>JACFYR010000010.1:273872-434792 GCA_015708815.1 Kodamaea anthophila
ACAATTGGATCCTTGTTACCTAGCAAACTGTGCACAGGCTCACACTCTTCATTACACCTCAAAACATTTTGCAAAGGAATAATGAGAGCTTTGCGATTGTCTGATTCAAAATAACTTGATTCAGACTCTTCCTCTTCCTCAATTGTTGAAAGAGGCCTCAACGCAAACTGTCCACTGTGCCTCAAACCCCTGGGTTGGACTGAACGGAACATCTTTCTCAGTTCAGCCTCGCGGTGGCTCCGGTAAATCGGCGTAGGGACGTTTTTAGTGATGGTTGGTAAACGAATGGTTGGTTCGTGTTGGTTAATCAGAGCAACTTGCTCGGTAGCAGCGGGGTAGCAGAAATCAGCACCGTAAATGCCTGGAGTGTCATTTACGTCAATAAGCTCAGCAGAGTTGTGTTGCAATTGCAAGCTTGAATTAGCAAATGGAGACGGGGTGTGGTCTCCGGAAATAGACGGCTCAGATGGGACATTCTGGTCTCCAGCCAGTCCCTTGAGCTTGGTGTAAGCACGCCTAACCATCGTTCGGAATCTGTCCCGCTTTCTCAACTTCGCTGTGGAGGAGGTTCTGAACAAAGGCATTATATTCTTGTAATTTTACAAACACAAAAGCAGAAACCTTTGTATGTTTTGTTTGTGCACGCGATAGATTAGCTATATCTGTAGGCTTTGAGCCTGATTTGGTCTTTATCTTTTCATTCCTCAAGGGGCCTAGCTGTTCTCTTAAGAGATTAGAAGTAGCAGAGAGCATAGCGAGGTTTACAAACTAAGAAGACTCTCATACTCAGAATAATACCTATATCGTGAGATATAGTACTGCTATAAGATTAACTAGCTTACTTAAGTACTTTCCCATAAATGTGTACATTTAAAGGGTACGTTTGTGGCTTTGTGGCTTTGTAAACATTTGTTCTGTGACCATCAACATTTGCAGCCATAATTCCTGCATATTGTGTTTGTGGAGCAGATGTATTCACATCGACCAAGTTTCTGGATTGCCAGTTGAATGAATGTACTGCTCTATCCAGATGAGCTTTAGGAAGATGGGTTACCATTTCTCTTTTCAAATTGAGAGGAGCACCAAAGTGGAACCTATAAACTTTAGTAGGATATTCTTTAACAAACGACTACGTATCTCGTATCCTTTGATCAATGATGTAGGTCAATATATAGGAAATAGCTCCAAACCTTTTGGATGCGAAGACGGTTTGGTACTTAGCACTGTTAGGGCTGTCGTTAGGTTAAAATCTTTAAATTGGGAAAGAAATTGCCCTTGACTAGATAATCCTAAACTCTCCTGCTTAGTGGTATTTGAGTTAGAGAGGGACAATTTAGGTGTTATTTTTGTGAAATATCATGCCATCAATTGACGTGAACGTTTCTTGAAGCGCTCTCAAAATGTTTAATTACAATTCATGTCAAACTGTTCCCATATTTGTTTCCTTAATGTTGCTCTATTGAGGATATGGCCACAGAGCACTGAAGGGAATAATGGGAGGAACATATATTCGACGTTGATGTGCTCTCCATTGCCTTTAATGGGTGAATAATCAATCGGGCCTCTGTAAGCAACCCACTTAAAATAAACCCCCAAACACATCATGGCACAAACAAGCAATAATCTATCCTGCAGAAGCACCACAAATCAATACTTCCAAGGCGTTAAGAATATCTGATTAGCGAGTAATTTACGTTAAGGATGTGTATATTGGTTCAAACCTCGATTTGTCTTTTTAAACCAAAGGAAGCCTTTGAAGCTGCACCATGAATGTAAATTCCTTTTAGAGTAAACGATCATTTTTCTCATGTCTAGATCATTAGCTATCTCAAACAACAAAGATATGTTTGGTACCCGACCCATTACTATCCAAAACATTGAACAAGTGATTAGATCAATATTCATTCAATTGTGCCCAAAACCAATTCTTTAATTCCTTTTTGAAAGCATACAAGTTTTGGGATACATAGAGGCTCTGTAAAGTCTACGAATCTATAACATACTCTATAGATAAAGGAGCCTCCCCAGTTATTTTTTGCTTGATTGCGACACACCACCTTTTTAAGCTTCACCGTGCATCTCAGGAAATCAAGTTGGATACACAGCAGTACCAACAAAGTCTTAGCTTCCCAGAAGAATCATTGTACTTTCAATTTGAAAGCTCAAATTAAGGCTCCACTTAGATTTCAGGAACAGAAGATTGAGCTAGTAGTGCATTCACATGACGAGAGAGAATATCTTCATGACAACACTTTTAATATTGAAGGGCCTAACATTCTTTATTGCCTTTCCCATCAAACGAGGCGGAATTGAGCTGAATGACCACCTCCCCTCGTAATGTAGAGGATACCCGGTTGAGGAATTTCTCTGGCCCAATGGTGCAGGAATTCCCAAACTGAGTATTGTTCTTTTTATTATATTCGATGCTAGTTCTCGATGTACTTTCACATGACCAAGATTTCCTTTTGAAGTGTACAATCATGAGCTGTTTATGAACTTGGTGACTTCGTAAAAAATCACCTAAAATCTTGCATTTCCAAAAGTGTGAAATCAAGTGTAATGAATTGATGGAGGGTTATGAGAAGTTTTCAAGACGTCATGGGTAAAATGTGACTGTTGGAATTGATGACTTTGAATGCTAACAATTTATTTACATTGATCAGGTGTGTGATTATGTCAGCAACATGATCACGTGACTTGCAAATCTTTTCATTAGGTGAACAGTTTAACTAGATGACACCCGTTGCTTATTCTTCAACAATCCACCTGTCGTACTCCCATTGATTCAGACGGCATTTTGTGAGTCGCAATACAGTCTCTTCAGGTATATAAATTGATGGTACTCTATTAAACTTGATTAATAAGACATTCCCTGAGGTTGTGCATAGATTTCAAGATAATTGCTCCACTCCTTCTCTGAGCTTAGTGAATGATTCGGAGCACTGTTTCAATCATGGCGGTCTCTTAATAATGGCTCTTTTATTGATTTATCAATCTCACTGATGCTGCAGGTAATTTTCTTACCCAGGGCCATTCAGGTCGATAAAAGGTAGCTGATGAAAGAAGATGAGGAGAACGAGATGACTTTTAAGGTCTATAGGGCTTTGAATGCTCTCTATATTGAGCGGATAAATTAATAGCGCAGTCGCTTCAGTGAGTGAAAAAATGAAGCTTTCAAGCACCCTAATGATATCCAAGTGAGTGACAAGAAACTCACTAGCATCAGCTTTGTGAGATTGGTTAAAAGCCCAATAAAATCTAAGTTACGGCAGTCAAATTCCCTTGGCTATGGTTCTAGTAGACTCTAATCAGCGCAGTCGCTTGTGAGCGACACTGAAGCTCCATGAATAGCCTAATGGGAGCATTCGTGCCTGTAAAAGTCTCTCTAATTAGCCATTCACTTTAGTGAACCGAATTGAAGCTCAACTTTACTTTTATGCAGTCGCTAGACACGAAACCAAACCTATATCAAGGTAGTCGCGTTATTCTCACTGAGCTCAATAAATAGACTTAAATGGCAGTTCTTTCAGAGCAATTTGAATCGAGCGAAGCTTTCACTTAATTGAATAATCGAGCGAAGCGAGATTATTCTAGTCTATCGAATAATCTTCTTAGACTCGGGTACTGTTCAATTGATAATCGAGCGAAGCGAGATTACTCTAGTCTATTCTAATAATTATTCTCAGACTACTCAGTTACTGTTTAATTGAATAATCGAGCGAGATTATTCTGTCAATCGAATAATCTTCTCAGACTCAGATACTGATTTGTTCTTGTTTAATCGAATCTCGCTCCACTCGATATTCTCAGGTTACGTATACTGGTTTTTCTTTATTCGAATATCTTGACTTGCTTGATATTCTCAGATTCTCATACTGGTTTGAATCTAGCTCGATATCCTCAGATTCTCATACTGGTTTTGAATCTCGCCACTCGATGTTCTCAGATTAATCCCACTCTATTCAGATACTTTGTTATCCTAAAATGAAATTCAATTACATTAGTTTCTATTGAGTATTGTTCTCAATTAGTGGTCTTGGCATGACTTCCTGCATATACCACCACTAGCATTCACAAAATCCATGCTTGGCCAAAAAAACTACGGTTGCTGCTGACATGATCGACTTCATCTTCTTCTTCTTTGGCTGTGAGTATACGTTCACGACTCAATTGAAAAGACCAGACCTGAGGCTACAGACCTGATAGGACAGAAGACCACAACACAGAACATACACCGTCCCCTTCTATCAGCAACACGTCTAAGCTATTCCTTCTAAGCTATTCCGTCTAGCTATTCTACCTAAGCTATTCCGTCTAGCTATTCTACCTAAGCTATTCTACTCTAGCTATTCTAACTAACTATTCTACTCTAGCTATTCTACCTAAGCTATTCTACGTCTACCATCTACCTAAGCTATTCTACGTCTACCATCTACCTAAGCTTTTCCATACTAACAATAGTCAAGGAGTTCAATAAACCACTCAAAAATGTGGGAAACATTGCCTGCTACTGCCTGCGGTGCCACAACCAATCAGCGTATGCCATGCGCACCATCAATACAGTAACTGTCTTCTTTGTGCCGGTGCTCCCATTCTACTTTACCAAGCGGCTCAAATGTAGCATTTGCGGGACATCGGGCGATATAAACAACGAGGTCATCCTGCGGTTGCAAAGTGGCCAGCCTGTAGCTATTGGTTGAATAAATAATTGGTACACTGATGTAGACATTGACAAGATGAATTGCTAGATTGTAGAATTGACTGAGGACTGTTCTACTGTTCTACTAGACTGTCTACTAGACTGTTCTGCTAGACGATTATGACTGTTCTACTAGACGATATGACTATTATACTAGATGATTGTCTTTATGTTTAGTCTATTTCCAGGATTACTGTTGGCGTTTACATAGACTTTTGTGCTTATACTGTCACATAGACTTTTGATTTCTTACACTGTACATTACTTTTGATTTCTTACACTGTACATTGCTTTCTTACACTGTACATTACTTTTGTGCTTATATTGACTTCTGACTGTCTAACTTTAGAGTTATTGACCGTCTAGCTACGGTAGTAGGGATGATTTTCTTTTTCGGAGAATTTTCCAAATACGTTTTGAAAATCAGATCATTAGCTAGTAGGATGTGGAGGTGGTGGAGGTGGAGGTAGGATGGGATGTGGATGTAGGAGGTGGAATTTAGGGTGGAAGTAGGAGGTAGGATGTGGATTTGGATTTGGATGTGTATGTGTATGTGGATTTGGATTTGGATGTGGATGTGTATGTGTATGTGTATGTGTATGTAGTATGTTTCGTATTTGGACATTTTTGTGACCATTTTTGTTTTGTACCACTTGAGTCATTTTTTAGCTGTCAAATGCTTTGAATGAATATTGCCTGTCTCGGAAACCCCAGCTGTACTCCGTTTGAACGTACCACTGGGGTGGGCAGGTCATGCGAAAGAAAATCAGCTGTGCAATCAGGCTATCTATCAGCTCATTGATTATAATTGAAGTATTGTGGCTCGTCACCTGCCATACACCTCTCGTGTCTAGCATGCTATTTGCGCGTCAACAATTGGGTTTGTAGACCCCGTTACGTGAACCCCGTTTTTTCATTATTGACGTCTCACGCATGCACCTTAATGAAACAATGTGCGAATTACTGTAAGAACATGCGCTGCAGGCTGAACCCCATCACCCTGTTAGCCTCACGGCATTACTTTACCTCCTGAATCATTAGCTTGGGTTCATTGGGGTCATTTAGCTTGGGTCAGGGTTCCTTGGTCTTTGGAACAATAAATTCGTCTAACGCATAGACAATGTCTAACGCATAGACAATGTCTAACGCATAGACTGTCTAGACAATGTCTAGACAATGTCTCTGCCCATACGCAGGGCGGTGATGTGGCGCTGGTCACACCAAACCCTTCCGAGTCAGCCGTTCGCCTACATCTGCAGACGCACGGGCCCATAATCCTTGATCACCCCATCGTGACTCTTTATAGTTGTGTTGACATAAGTCGATACTAGAATATTCCGTAATTCCCACGGGCCGTGGCAGCCGAAACCGTGTGATTTGGGGAAAATAGGCCACGGCTAGCGGCCATTGTGCGTGGCTGCAAAAAAAAGTATATAAAGCCTCATGGAAGGTATGCTTTCCATCATCAAAGATGTCTCTCATCCAATTCGTTAAGCGCGCAGGCAATGAAGCCTTGAAAATCAACCCTCCCAGCGAGGGCATTGACATCCACCTCACGTCCCACGGCTCCGACTGGCTCTGGGCCGTCTTTGCCTTGTTTTCCGCAAGTGCGCTTTTCAATGCGGGAGTTTATGCCTTTACCCGCACCAAGGGCGGCAATGGCTTGAAGAAGGCCTTGTTTGTGATTCCGTTGTTTATCCACGCGGTCTTGGCTTATGGCTACTTCACCTACGCGTCGAACTTGGGCTACGCCCCGAACCGGGTCGAGTTCCATCACGTGACCACCTCCGAGGGCTTGGGGGTCCGCCAAATCTTCTACGCCAAGTACATTGCCTGGTTCTTGTGCTGGCCATTCTTGTTGACCATTTTCGAGATCTCCACACACACTTTGGAATACGCCAACGATGATGCCAATGTCATCACCAAAGTCGTCACTTTATTTCAAGGATTGGTTGCGAAAGTCTTGGCTACCGAAGTGTTTGTGTTGGGCTTGTTAATTGGTACCTTGATTGCCTCCACATACAAGTGGGGTTACTTTACCTTTGCTGTCACGGCCCAGTTGTTTGCCATTGCCTTGATTTTCGGAAATGTGCTTTCCTCAATTAAGCTCTCCAGTGGCAGGTCTTTGGCCCACATCATCATCTTGTTCCAATTCGTCGTTTGGATCTTGTACCCCGTTGCCTGGGGTTTGGCCGAGGGTGGTAATGTCATCCAGCCGGACTCCGAGGCCGTGTTTTACGGTATTCTTGACTTGGTCAATTTCCTCATTATTCCAACCATCTTGACCTGGTTGAATGTCACCTCAATTGACGACCAGTTCTTCAACAAATTGGCCCACCCTCGTCAAGTTGACCTTGAAAAGGAAATTGGAGAGACCCCTAGAGCAAGCGGCGACACCGCGGTTCCCCAGACCACCACAACAGAGGCGGAGTAATCCTAGAGAACACCTAATACCCTACATGATAATGATCCTAGTGAGTAATAAATGATCCGATGATTGCTAGCGAGTAAAAGTACTATCGAGCAAGTAATAAGTATGTAAAGGCTTTCAACTCTGAATATTATCAAATTAGCTACATCACGAGCGAAGCGAGTGATGGAGCGAGTGTGGTAGCGATTACAGCAAGACTCCATTAAAAGTATATACGTGCGCTGAATGTGGCTAACAGGACTGTTTTTGTTGACTGAACCAGGGATTCCACTGCTATTCTGGCACAGTTGCGCAGAACACTATCCACAGCTGATAGATGAATGTTCTATTGTAAGGAAATGCTTTTGACTCTTAATCTACAGTAAATAGATGGAAATTGACCCCAAAAAATTCCTAAAATGATATATTACCAGACACCCGGCACCCCTTGCATAAGTATCCTAATGAATGAGGGTCTGAGAGATATGAGTAAGGGAGTGAACTAGAATGTGTCTCCGCAGTGTGGCTGGTGACCAATTTTCTAGGACCTCTTTCTACGTTCAAGATAAATTTTTTTAACGGAAGCTCGAGCTTGCACCGGCAATAAATAGCGGCTGCCAAACGGCTAAAGTATCCACTCGAGCGCAAAAACGGCTTGTATCACTGAAGTGGAGATATTCCGAGCTCACTATTTCTCATTCCATTGACATTTTTGAACCATCTCCTTCACGAAATGTGAACATATAAGGGTACAGTGTCAACTCAAGTCTACTCAACTCTGTCATTTACAAGTCTTTACATGCTCACTTACAGGGTGAAATAATTCCATATTTGAGCATATTTCTAAATGAAATGAATAATGAGCAGTGTTAGGAATACCACCTCCGGACATCGGTCCCTTACAAGCAGTGTATAATTATAGCAACAACAACCGAGATGCCTGACAGGAAAATCGGAAAATCATACTGCGATACGAACATCTTGAGGGTATAGAGCATCAAAACTAGCCTCACAGAGGTCATACAATGAAGTGCCACCCCCTTTTCACCCCATCATTAAAGATCAGAAAAACGCTACCGACCAGCGTCACTAGTCATTTCCAAAAACGGTAGATCTCCAAAATGGGCCCTACTAACAGTACAATTTTACCGTAAAGTGTTGAGAGCTGATTGGATAGGGTCCGTAAGCGGAAGAAATTAGGTCCATCATATTTGCCTTAGAGACCAAATGCATTGCTATTGAAGGGTCCAGCTTTCCCATTACCTATAATTTTCCCATCACTGGAGACAATTCAGTACCGTTTTATTACTTTACCGATTGATTTCTCATTTTCTCACTACAGTCCCATATTTACTGAGAGCCATTACAATAATTTTATCAGGGAGCCCTTACAATAATTAGTGATCCCCTTACAATAATTAGTGATCCCCTTACAATAATTAGTGATCCCCTTACAATAATTAGTGATCCCCTTACAATAATTAGTGAGCCCCTTACAATAACTTTATCATAGCGAGCCCCTACAATAATTTTATCATAGCGAGCCCCTTACAATAATTTTATCATAGCGAGCCCTTACAATAATTTTATCATTAGCGGGCCCCTATTATGCCCTATTTTAGTCAGTCTTGAGACATAAACATGCCATTGGTAGACAGCACCATACAGGACTATGTATACGTGGAACAATCTATGATAAAAAGCATCTATCACTATTTTCTGTTTCATAGCAAGGGAGCAATTTAACACAATAATCAAATCTTCCATAACCTTCCATCTGTTTCCATCACCCCAACTCACTTCGCTTCGCTCAGTGAGTGAAAGTCTACAAATATCACTCACTATACGAGCTGAATCTGTATCCCACTATAATTCCACCCTATTCTTATCTTTTCTTACCCTACATTTATTCTTTTACCCACCTTATTTTTCAGATCTTTTATGGCAAACTACAACCAACCACCCAGCAAAGCACTTCTTGCGCTCGCGAAAACACAGCAGTTCTACTGGTTTGTTGGCCACGTGCTAGCATTCCTCTTTTTTGTCCTCCACACGCTCACGCTGTTTTTCCGGCCCAGTAGCGCCCTCAGATACTACCGGTTTGCGTTGCTTTCCATCTTGCTCACCTACTTTATTGTCATCAAACAGGTTCACTTGAGGAAAGGCTTTTCGGCGCATGGCTTGGCACGTGACGAGAATGTCCAGTACTTTGTCTTTGCGCTCGTCTTGTACCTCAGTTCGTTTGTTGTGGGCGTGGTGAGTTCGAGCTTGTACTCCTTCATCATTTTCGGAGTGTTCCATATTCTCGGTTATGTGCAGAACCACATTGTTCCTGCCGCGTTGCCCTCTTTGGCTGCCCAGCAACGCGCCAGTGCGGCGATAGGTCACATTTCCTCTACATACAACCAGCCCGCGTTGTTTGTGGCTGCAAATGCCGAGGTGATTCTCGTGCTTTTGATGATTTTCCAATTGCCCATTGCGTTGATTCTGTTGGTTTTCCGCGGCCTGTTGGCGTCGTTTTTGGTCCAGGGCTTGTTGTTGGTGGTGCTGGTCGTGTTTAACAAGCTCCGCTTTGACCTGAGCCAGTATACCAAGGCGGTGGTTGCGCAGTACGATGGCAGAGCAAAGGAAATGTTGGCAAAGTACAACCCACGTGCTCTTGGGGTTTATGAGAGGGCCAAGGGGGAGTTTGTAAGGAGGGTTAGTGTGTTTAGGGTGAGTGAGAAGAAGGTACAGTAACAAAAAGATAAATACAAACTACCCGAGCATAGCGAGGAACAATTCAAGAAGTGTATTACCCATAGCGAGGGAAAAATCAAGTAGTGTAGTTCTTAGCGAGGAAAAAAAAGTAGTGTAGTTCTTAGCGATAGCGAGGGAAAATAGATACAAGTTGCCCAGCAGCGAGGAAAAATTAAGTGTATTTCACGAGCATAGCGAGGAAAAATTAAAAAGTGTAATACCTAGCGATGGCAAGGGTAGATTTGAAGGAAGTAAATACCCTAGCGATAGCGAGGAAAAAGAATCAAGTGCAATTTTCTAAGAATAGCAAGGGGAAAAAAAATCAAGTATTGTAGCATCTCAGCGATAGCGAGGGAAATTGCCCAGCATAGCGGGGAAAAAACAAGTAGGTGTAATTACCTGTCCTATAGTGAGGGTATGTTAAGGAAGTGGTAATACTCGATAGCGAAGGAAAAATTCAAGTGTAATTACCCTCGCTATCGCTCGGGTTAAATAAAGAAAGAATTACCTAATAGCGAGGAAAGAGAGATACCTAGCTGGTAAGAAAGAGGGTAAAGTACTGCATTTTCAAGAGCAGATACAAGGACCATTAGTGCAATTGCTGCCATTCAAGGTATATTTCATCTACGGGAACGTAATTGAGGAGGTGTGCAGATAACACCAATTGGTGACACCGACTTTCCTCTTATTACAGACTCATTTTTTCATTGACAGAAAACACAGACTTTCCTTACCTTCGCTATCGCTCAGGTTCGTTCTACGGGAACAACAATCGAGGTGTCATTCCTTTAGAGCGAAGAAATGTACCAAGAATGGAAGTAGCGATTACCAGATATTACGGAATTATTGATTCATTGTAAGATGACAAGATGGGAATGAGTATGAGACAGCAAGACAGTGTATGGAGATGAGTTGAGATGAAAGGATTGAGATAGAATGAGATATGAACAAATGAAGATAGTCTAATTACTTAATTGTGGATATCTAGATCACCAGATTAACAATTGTAGATATAAATAAGTTATATGAATGAAGAGATCACTATATTGATATCAAATGAACAGCCATTGATACAAACAGCTTGAGTGCTGGAACTAGATATTCTGGAGGGAATTCAGGGGAGTACACATTAGTAGTATTTGATTGTAGTGCAGGATTCCTATTGACAATTGGTACAAGTAGAGTACTTAACAATTGTTTATGGGCGATATTGTCTGATCATGCTCGAAACGTTAATACAAGAACGGGAAGTAGTAAAGTTGATTCGATTGATAAGGCCGGAAAATCACATCACCTTGAATGTCGAACCCTAATAATTCAAGAGCACCCATAAAGTAATCTGGTACACAAAGTTGAGGAGAGTATTAAAACACCATTGAAAAAAACGCCTAGCTATGAGCTATACTACTGTATCCGAGAATATGGGTTACATGTGTTCGTTCATAATCCATTCTCATGGATGAATGTACATTTCAAATGGATGTGGCCTTCATTTGTGGGTATAGGTATTCTTTGTGTTAACTCAAACATACGATGTGTACTATGTATTCATTTGTGTCAACTCAAACATACGATGTGTACTATGTATTCATTTGTGTCAACTCAAACATACGATTTGTACTATGTATTCATTTGTGTTGACTCAAACATACGATGTGTACTATGTATCATACCACGTGACTACAATTATTCTTCCTACATAATTATGGGCTCCCAAAGAGAAAAGAAGTTGGCCGTTGCCAACGCAGCCACACTCAACGAAATGCTTGCTATTGGCGGGGCCATCAATGTCGTGGCCCTCATTTCCCTATTTGTCCTCCATAGACCCCAGAACAAGGTGCCCTTCGTGGTGTTTTCGGTGCCTGGCCTTGGCCTGCACTTTTTGCTTGAAAAATTCGGCAGACCCTCCTACAACGGCCCTCAGTTGGTCCACGCTGGCCAGGAAATTAAGGGCCCCGGTCTCTACGAATACATGTTTGACGTGGTCTACGTCACGTGGATTTTGGACGTGCTCATGGTGCTCTTTGGCCTGAACAAGGTCTGGTGGTTGTACTTGGCCATCCCCGTGTTTGCGGCCTACAAGGTGTACGGCTTGGCGCTGCCGTTTTTGCTGCGGAAAAAGCCGGTACAGGAGGAGAAGGTCCCGGAAAAAAGCAAACGCCAGGCTAAAATGGAGCAGCGGAGAGAAAAGGGGCAGGTGAGGTATAGATAGGAACAGGACAGAATCAAAAAAAGAAAATAGTTGAAAAGAAAATAGTTAGCTCGCGGTATGAGTCGTTAGGCAGTTTATGGGATCTCAGCAGAATAGGAAAAGACCAAAAACAACGAGAATTATGTGAACTGGGAGAAGAAAATAGTGAGAAAGCCAGGACAGTGTAGCGAGAATTGTGAGAAGGAAATGTGAGAAAGATAGTGAGAATAGCACGAAAATTACGAGAAAATTAGAGGTGAAAGAGTGAGAAAGTGAAAAATAGTGAGAAAAGTGCCAGGACAGTATAGCGAGAATTGTGAAAAAAAGAACAAGTGAGAAAAATAGTGAGAATAGTGACAGAACGGTAGCAGGAAAATGGTGAAAGTGTAGAAAGTGAAAAATAGTGAGAAAATGACAGAACGTAGTGAGAAAATTAGATGTGAAAGTGTAGAAAGTGAAAAATAGTGAGAAAGTGACAGAACGTAGTGAGAAAATTAGAGATGAAAGTAGGAGAAAGAAAAAAATAGTGAGAAAAGTGTCACAAGGGTAGCGAGAAAATTAGAGGTGAAAGTGTGAGATAATAGAAAATAGCGACAAAATAGCGACAAAATAGCGACAAAAAGTACTAGAACTGTATTGAAAAAGTTATGGGTATAATTGTGGATGGGAAATACCATAGAATAACGAGATGGAGGGAAAAGCGATAATGACATACAACAGAAACTGAAAATTAATGAATATATCGACTGCAGATTGATTGAGGATCAGTGCATAAATACCTAGTGAATGAAGACGATAAAGAGCATTAGACTAAACGAACCCGGATAAAAATGTTAATTTTGGCTGACAGCACGATTGCTACATAATTGAGCAATCTGAGCGAAGCGAAGATTGCGAGCTTCTAATGAGGTAAATAACTGAGCAATTGAGTGAAGCGAAGATTGCGAGCTTCTAATGACAACTTTGTTCTATGGGGAGTGTTTGAGTTGCAATGAACTAGGTGTGTAAGTTCATTTAATTCAGTGTTCAATGAGCTAGATGAATGGCAGAAAGACAAGAGATTGAGAGGATTTACTACCAGTACAATATTCTAGTTTTAGCCATTGATAAATAGAGATGAAGATAGAGCTGATCTGACTTCTACCATAACTAAATAACTTGTTCAACAAACACTTTCAAGGTGGTAGAAGATCATTGAGTATACAGTGGTACACCGTCGTATTGTAGTCGAGCTGGAGATGTTTTGGCAGAAGATAAATAGACCTCGGGGAGAAATCAAATAATTTCATCAACAGATTAAGAGTCAACAAGCTTCAGAATCTATGATTTGCGAAATATTCCGTTTGGATCTACAGCACGTGCAGAAGTATCTCACAGATAGAGTTATATTGCAAATACTATCTACCTTAAAGCTCATTGACACTGAATTGCTATCTTAGTAAACATTTAACCAAAAATTGTCAGGAAAGCATAGACAAAATGCTTCCATATAAAGCTTCCTCACTTTAGCCTCTTACTATGAGCCGTCTATTCATGTGGGCCCTCTTAATGGCCCTCTTAATGGTCCTCATTTACGGTCTCCCTATGTCCTTTATGGGCCTCTCTATATGCCCTCCCTTTATGGTCTCTCTCTATGGTTTCTCTCTATGCCTCTCTATGGTCTCTATTCTCTCTTTACGGCTCATTAATTCCACTGAGTCAATGCTAAGAAGAAAAAACTTGATTATGAAGCGATCAACCCAGATTAGCTTAAGTCTTTTTAGCTACCGAAATCCGCATCTCTGCCAAATTATCTTATTCAATCACACACACAAGGATAAATCAATAGAATTCTTCAACTCAATAGAATTCTTCAACTCAATAGAAGTCAACTCAATAGATGTTCAACTCAATAGAAGACTAATAGACCTAATTATTTTGTGATTGGAAAAAGTCTTTAAAATCAAAAAATCATTCATGCGTCTCGCCAACCTCGACGCATTCATAGACGCCGCCACAGGCCTCCTTTCGGCCTACCCAAGCGCCACGCTTTCCGTCACATACTCGCCCAAAGGAAAGAGCACCAAGATCGAGAAAACACCCACCATAGCGTGCAAGGTGTACGAGCCACGGAGTGGTAAGTGTATCAAGTTTAAAACGACCAAAACGAAGGAACTCCTGCGTGTTTTGGTCTTTTTGGGCCCTTTGGGTATTAGCACGGGGGGGACCAGAAAGGCCGGAGTGGCTTCCATCATGAGCAACGAGAAATTCGAGGTGGAGGAGAAGAAGATTGAGGATGATAAGAAGAAGAAGAAGAAGGGGAAGAAGTAACAAGAAGAAGGGGAAGAAGTAACAAGAAGAAGAAAGGGAAGAAGTAACAAGAAAAAGAAGAATTTAAAGTTAAGTGAGAAGGTATGGGTATAATTTGAGATCGGTTATTAGTTGGGTATGATAAGATACGAGAATACAATTAAGAATATGAATATTAAGAGACTTGGAGTATGAGGTGATCCTGGTAAGTGATGATATGAGACTGATGAATAATAAACTGTGGTGAAAGTCACCGAGTAATACAGATTGTAGAATAGGTACCATATGCTAGGTAGCTAATAGCAGCTGATCTAGGTATACTACCCCATCTACTGCAATGATCATAGAACCATGATTATCATGATTCCAGTATGGTAATTGTATTTTCGTAGTTTTCTCGTACACTGAGCGGAGCGTAGTGTACTCGCTCAGTTATCGGACACCCTGCCTTCGGCAGAGTGTCGTATTTAAGCTGCTCTACACTTTTCTACTTCAACATTAAACACTAATTATGCCCTCAGGCTGATCACATATTAACTATCGAATCCTATCACCAGCAATAATGATTCTTAAGCCAACCAACCACTACCAGTATTCTGCAATTCTCGTACAACCAGCAAACCCCTGTTTTCTAGTACCTGAACAATCCCCGCAACCGTGAAATCAAGTTCTCTCTCTTGCCTTCTTTCTTGTACTCATCAATGGGAATGAGCGACGGCTTGGCAATTCCATTGGGGAAGCTTCTCGTAGCGGGCGACGTGGACGCCGCAGAGCTGCCCTCGCCAATCACAGCCAGGTTGAAAAGCGAGTTTGTGGGCGTGTCGTAGTCGGCATCCGTATCGTCGTCCTCTCTCTTGAACTTGTGGAGCTCCACTCCTTGTTCACTGGCCACCTGGTCCGATTCTTCCTCGTCTTCAACTTTGTGGTACTCATTCACTGTCTCGGGAATCGAAACAGCTGCAAACGACGACCCGGTCGTTGCAACCGGTGCTAGCGGCTTCTCAATAGACAACACCTCAGCTTCCGGGGAGTGCCCGTCTGATTCCGCAGACCTCGAAAGAACAGACTCATTGGAGCCTACCACAACCTCGCTATCGGACGAAAACACACGCAGAATCTCATCAAACTTGCCAGGATCTGCAGAAACATCAGGTTCTGCAGAAATACTTTCTGTGGAAACACTCTCTGTGGGAACCTCTGTGGGGACAGCAGGCTCTTTAGATGCTTCCTGTTCAGGATACACTTCCTCCTTCTCTTCACTCTTTTCAGAGAAGTACTTCTCATTGAGTGTATTCAACGCTTCCTGAGCTTCTACCTCAGTGTCTCCCTCGGCCTTGCTTTCGTGAGTGGAGGTATTCACTACAACATCTTCGTCAGCCACCTCATTTACCACAACTTCATCTTTGGCTGAAACTGGCACAAAATCATTCTCAGAAGTTTCCTTATCTTCGGAGGACGGAGTGACATCGGAAGCCTCGGTGGGTGCGCTGGTTTCGGGCACAACAGTAGTTTCACCAGTTGGCAGCTGAGATCCATTCTCATTTGGAGGATCAGATTCAACAGGAAGGTCAGATTCAACAGGAAGGTCAGATTCAATGGGAAGGTCAGATTCAATGGGAAGGTCAGATTCAATGGGAAGGTCAGAATCAGTAGGAAGATCAGATTCAACAGGAAGATCAGATTCAACAGGAAGGTCGGATTCAGTAGGAAGGACAGATTCAACAGGAAGGTCAGACTTGGGAATGTCACCCTGAGAAACTTCTTCATATTCATAAGAGACGTCCGCCGGAGAAACGTCAGATTCAAGGATGTTGGACTGATGATCTTCAGGCTCGACCTGAACAATGTCAGACGCAACGTTCACCTCAGAATCATTCTTTTCAGAGAGTTCCTCGGAAATTCCATTCTCAGAAATGCCATTCTCAGAAATGTCGTTCTTAGAAATGTCATTCTTTACCTCAGAAATGTCATTCTTTTCAACTTCCTCAGAATCATTCTTTTCAGGGACTTCCTCAGAAATCTCATTCTTTTCAACTTCCTCAGAAATCACATTCTTCTCAGCTTTCTCAGAAATCTCGTTCTTTACAGAATCATTCTTTTCATCTTTCTCATTCTCATTCTCATTCTCATTCTTAACATCTTTTGGCTCAGAAACTATTTCCTCCACAAAAACAGTCTCCTCCAACACATTATTCTCATTCCCCTCCTCGTCCCTTATGATTGGAAACACATCCAGAACAGTCCACACACCGTTGAGAATGAACTTGAAGTGGGTCTTGCGTGGGCTCGCCACCACGATCTTCTGAGTAAATCGGTCGGTGGTACGCTCGGGCAACAGCCGTGACCAGTTGTCAAAGTCCCCGGTAACCTGGACAGTCGATATGGCAGATAAGGGCCTGTATTGTTAGTATATGTAAGGGGGTGTTTTTTTGCAACCAAAAATACACTAGTTACTGATCCTGAGCAATCAACAACGTCCACATAGCAACGCTCGTATACATTCGTATGCATTGGCCACCGTATCACCCCGGTTAAGTGCCCGTTACGAGTTTGCAGCGTTCCGGGGTTAAATTCCCGCTTTGGGAATCCCACATTTTTAGGGTGCAATCAGGGATATGGTAATTTAGGTCACCAAAATAAACCAGATACACATAAAACACATACAAAACAGATACAAAACAGATACATGAATACACTGTAATGGTCTGTTGATCTGTAATGGACAGTTAATTGAGAATGTGTAACTGTTTACTGTATCTGTATTAACATTGATCGCCAATTGATTTAACAGAACAATGTGGGTAGATACAACAGATCGTTGAGCATGTGGATCTGATAACAATTCTGTCTGTCTGTATCTGTCTGTGTATCTGTATCTGTCTCTGTCTCTGTATCTGTCTGTGTATCTGTGTATCTGTATCTGTATCTGTATCTGTCTGTCTATCAATTCTGAATCTGCCTGTATCGATTCTCCGGATTTTGTGTAAGGATCAGCTGGTAGTTGTTGCTTGCGCCTGGAGTCTTCTGGGCTACGTACCACACGATTTCAAACACGTAAGTCATAAATTAATTTAAAACTTTTCATCCCTTTATATCTTGTTTACGGATCGGAGTTGATAACGCGATAAGAGCTGCTTACATAAGCGCCACATTCCAAAATGGTCCTCTGTGCCTAGCGAAAGCCACAATGTGGGCGGAGTGAAGAACTGTTGAGGCTTGTAGTTTAACGGGTAATTGTGGATAGTGCTCGTGTAACCTAAAATGTTGGCGAAAGTGAGTTGGTTTTGTGTAATGTGAGCAGATGATTGATTTTGTGTCGAGATTCGCAGCCACACTCACGAACTGAGCGAAGCGAAGTGAGTGGTTTTTTTGAGTAATATTCACGAACTGAGCGTAGCGAAGTGAGTGGTTTGAGTAATATTCACGAACTGAGCGGAGCGAAGTGAGTGGTTTGTCTGAGTAATATTCAAGAACTAAGCGAAGCGGAGTGAGTGGTTTGTCTGAGAAATATTTGCGAAGCGGAGTGAGTGAGTTCTCTTTAAATATTCAAAAACTGAGTGAAGTTATGCAGTGTGTGTTATCTGATTATTATTCAAAACTGAGCGAAGTGAGTGAGTTGTTTGAGTAATATTTACGAGCGAAGTGATGTGAGTGGTTTGTGTGAGTAATTTTCAAGAACTGAGCGAAGTGAGTGAGTTCCATAAATATTCAAAAACTGAGCGAAGGAAGTGAAAGGTTGTCTAATTGGTATTTACCTGGGTGAAGTGGTGTTTGTCTGAGTAATAAGAGTGACGAGTGAGTTGTCTGGGTTGAATTGAAGAACCAACTGAGGTGAGTGATTTGTCTAAGTATACAAGAGCTGAGTGAAGACGGTGCAAATGTTTCAGCAATATTCAAGAATGGCGAAGTGAGTTGTCTGAGTTTTCAATTACTGAGCGAGTTAGTGAGCTGTCTAATATTCAAAATCTGAGTGATGCGAGTGAGTGCCCTAGTAATATTCATGAACTGAGAGGAGTGGTTTATCTGAGTAATATAAAAGAGCTAAGTGAAGTGAGTGAGTGCGAAACATCTCAGTAATCAAGAATTGAGTGAAATGAGTGAGTTGTTTGAGTAAAATGCTGGAAAAATGTGCGATTTGTTTGTACAACCGACGAAGTTGGGAGTTTCTGAGCATCATACTCAGTAGAGTGAGTACTTCATTTTTTCTCATTTCAGTCATGAATACCATACCTTTTTTATCTTCTCTATTTCTCTCAAACAGATTGCAACCTCTTCACAAGCAAAGTGCACAGCTTCTCTTTGGCCTGACCAACGCAAAGAAATAGTTGACCAAAACAACCCCCAATTATCTCAACCAATCGACGCAAGTTTGACTTTCTACCATTTGGGTAAGCAGGGAAAGCCTGGTCCTTATGGCTTTCGCTTCTTTAAGATGAAGACTTTTGAAGACGCCCTAATAAGCGAGAATGAATATCTATGTAAGAATTGAATACACAGCTCAATTCACTTGAGTGATTTCTCAAATGGTCTCCTGAGTGGTAACTCTGGTTGATTCTCTGGCAGTTGCGGATTGGACTCTCACAACAACTCTTTGGTGATTTCTTGATCAGTTACGAATTTATCTAATTGGGATACTCACAGCCGGGGCAAAGCAAGAAGGTGTTATCATTCTAGCAAAAGCCCTGTACAAATACTAGGGTTGGCCGTTATTGGTTGCATCTTTTCTTTGAAACTTAAGAGAATATTTGTACAGATTAAGAGTCACACACACTTTTTAACCTGCTAATGAGAAAAGTGGGTTCTCTTTACATAGTACAGAGAGCTAACGGACAGGTGAAACCGTAAGACTAGAACAAGATAACTCGTATGAGAGCGAGGACTACGGAATCTCGCTACAAAACTTTTGCAGTCCCTCACTGATGTGCTATTCTTACTCACAATCTATCACTCGATTTCCAACTTTTCTATAGTCAACTTCTCAATCCATTAATGCCCAACCATTATTCCATCTACCCTTTCAATGAATGTCTTATCTTAACCCCAAGTATCATCAAGATAAGCTCTTATCCACAACATCGCTCAGCTGAATCGCTGGATTTGCATGCAAACGACTTAAGGGGGGAATGGAAGCTCGATATAATGGAAGCTCGATATCACTGCTTATGGCAATCTGACGGGCATGACAACTAACATAAATCGAGCTTCTACCAATTGGTCTGCTTACGTAATGGAGATATTTATGTCCCAAAGTAGATACACAATTATGCAACACCCTCCAGTACCAATTTCTCTGCCACCTAACCTCAACACATCTGGACAATCCTCAAATTCATTCTGGGGTCTTGAGTCTTGAATGGGATAAAAAATGATGCCATCATAAATATATGTGATAATGTAGCCATCATATTTTTAATGAATGTGTTAGGGTATTCACACTTTGGGGAAATAGCTTAGATCTTATTTATTCACAGAAACATACAAGTATTTATGGCAGCAAACCTGAGCGAAGCGAAGGTTTATGCGAAGCAGATGCTTAAATCACTTATTATAAACCTGAGCATAAACCTGAGCGAAGCGATGGTTTATGCTAAGTAGATGCTTAAATCAATTCGCATAAAAAGGGAATCGAAAAGGGAACCTTGATCACGTGGGGTTACATGCAGTACCAGACTCCCAGTACCTAACAGAATGATTAAAATAATCATGTAGCGTTTTGTTTCATGTGTTAGATTTCTCGTAAGTTCTTATATTCTATAAATTCTTTATCTTCTATGCTCTCGTTCTTGTTCTTATGTTCTTATGTTCTTATATTCTCTATATTCTTTATCTTCATGCTCTTACATTCTTCTCTTCTTCTCTTCTTATTTTCTTATGTTCTTATGTTCTTATGTCTTATGTTCTTATATTCTCTATATTCTTTATCTTCTATGCTCTCGTTCTTCTTATCTTCTTTTATGCTTTCTTGTTCTTATCTTCTTTTATGCTACGTTCTTGTTCTTATCTTCATGCTCTCGTTCTTGTTCTTATCTTCTCTCGTTCTCTTATGCTCTTACCCTTATGTATAATGCAGCCACTGCGATCAATCTATACAACACCAATATCGCCACCAACCCCCCAAACAACCCCCCTAGCCCCTGTTTCAAATTGTAGTACTCCAAGACCTTTTCGCCGGTATTCAATTCACAAGCGTCCCCACAATTGAATTGTTGGCCGTCCATGGCTATCTGGGCATTAATCTGAACGGCGTACTTGAGGGGCAGCACGTAGTTGATTCCACGAAAGAATCTGGGCATGTTGACGGCCATAGTTCCACCCATAAATATGGCAATGATCATGGCATTGGATAAGACGGCAGTTGCAACACTGAGATGGGAAAAAACACTATTTGTGAAGATTCCAATAGACTCGCCTGTATTTATGGTAGCAAAAGCCGTGAAAAACATCAGGAAAAACATGCCTGGGGTTCTGGGGAGCCCACAAGCAAAAACAACCATGGCACTGAAAAATAGCGTGGGGATGATTTCCTCGGGAACCTCGTTGATTAGATAGGAGAGCGAAAAGGACCCCACCCCGTACAACCCGTCCTTGTATTCCTGGTAGAAGAGATCGCGTTCCACGGGGTAGATGGAGATATTGTTCATGAACCCAATGAAGTAGAGATTGAGAACCTCCTGCACAAGCCCAAGCCGATTTGCAGCCCCATCTGCACCATTACGTAAGGGCGCAAAATAAAGCGCATGGACTATGGCAACAAATATCGTCTGTCCCGCCCGCGTGACAATGATATCGAATGATCGCAGAAGGTGTTTGAATTGCCGCGAGAGAATTATGGGAAATGTGATGTACGCAGGCAATTGTTTGAAGTAGTAGTCGTGTATGGGAATGATGCATGTGGACGACGATGACGAGTCCAGAAAGTCATGGTATGTTTTTTCATTCCATTCGTGTATTAATGCGGAGATTCTGGAGTCGGCTTGGGACTGCAGCTCATCTTCGGCCCTTGTCAAAAGGTCCATTACGTGATCGGCGATTGCAACATCCGGATATTTTGCAAACCCCCTCGAATCCAAATAGTGCGCGATATCGCAGGCGTTGCCGTCGTAGACTGTTTTTCCCTGGGCCAATAGGAGGAGTCTGCCGAAGCGGGAAAAGATGAGGTCGTTTGGCTGGTGGATAGTCATGATTACTGTGGAGTTGTTTTCGTGGGCCAACTGATGCAATAGTGAAACAATATTGGCGGAGGTTGTGCTGTCTAATCCGGATGTGGGTTCGTCGAGAAACAAGACCTTTGGTTTCAGGAGAAGCTGGATCGCAATGGAAACCCGTCTTTTTTCGCCCCCGCTGATTCCTTTCAATGACTCGTCGCCAATGGGTGTTTCCGCGCACTCGAGCAACCCCACTTGTCTGATTAAGGTGGAAATTATACGGGGGATTTCGTGGTGCTGGTTGGCGGGAAGACGAAGCTTGGCCTGGTAGTAGAGGGTTTCCCGCACAGTGAGTTTGGGTAGAAGGGAGTTGTCGTGCTGTGCCACGAAAGCAGCTATGCGACCAATCTGATCTGGTGTAACTTCCTGGTTATTCAAAAGAATGGTCCCAGATGAAAAAAAGGGTGTAGAGAGAATTCTCATGAGGAAGAAGGCCCATCCCGAGCGCGGTGTTTTTTTGCTTCTCCCCGCAATATGGTTCAACATGGTTGTTTTCCCACTACCAGATGGACCCATGATGACATTGATTTTCCCTCCATCGAAATGCGCATTGACCGAGGAAAGAATGCGCTTCTCTCCAACCAGGACACCCACGTTGGAGAGGGTTATATCAAAGGGAAAATCCGATTTTTCCGCGTCAGCAGCAGCAGCATCCGTGTGCCCTTCATATGTGTGGTGGTCCGGGGGGTCGATTTTGTTTTTCCGTTGGCCTGCTATCGACACATCATAATTTTTTAGGTGGAATCCCACCAATGCAATCAAATGAAACCCCACAAACCAGGCCACCAATATTCCAATCGGTTCAGCAACCCAATTCTTGGGGAACCCCAACACTTTCAACTGGTTATTTCCTGTGTATTCAACACATGAGTCAAAATCCTCATATGGGCAGTCGCCTTGCCAGTTAGTGTATTGGTTGGCGACCAATGCTCCAAAGGCGTACCAAAAGTAGGCACAGTATTTTGTCCAGCGTACATATACCGGCATGGTCCGCGCATTGACAAAATAACCACACGCCGAGTTCTGCAATTGGTAAAATATCGTGAGCATCAAGGTGGAAACCGTGAATGTGGGCAGCACTGCATATAGCATCAGGGACGACGCGACCCCCACCATATGCACAAGAAACGTTAATGCTAGGTATATCCCGAAATATGAGGCGTCGTAGGCACCCCCTGCATCATGCATTCGAAGGCCCCACATAAAATACGTGATAGCTGCAAACGCAAAACTCAGTGGAATATCTTCAATCAACAATTTGGCCACTCGCCTCAGCAAAATGAAACTCGTGGGGCTCACAATACCTTCGCCGTATTCTCGTGCAAAATATATGCCGTCCCGCAGCCAAAGCCGTTCTAAATCAAACATCATGGGGCAAAACCCAACCACTTCCAACATGACAAATAATGACGAGGTTTTGGACCGGATCCCAGCGAGATCCGACCCCGGCTGGAAAAAAATAAGACCGGTTGCTAACGCAAGCACAATTACGGCCCCATCAAATGCCACAAGCGCCCAAAAATCCCTATATGTGAGCAAAAACGACCGTTTGGTTAAAACTTTGAATTGGTTCCAAAATGTGGTTTTGTGTGGTATAAAGAGTTTTAAGTTTGCCTTGAATTGGTCTTGTTCCAGAAAATGGTACTGCAAGGCGGGAAAATCCAGTTTGGTGTGCCATTTTTGCACCAACGAGTCTGACTTGTCGTGATCATGTCCTGCAATGGAAGCATCCATGAAATTCTGCAAACTTCCAAAGTCTGTAAAGAAATAGTCTTCTGCATCAGCCACATTGCCATAATATACGACACGTCCACCTCGTGCAAGCAAGCACATGCGGTCGAACATCAGTACTATTTCCAGGCGAGGCTGGTGCACAGAAAATATCACTGTGATCCCAACTTCCTTGCATAACTTGTGCAAGGCCAGAACGAGTTTAAGCAGCGAAGCGGAATCGAGCCCTGTGGTGGGCTCGTCCAAAAACAATAGCGCAGGCTTCAGAAGAAGCTGGATGGCAAGCAGTAGTCTCCGCTGTTCGCCGCCAGAAAATGTACTGGAACCTTTCCCCAAGGGAACCACTATGGTGTCCCTGAGGTGGCCCAAGTCAAGAACTTGTAGAAGCAGCTCCACGTGTGCCTGCAAGGAAGATGTGTCAGTGGCGCCACGAAGCTTTCCTTGCGTCACCAAGGTCTCGTATGTGGTCAAGCCTGCAAGAAAGACATCTGTCTGCAATAGGTAGGCATGCAGTATATAGCTATTGTCACAGTGGTATGTCACTCGGCCGGAAAACAGGAGTTTCTTGTTGCTCACATTCACCCGCTGGGAAAGGGCATTTAGGAGAGTGGTCTTGCCGCTTCCGGAACCTCCCATTATGGCAAGAAGCTTCCCGCTGGGCAAGTCAAAAGACACATCTTCCAAAATGTTCTTGCCTTTAACACGGACACTGAGAGACCGAATTGATAACGATACTCGATCCGCCGGGTCAATTTGGTGAATAGTGGCCATAAATCGTACGGCTAGAGCGCATTGGCAAATTTATAAGCGCAAAAAAATTCCATCAATATAAAAGAAAGTACAAGATTCCGTAAAGATTCCGTAAAGATTCAGCATCCAGAGTTCTACCGATATACAACTGTATAACGGCCATAACACATAAACACCATAAACACACTCTATCTTTGAGTAAACAGTCAGGACTTCTCCCTTCTCTCGATGCGATGCGGAGTCTAGATGCATCAAGAATCCCGCGGGAATTACCAATGCGGAAAGAAAACCAACTCGATTCCGAAAAAAATAATAGAAGATTGCCTAGTCTTGGCCAAGCTGCCTCTAGCCTCTATTCAGCCTGCGCTCTGTTAGCCTGCCTTCTGCTGCTTAGTGCAGTTAGTATGGCCTGCGAAGAATGATTAAAAAGTTAATGCCGCTTTGCAGAACCTTATCATGATTAATAAGCTAATCACCAATACATGATAAATACATGATAACACATGATAACATACATGGTAACATACATGGTAACATACATGAGATTAACATGACCATAACATGAAGACGGCTGAATATGACCACAACCGCCAGTACTAACAAATCATACAAATACTGGGTCAATGGGAAGCATCAGCCCCTCCCATTTTATGCCAATTGAACCAATGGTGGGGTGATTAGAAAATAGTTCCTGGGCAGAAGACGAACTCAGTCAGGTGTATTTTGTTAGGCTAAACAGCTAGAAAGTGTCACACTTTCTAGCTTGTAAGTGGGTTATTAGTCTATGTAGGCTTATTGTCACCTGACATTACTCATTCTTCAAGTTGAGACGAGAGAAATTTGTCGAGTCAAGAGCCCGGCTACCAGAATAGCTTATTCTATTGTTCTCGGTTTCAAAAAGACACACAAAGGCCTGTTGGATTGGGTGGTATTACTTCTCTCAGCATCACTTCATCATTCATAATACTGTTCTCAGATGGTCATATACTGATGAACTTAACATCTCAGATGAACTTCTGATGAACTTATACTGATGAACATCTCAAATGAACTTCAGATGAACTTCCATACTGATGATTACTCAGCATGAACATTTCATACTCATAATTACTTCTTCTCACCAGCATGATGTACTACTGATTTGCCGTTTGAAATCGAACGTCTATCGACTCAAGACTGCCTCACTCCTTCTATTTGTCTGGACAGTGACTTCTCGTTGTTGATGATTAATTATACATAGTGAGGGATTCCAAGTAGTCAGCATCTTGAATGTGAATCGATTGTACTGAATCTTGGATTTTTGGCATCTAGCACACGAAACTTGTACGTAAGGGGGGGCCGTTGAGTCTGTCATCACGGGAACAACACGTCCATTAAGGGCTACGCACGTCGAGATCTACGTGAGGAGGGCCGTGGAGTCAAGTCATCACGGGAACAACACGTCCATTAAGGGCTACGACGAGTTCATCAGTATTCTGGGTAGCCTGGTCATGGTTCATTTTGATTTTCTTAATCTGAAACTCCCAACCTTTAGTCACGCGATGATAGAAAAAGTAATACGTGCTATTTAGATTTTATTGATAGGGTCGTCCTAATGATGGCGATAAAAGGTGAATTTGTCCCGGTGGGGATGTATATAAAATGAACTGTTAGTTTTTTGTCCTCTTATGAGAATTGAAGTGATTGAGCCTTTCTCTTAAATGCGAAGACTCATTTCTGTTTTTTACGACTGGGTCTATATGAAAGAATACACACATCAGTGCTAGCATAACAAATGGTCTGCAATGACGATATTATTCGTTCAGTTCGTTCCCGTGTCGAAGTGCTCAATGCGCTACCCACCTAGTTAAGAGTTAAGGGATACTAGCAGAAGTTGTTCTTACGAATTCAGTGATTAAAACTTCCAATGAAGTGTTTAACTTTAGCGGTAGCCCCTTCCCTTTAAATTGCGCATTCTGTTGAGCCGTTGGTTGACTTCTTCGCTCTCTGACGTTGGTTTGCCATTCTGTGGAATCGTTTTGCGCGAGCGCACCACTTTCATCCATCTCATCGCCGAGATCTATACGAGACTCTTTAGAATGATCCACACCCGCAGCTTCGTATACAAATAATGCTCGTATTTTGGGTGCAATTTATTATCTCGCAATTTGTTCGCTTATGGCTGCGGAATTGAACCACGTGGTGACACAGCCTGTAACCCAGCATTTCGATCTTACACCAGCGGTATTTATGGACTGGAGATATCAGAAATCATTGGCGTGCCATTTGCGATGTCAGAGTAGCGTCAGCATCACCTAAACCTTTCTAGGCTCTTGGTCAAGTTTCTTAAAGTAGCCATATCATTTTTACGTAATCTCAAAAATAGATAAAATCGTATAAGACCTAGAGTGTTGACGATAACTGGTTCTAATCCATCCGTACACATCACACCTTATTTCAAAGATAGAACATCGGCCGGCTCATAGTCGCCAGGCTAGTTCCTTGAATCCAAATGAGAATCGAAGAGTAGATTTGGGTAGACTCGAATGAGTGGGGCTATTTGTGGCTACATATAGTGGTTCGGCATTTTTGTGGGTGTGTGAGAATCGTATGGGTCTATTCCTGGGAAAATGCTTACCCTATATTACGTAAGCAACAGATTTGTGACCATCTAAATAGTCTAGTACTTTTAAAAAGCACATCTCTAAAGCTGCCCAGACTACAGAAACAGTACGAAGGTGATTGGTGTAGTGTGCACTTCTACTGGGGCAAACAATGCTGAGAAAAGGCTACATCTGTTTCTCAGCATAGATAAGAATTTCTACATCTATTTCTCAGATAGAGAAAAGGATGTCTACATCTGTTGCTAGAAAAGGATATCTACATCTGTTCAGAATAAGCCACTCTAAATATGTACTTCTAGGGATTGAGTTCCAAACCAAAGGCAACGTTTGTTTAATTATCACGAGACCACAAGATGAATATTGCACCAAAGAAAATATTTATATCCCATGATCTACTCAGTCGTTCATTTAAAAATGACCATTCAAGCCAAAAAGTAGTTGACAATTTCTCTGCCCAGCTAAGCAGGTATGGCAGTAGTCTTATCTCAGACATAGTTAATTCGTAGATCTTGTTCTTATTTTCCCAACACTTCACGATGTATTGGCAATAGGATCAGTTCAGATAGTTAGGAATGCTCCAGAATATAGTCAGTCTCACAGCGAGAACTGTAGAATTAGTGCAGTGATTACTTATCAAAAAGTGAGTATTAAAAGCGAGAGTTATTATTCAGTTAAAACTGTTAACTCAGTTCCCCCACCAACTATCCTACGATAAACTGCTTGTAACATGTGCACTGGGAGACGTATTACAGATTTCCCCTTGAATTCTTTCAGTGCCCACTACACGTGAACATATCCTTTTCGGGATCTACACTCACTGAAACGAGGATACTGCATTATCGCCACCCCTGGTAAATTCTCAGATATCAATCTGTTATTGACATGCTGCTCCAGTATTGTGTGACCGACAAGCCAAGTTCTTTTCCCGACTCTTAATCTACACAGCTATTTTTCTATTGGCTACTTTTTATTCACCTCACCGCCTCAAACGCTGCAATGGTTGGACATTATTTCGCCTGATATTTGATCAAGTGGGCTACACCACATTCACGTATTCATAATACTTCGCTATCCTCCACCAATATTCACATTTCAATGCTTCATATTTCCACTATTTTCCACTATTTCAGTACCTCATTATTTCACTATTGACCATTACTGACTTCACGCGTAACAAAGTATTGAATAAATGGCTCTATCCATTGATGATATACTATTCAATTGTCTAGCAAGATGAGTCACATCGATCAAATAAAACATGCTTCACATCGAACATGAGATATGAGAGACTACAACAAGAGATTCACATCGAACGAAATGAGATGTGACTTAGATGTATTGTCTAGCAACAAGAAAATCACATCTCACTCCGTTCGATGTGACTTAGATGTCTAGCAATATTCACATCTCACTTCGTTCGATGTGAATATTTCATTTTCATTTTTTTCTTTACACGTATGTTGTTTGAAAAAGGCCCAGTACGGGCGTTCCAGGTGTCGACCCCCCCACCCGGCACACTCAAAGCGCGTACAATCACGAGCAAAGAGTACCTCGGGCTCGGTGCGCTCATTTTCGTGGCGCTTTTCGTGAGAATGCACAACTTGGCCGGCCCCAACTCGGTCGTGTTTGACGAGGTCCATTTTGGCGGATTTGCGCGCAAATACATCCGTGGAACCTTCTTTATGGACGTGCACCCGCCATTGGCCAAGATGCTTTTCGCAGGCGTTGGATTATTGGGTGGATTCAAGGGCGACTTTGAATTCAAAAAGATTGGTGACGAGTACCCAAAACTGGTCCCTTACGTGCTTATGCGCCAGTTCCCCGCACTTTTAGGGGTAGGAACGATTGTCTTGTGCTACGCCACCCTCCGGAGCTCTGGTGTCCGTCCGTGGATCGCGTTGGCCACCAGCGCGTGTTTATTGGTGGAGAATCTGATCTCCACCATTTCGCGCTACATTTTGCTTGATCTGCCACTTCTTTTTTTCATTGCCGCCGCGGTGTACGCGTACAAAAAGTTTGAGATCCAGACGCCATTCACGACCCAGTGGTACAAGAGTCTTTTTGCCACCGGAATTGCGTTGGGCTTGGCGGTTAGCAGCAAATGGGTAGGCCTCTTCACCATTGCTTGGGTGGGCGTTCTTTGCTTGTACCAGTGCTGGACCATTGTGGGGGACTTGCGCGTGCCGCCACGGCGCGTGGTGCTGCACTTTTTGTGGCGTGGAAGCGTCCTTCTCGCTGTGCCGGCCATCATGTACTTTGTCTTTTTCGCTGTGCACTTTGAGGTTTTGGGCCAGGACGGCGACGGGCTGGCCTTCATGACGTCAGCGTTCCGCGCGGGGCTCAGGGGGACAAGCATCCCACGTGATATCCCGTCACGTGTGGGTCTTGGGCTGATTGTCACAATCCGCCATCTCGAGACCCAGGGCGGCTACCTCCACCTGCACAACCACTTCTACCCCGCCGGCTCGAAGCAGCAGCAGATCACGCTCTACCCCCATCTCGACTCCAACAACGACTGGCTCATTGAGCCGTACAATGGCACTGTGTACAACGAAACGTTTGTTCCTCTCACCAACGGAATGAAGATTCGTCTCAAGCATGTCAACACCGGCCGCCGTTTGCACTCGCACGACGAAAAGGCCCCTGTTAGTGAGCGTGACTGGCAAAAGGAGGCCTCGTGCTATGGCTACGATGGGTTTGCTGGTGATGCCAACGATGACTTTGTGGTGGAAGTGGTGGACTACCGCTCGGCCAAGGACGCCAAGGACCAGGTGCGTGCGTTGGAGACGGTATTCCGTTTGCGCCATGCCATGACTGGCAACTACCTCTTTTCGCTGGAGGTGAAACTTCCCGACTGGGGCTTTGAGCAGCAGGAAGTGACTGCGGCTGGCCAGGGTTTGCGTCCGCTCACCCACTGGTACATTGAGACGAACCGCAATCCACTCCACACCACCGAAGACCTTGCCAATGTAGTTTCGTACCCCAAGCTTTCGGCCTGGCAAAAGTTTGTGGAGCTGCACAAGCGTATGTGGAAAATCAACCAGGGCCTCACCGAGCACCACAACTGGCAGAGCGAGCCCCACGACTGGCCGCTTCTCGTCCGTGGCATCAACTACTGGGTCAAGGACAATACCCAGGTGTACCTTTTGGGTAACGCCGTTGTGTGGTGGTCGGCGTCCGCCGCCATCTTTGCCTTTTTCGTCCACTTTGCCATTCTGCTTGTGAGATGGCACCTCGCCAAGCCCATCGCCACCACAGAGCATGTCTTTAACTTTAACCAGCAGGTGTTTGGCTACACCCTTGGATGGCTTCTCCACTACTTCCCCTTCTTCATTATGGGCCGCCAGTTGTTCCTCCACCACTACCTCCCTGCGCTTTACTTTGGCGTGCTTGCACTCGGGCACTACTTTGAGCTTCTTGTGAGCTTTTCGCGCAATGCTGTCGTTGCCAAGGCTGCGTACTCTTTGGTGTTTGGATTCACCGTTCTCTCGGCAATCTTTTACCTGGTTTACTCGCCGTTGATTTACGCCAAGCCATGGACCAAAGGTGAGTGTGAGAAGGCCCGTTTGGTTTCTCTGTGGGACTTTGACTGCAAGTCGTTTCACGAAGACATAAAGGCCTATGCCAGCACCCCGCTTGATTTCGCAAAGGCCACGGAGGTGGTTGTGGATAACAAAGAGGTGAAGGCGGCTGACGTATTTGAGGAGCAGGCGGTAGAGACCCCGGTCGAGGAGATTAAAAAGGCTGAGGTGGATAAGGAGACCATCGTGGAAGAGGTCAAGGAGGTGAAGGAGGTGAAGGAGGAGGCAGTGGTTCCCCCATTTGAGGAGAAGGGAACAAAGGATGCGAACTAGCAAGGAGTAGCGGGTTTGCTAAGAGTGAATTTGAAGTAAGCGCAGCGAGGTGCGCTAGATAAACCCTTTTCTCGGTGAGCCAAGTAGGATGAACATCCATCTCTTTGGGTATGTTTGTTCTAAGACAGGGTGCTCATTTTACTGCTTGTCTAGAGTACGTACATGGTCGATATCGGGTACTTGAGTTGAGCAACATTTTGTACAGACAATAAACTTCAGGTAAGACAGTAATGACTCAGAGTGAAAGATGGGCAAAAGCTATCGAAGGATATGAAATGAGCAGGGATATCGGAAGGGTATGATTCAGATTGAGGGAGGATGTGATGACAAATCTGACAGACGTGTGGAGCCGTAGGCGCCAAATCTTGTCCAAGTGTTATGAGCCTCCAGTGGACACTGGGTATATAGTATACATGCCAGAAGGATGATAACCAGGTAGAAAAGTAATGTTGATTCACCGCCAAGCTTGATTAGTGGTTGTGTATTTATGGACTGATTTAGCGTAAAATGTCTACTGTTCACAAATAACTCCGAGTGATTAAGCTAATTTGGTCGCCTTGAATGATGTAGATGATCCAGTAATACTTAATGAACTAGCACAAGTGTATTAGAACTTTTGAAAGTCTCTGATCTTGATTTGCAGCCACGAATCTGATTTCGCTGCTCAACTAGCACTAGTCAAGACAAGATTACTATTCAAGATTACCAAGATTTTCAGCAAGATTATTATTCAAGATTGCCAAGATTACTTCGTCATCAAGATTATTACTATTCAAGATTACCAAGATAGTATTAAATCATCAGCTCATTAAAGGCCAACCACATTGTTTTGGACTTTTTTAATACTGACTTGGTCTGAAATACACATGGTGAGAATACTATTCATTGGATCAGCACAAGGTTTCTCTGGCAGGCGAGGAATTTATAAATCTTGAGCATGATATTGATTGAATTCGTGAAGGGAAATAAAACATATTTCCAGAGGTAATGACTCCTAATGAACCGAAAATAGTAGAACAAATACATACAAATATTCATTTTTAAGTATAGACCTAGGTTCCACGGAGGTCCCGAATAGTCTCATCTGGCTGTCTGGTGGACGTATTGATTGATTTTTCACAAAATTGGACAGATTCTGAGGATTTTGAAGAGTGGCCTGTGATTAAAAATTTAGAAGAATCCCCAGCATTAGCCAGTGTAAACTCGCCTTTACAGTTGAACTAGCAATAGCGACTAGAAATTTCCCCTACTGTTAGAATCTCATTGAGCGTAGCGAAGATGAGAAGAATCAGATATTCGCACCCCGCTTGCTTGCTGCTAGATTTTGGTCAAGTAATTGAATAACATAATACAGATTGATACCAAACTATTCGTAGTCGGCTTCCAGACTTTCTTATGAGAAAATACAACTGATACTTGCAGCCCTTTCAATCACGGGATTCAAATAGATTGTACTATCTTGCCAAATGTGCAATGTATAGTGCAATTATAAAAAATAAGCCCGATACGGGGGTCGAACCCGTAGCCTTTTGATGTCCTTCATAAGAGTCAAACGCTCTACCGATTGAGCTAACCAGGCTTGAATGATGAAGTAATGTCATACAAGTTATAAGAGGCAATAAATGTCTCTAATTAAATGTAATCCACTGGTAGTTGGTGTGATTTCATTTGCTTCAGGCGATGAAACAACATCTCATGGAGTGTTAAACTAAGTACATTATTATGTCTTTTGACGTCGTGAAATTACAGCTCTTACCGATTGGCAAAAGCAGATGGTGTCCTCTGTTTATAACCAATAGGCTATAAACAGACGAGGGAGTGTTCCATTTATTTGTGGCTGAAGAGAAGGTTTTCATAGATTTAAGTAGGTGTATCTTTATACGACCAGGATTTATTAAGAGCATGTGTACAGCCAATGATCAGCCCAAACGGCCCAAAACACTTTATCTCAGCTTTTTTGATGCACCAGATCCAGGCTCTAATGGAATCAAAATAGAGCTGATTGTAGCGATAGTCATGAGACTAGTATGAGCTCAAACGAATACCTGAATATACTCAATTACCTTCACTTTGCTCATGTTAATAAATAACCTGGTTAAAAGTGGTGACGTTCAGCATAGTCACCGCTGAATTAACCTCTTTTATACAGGTTATTTATACTCATTAGCCTTTCATTGTCCAGGTTGGCATATTTGCTAATCACTTGCTCAGGTTAGTAGTTAGTATGAGGAACATGTCTTTTTAGACATTCTTAACGTTGATCTCGTACGTTTCGGTTTAGTAAAATCTGACTCCATTCATTCTCTACATGATTTGTTATTTAATATCCACATCGAACGAAGTGAGATGTGAAATATGCATTTTACTAGACATTCACATCTCGTTCAATTTTCAACATGTTTTAGTTAATCATATCTCACTTTGTTCAACGTGAAATATGTTTTTCTAGACATTCACATCTCGTTCAAAATTCAACTTGTTTTAGTTAACATCTCACTTTGGTCGATGTGAAATATGCTTTACTAGACATTCACATCTCTCTTCGTTCGTCTCATCTTACATTTGGGGTACATTTCAGTTCGTCAATTCAAACACTCATATGATGCTCATGATTTAATATTCGCATCGCCTCCGTATGGTCAAACGTGACTTTGGTAGGTTTTGTTGTAAATCTCCGTATGGAATATTGGGACTAATGGATTCTCGAAGTGAGATGTTTTATTGTTGCTGGACAAGCACATCTCCTTCCGATGTTCAAAATGCTTGATAGTTCTTTATAACTCTTCGATATTCCAGTCCACGGTTTAATTCATCTAGCTCGTTCAATGGAAACATGCTATGTTATTAGTTGTCCATCTCTCCGTTTCATGGTCAATATTTGGGTCATATCATCTACCTCTTTCGACCTTCCAATATTTAGGCCTAATGAATTTTCATCGAACGAAGTGAGTGAATCTTATTTTGTACGACAATCACATCTTGTGTTGCTAGACCTTCCCATCTCCTCCGTTGGATGCGGAACATGTGCTGTTACTAGACATCCACATCGAATGAGTGAGATGTGAAACTTATTTGTTAGACATCTCCTCCGTTCGATGTAAACATATTATGTTATTAGTTAATCACATCTCCTCCGTTCAAAGTGAAACACATTATGTTATTAGTAATCACATCTACTCGTTCGATGTTCAAACTTATTCACTCATGTTTTCTAGGGTCCTCCCCCTCACATACCTCTCCTCCCTCACCCTCCCCTGCAAACTCCTATACCCCCACCTCCCCACCCCAAACACCTGTATCGCCACCACCAACGCATACCCCCCCGAAATCCCCCACACAACCTCCATATCCATCACATACAACGCCGTGCTCACGGCCCCCACACACGCCGCCAACAAGCCAAACGACGGGCCCATCCGGGGAGCATCCCGCAGCCAGAACGTCTTCCACGCGGGATACGCGATCCACGCATAGTTGAAGAGGGTTGTGATGACGTTAATGGCCCCCACGACATACACGTTCCATTCGCTTATATGGCTGAGAAGGGTGATTTTGCAGCCATTGATGGCCATGCTCCATAACGATACCATGATGAACGACGCGAGGTGTGCCATGCGGTCCATGAAGTTACCATTTGGCGGCTCCACAACTTCATTCACTTCATCGTCATTCTCCTCGGCGTCCCTCAAAACAACCTCCGTCGTCATAACAACAATACAATAGCCAATACACAAGCTCTCCAAATCCAACGGCGCGGGATCGGCCGGTCTAAAGTACCGGAATATAGTCACAATGGGTCTCCCAAAGAATATACAAAGCACTAGAACCAGCAAGGAAAAGATAACGCCAAACACCCATATGAGCCCGAGAAACGCCCAGCACCGCGCCCGGAGATGCGGCGGCCGGAAAACCACAATATGGTCGGTTTCTCCGACATTCTCCATATCTTCTTCGTCGCTGGGGACTTCCGGGGACTCGGGAATCGGCTCAAGAAGCTCGTCGTCTTTGGTGACAGCAACAAACATGCGCTTGAGAGAAGCCCGCGAGTTGGTATTGCTGGCTGGAGCACGCACAAAGTTTCCATCTGGAACAAAACACGCCTTGGTGGATGTGGTTGCAAAGATCTCCCTCGCCTCACTGCGGCTGACCGGCTGGGTATAGTCTGGAGCGGCCCCGGAAATGCGCGCGAAAAGAGACCGGTACACCACGTGACCCCGTTCCTGCGCGATGGGGACCCCGAGGAGAAAGTGCGAGAGCCGGAGCCGGTGCGCCGCAAGACACGTCACGTGGTGCCAGTACTGCTGCGCCACAGCACCAACAATGCTCGCGTACCGCATGTGCGTCCAACCCACGCCAATCGCAAGCATCCCACACGCATACGGGCTGGGAATATGGACCGGCAAAAACCGGTGGGCCTCGGTCAACCACTCGAGGTACCATGTGACCACCCCAATGCTCCCCACAATGAACAAGGTGTAGAACTTGACACTGAGGTAGATCCGCGACAACTGCCAGCGAAGAGGCATCACAAACGCGTCGTGGATCAAGCGCACGTTTGGATCATCGGGCAGCCGGATAAAGTAAAACACACCGGGCCTCATGATGTTTTCCCGCATCATCGACACAAACTGCGCCAACGCATACATGTACACTGTTCCCCAGGACCAGTACAACACGGTCCTAATAGGCGGAATGCCCATGATATCGTAGTGGGCCGTCAAAAACGGCCAGTACGCGCCGTCCCTGATCATCTTGGTGCAGAAAACAGGCGTGAGGCAAAAGTCGAGAAGTAGCCCGCAGTAGATGGGAAAGAGAAACGCTTCTATCGCATAGATGAAAAAGACCTTGGATGTGGCCATCACCTCAAATAAAAGCCCGTAGACCTGCCGATTCACCCCGGAAACGGGCTTGTTCCGCGCAATTTCCTGCATCACAGCCGCAAGAACCGCATAGATCACAACATACCCAATGGTGATGGTCCCTAGACGCTCCCCAATAGTGGGAACATTCTCAAAGAAGAGCATATTCGAAACGCTCGAGGTCAAGGTGGAGTACGTGTTGGAAAAGAAAAGGCTCCAGAGTCTTCCGCGAAAGCTGTCCCCAAAGAGCCCAGACACCGCAGGGTATTTAATATCAAAACCACCCTGTACTCTTATCATGTTCTTAACGATGAGATACACACCCCAGCCGCCGTAACCCACCATCTTGCCTACGATACGCCCCACGACCTGGGGAACAAAGTAGAGGAGGAGCAAGAACGCCGAGCAGACCGTGCATCCCACCGCCATGAGAAGAATGGGAAACTTCCACTCAAAGTGGACTGGAACACCAAAGATTGTGAAGTCGGTGTCGGCAAAGTCAGGAGCATCAGGAGCATCATCAGCAAAGACATCACCAGGGGCATCAGCAACCTCAGCAACCTCAGCAACCTCAGCAGCCTCAGCAGCCTCAGGAGCAGCCAAGATAGGGGGTATTTGTCTATGTCCAAGTCCCTGATTGACCTCATGTTCATTCTGTTCGTGCTCCTGATGGACCTCATGTTCGTTCTGTACATCTTGATTCTGTTCATTCTGTTCGTTCTGCTCCTGTTCATTCTGTTCATATTGCTCCTGTTCATTCTGCTCTTGTTCATTCTGTTCATTCTGACTCCCTTGCTCCTGTTCTTGCTCCTTTTTCTCTCCCACTAGATCTAAATCAGTCAAGTCGGTCTTGAACGCATCATCGATTTCTCTCTTGAAGTTCTCCTCGAGTATTCTGTCATACACGTTTTTATCCATCCATTCAGCATCCATATGTGGTGAGTTATCATCTCTCTCTCCATCATCATTGTCTATCTCTCCATTATCTATCTCAATCTCATGATCTATTTGTCTTTCTTCATTCCCATTCTCTATTTGTCTTTCTTCATTCCCATGCTCTATTTGTCTTTCTTCATTTCTCTCATTCTCATTCTCATTCTCATTTCTTTCATTCTCATTCTCATTCTCATTTCTCTCTCTCTCCCCATTTAATGTCTGCCTTATCCTCTCAATCATCACGTCTATCTCTCTGTTGATCTCCACACGATCATCACCTCCCATCTGCTGGACCTCGTTTATCCTCATCCGTATCCTCTCCTCTATATCGTTCGGCTGCTCGGCCAATATATCCGCAAACGTGGGCCTGGGCCGTCCTATAGCCTTGAAGAGCCGCTTCTGGTACGTCTCGTCCAGCGTGACCCACTCGTGCTCGATATACGCCACGATAATCACTATCGCCATGGCACACATATACGTGACTCCTTTGAGTACCGTTTGAGCAAACGGCCACCCACGCTCGCTCCAAGCTACGCCAGCACCGTTGCCAAATACAAGGTACTCCAAAAAACCGGCGGGCGCCTCCCACAAGTACGCCACTAGCACGGGTATGGACTCGAACAGCGGGCCCCGGCTAGAGAGGTCCACGCGAGCGCTGATTCCCACCGGAATTCCGTCGAGAAACGCATTTAGCGCCCGCGCCACCATTCGCACCAGAACGGGAATCACAACCACCACGGCCAAAATGCCAAGCAAGACCACACCTAATCGGCGTGCCGTCTGGGATAAAAGGGCCGTGGCGTTGCTCACAACCATGCTGAGTGGGATCCGACGTGGCATGTCGTCGGAGTAGATGGTTTTGAAGTTGTACTTGTAGTGGCAAATGTCACATTGTTGGAGGGGTTTTTTGGAGTGTTTGAGCCATTCGAGAAGGCATTCTTCGTGCACGAAGCGGATGGAGCCTTTACATTGGCAGGGATGGTAGAGGGGTTGTGAAGGGGTGGCTTCTCCGCGGCAAATACGGCAGGTGTCCATAAATAAAAATAGGACAGCTGCTAACTACTCAGACATTCAATAGTAGGACACCTGCGAAGCAGGTGTCCGATAAACTACTTAGGCATTCAACAGAAGGGCACCTGCGAAGCAGGTGTCCGATAAACTACTTAGACATTCAATAGTAGGACAACTGAAGCAGGTGTCCGATAAACTTAGACATTCAATAGTTCGACAGCCTGCCAAAGGCAGGGTGTCCGATTTCAGTCAGGTACTGCATAGATATAAATGGTAGGATAGGCAAGTAGGATATAGACATTTATAGTAGGACAACTGAAGCAGGTGTCCGATAACATGTTCCATTCAGACACTATGTAGACATTTATTTGGACAGACTGCGAAGCAGGTCTACACATTATTCATTGAGAACTACATAGATATAGGACAGTGTCTACACAATTTACTCATCTCACAACTCCATCTACAAACATTCACTAATCTCAAACAAAACTCCACTACATACTCAGAATTAAAATGATTGCTTAGCACATAGGCCAATACATCTCAATGGAGCAAGGATAAGAAAATAAGACCAGAATAGAATAAGCATGGGATGAACTAATGAAAAGTATTGTATGATCAAAGGTGGAAAAGACTCAAGAGAGCAATATTGTATGAGGAGATCAAAGGGGAACTCAATAGAGAGCAATATTGTATGAGGTCAAAGGAAGAACTCAATAGAAATGAGCATTGTGTGAGCAGATTTAGAAAGTTATTGTATGGATATTGGAAATACGTAGATACTCGCAGTGAGTGATTTGCAGAGAACGGTTGAAGCAAGGTATAATAAGGTGAGAAAGAGTTTAGTAAAAAAGTGGCTAAACTTGATACAGAGAGTAGAGTGAGTTCTGAATACTACAGAGTAGAATAAGAGTACTGAGTACTTGAGAGTAGAAGAGTACAGAATACTTGAAAGAGTACGGAATAAGTGATTTCTGAATACTAGAGAGTAGAATAATGAACTCTGAACTCTAGTAAAAAGCTGTAGGAGAAAAGCCGTGGGAAAATCTGTGGGAAGCTTGAATGTAATTTTGCAGTAAAAAGAGTCGAGAATTTCCTTGAATTTTTGCAGCAATGACCAGCGCGGCGAGAATTATCACCCAGTTTAAGAGGCTTGCGAGGGCTTCCAAAGACTATATATGATTATGCAGTAAGAAGCTGCCAGAACATACCGACAATGTCAACTTAATAAGCCATTCGCTTCAGTGAGAGAAGCGAACTGAAGCTCGCTCATGATATGGGTTATTGCGGCAGTAAGAAGCTGGAAAGAACATACAGACAATATCAAATTTTAATAAGCCATTCGCTTCAGTTCGCTTCGCTCACTGAAGCTCGCTAAAGATATGATTCGAGCTGGTTTTGTTAGTGCCTTGGTAGGTATACGACATATGCTCATTATTCCTCGCGAGCATGGAAGATTAGATGTTAAACTCTTGAGCTTTATTTTGCTATTATCTCAACATATATGCTCTCATGAAAAGGGACGGTTTTTTGTATTTACCAGTCTTGGTGCAGTAGGCTATTCAGTCAATTATCTTTCGTGCTCATGAGCAATTCTCATTTACTTCTCTCAATGAGAATCTTTCATTCTTACGAGCATTCTCACACCACTTCTCTCAATGAGAATCTTTCATTCTTACGAGCGTTCTCACTTCACTTCACCCTATATTGAACACCTTTCATTCTTACGAGCATTCTCATTCACTTCACTCAATGAGAATATCTTTAACTCTCCCTGAGCATGCAGCGGAGGAGTTCTTGTGACTCAGAAATGTTGGAAGTTATTCCTATAGAAGGACATAGTTTTCAATGATCCCATTAACAATGAGTCTTGTATTAAGAGGAGTATTTCAATGATGAATAATCTATATAGAGGGTGAAGATCATCATTTATTTGAATTGAATGGTCACGATATAAAGAGTGATTCAACTCCAGCATTTATTTGAATTTGAATTGCAGCATACAAGATGAGGGCGATGTAAGTTCAACTCGACATATAATCTTTGAATTTCGTCTTGTATTCCAAAAAACGGCATTTCACTCCTCAAACCTTGTTCTTTCTCAGCTGACAGATCTCTTGTTCTCCTTTGCATTAGTCAGATCACAGTTTCAGCAATGAAGTTTACACACTTGAGCTTCGAGGGAGCAAGAATGAAGGCTTGTTTGCATGACGGAAACATTTCCTCACTCAGTTTTTTTACCAGATTCATCTATTAATCAATTCTCTGATTCTCCTCACTATTGTCAATCCTCATCTCTACTATTTAACTATTTCTCATTACCTAGCACCATATTCACTGATTGCAATCACTTATTTCTCACCCCCAACTGGTTCGGTTATATCCTAGTTCCAGCCTTCACTTAGGTTCTCAATTACGTCACCCACTGTTTACTATTGTCAATACATATTCCCCATTAACTGCTTTCTCTTGTTCCTCCATCCCTCAACAAAAACCGTCAGACCCTGTCAGCCACCTATTATCACATTCGCCACCTATTTCCACATTCAGTCAGCCCCTATTTCCACATTATTGTCAATCCTCTGTTTCCACCTACTGATTAGAATATTTCGCTATTTAACTCACAGCTGATTGTCATCCCATATACCCTTCCTGTTACTGCATTCTCTTATCCCCCTCTATATAACTGATATGGTCCTGTTACTCTTACTCTCAAGATCAACACCCCTTGATCAGAACAGCAAGGTGTAGAGAAGGTCGAAGTATGGGAAGATTCACCTACAGGCTCACATTGAATTCGAGGCTGTAATTTGAGAAACTGATTTTTCCATTGATAGTCCAAAATGTATACCCAATGTGTACCAATGTGTACCAATGTGTATCTTCGTACAGTGATGCCCCCCATCTGTAATACCGCTTCACTGGATTGTGACCCTCTTTAATTCAGTCTCACCTTCATTCTCATTCCTTATCTCACCACTGAAAAGTAATCCCCAGGTCCGGTTATCGACTTTTTCGTCACTTTCAATTGAACGCATTCTCTTATTTCTCATCTTCAGTTCAACTGATCGAATTCTCTTATTTCTCACCTCACTTCAACTGATCGCATTCTCTTATTTCTCACCTCACTTCAACTGATGGCATTCTCTTATTTCTCACATTCAGTACTCTTTTATCCCTGGCCCTCCCATAAACTGATTACTTATCCTGATTCTCAGCTCCCATAAACTGATTACTTGTACTGGTCCTCCTCCACCATTAAACTGATAATGACTTATCCCTAGTCCTCACCTTCGCTATGCTCAGTTCGTTTATCCCTAGTCATATCTTCGCTATCACTCAGATTATCCCCTAGTCTCACCTGAGTGATATCCTCACCTTCGCTGTCGCTCAGGTTCGTCAGGTTCGTCAGGTTCGTCAGGTTCGTCAGGTTCGTCTACACATACAAACAATCTCAATTATCTACTTAATGTCAGTCTGGCTTCACCTTGAGGATACGCTAGCACCACTCATCTGATCGACCATCAGTCTTATATCATACAATATCATACAATATCATAGCACAATATCATATCGTAAAATATCATATCGTACAATATTGGGTGTCAATACGTTTGCTGGTGTGTATACACTCAGTTGTGTGTTGGTAATAACCCATCGCACATGCGTTTGAATTAATAAACCCATTTGCTATGTGTTGGTCAAACTCATTCGCTCAGGGTGCTTCACTGTCTTGGACCTCACTTTCTCACGTAATAATTCACTCATATCAACTAAACGTTCACTCATGTGTTCGCTCATGGTTGGATCACTACACATTAGCGAGCTAATGTGTGAGTCACTTGACAATAACTAACACATGAGCGAAGCGAATGTGTTAAATATTAGTCATTTGTAGGACAACTAACACATTCGCTACGCTCATGTGTTAGGTTCGCTTCGCTCATGTGTTAGGTATATGTCAATTGTAGGAACTAACCCAATCGCTTCGCTCATGGGTTAGAACCATGTTTGCCAATAACCAACGCATCGCTTCGCTCATGCGTTGGTTATTGGTTTGAATTCTAAAATCAAATCATCCTTCGGAAAAATCGTCGCAAACACCTTTATCTCCTCACTCAACTCCGTCTTATGATGGACCAAATCCGCATTCATACAAATCTTCCCCAACATGCCCGTAAACAACTGCACCACATAATTCTTTCCCAAACACTTATGAGGCCCCGTTCCAAACGGCAACCAGTTTCTCACCTCCATCTCCTTTGTTGGGTTCTCCCAGCGCTCTGGAACAAACGAGTCTGGGTCTGGGTAAACCTCTGGGTCGTGCAAAGCCGGGTACAATGTTGGAATCACCATGGCGCCCTTTGGAGCGGTATACTCCTTGGTGATGGGGAAGCTCTGCTTGACCAAATAAGGCACCATCAAGACCGGGGGCCTGTAACGAAGGGTCTCAAGCACGACGGCATTGGTGTACTTCATTTTGGAGATGAGCAGGAGGTCCAATTCAACGGAACGGTCGTTGTTTCTCACCTCCAACTGCTCCGCACGGATTTTCGCAGCCACATCGGGTCTATCGGCCACGATCTGGAACAACCAGCACGCAAGAGAAGACGAGGCGTCCTGGGACGCAAACAAAAAGGTGAAGATGGCCTCGGAAATCTCCTTATTGGAGAATTCCCGCACAAGCAAGTGCTCGTCCTCCTCGGAGAAGTTGCCCGTCTCACGTTTTTCCTTGGCCTGCTTCATGAGATGGATCCATTCGTCCATAACACAGTTTGGTTTCCCGTTTTCCTCGTTGATGTACTTTTTGCTCATCTCCGCGCACTTTTCGAAAATCAACATGGTCTCATGGGCAATCTTCTTGCCGTACCAAGTCTTGGTGTAGGGGATAATGATGGGGAAGTTGACGAGTTCCAAAGCGGCAGTGATGCGGAAGTAGTTCTCCGCAATCTCCGCAATCTGCTCCTCGCGAATGTAGTCGCCGCAAAAGGTTCTCAAGGAAAGCGCACACAAAAACTCCCGGAACTCGGGGAAAAACTCCCGCGGCCCGTCGTAGCCAAGAAATCTGTCGAGGTAAATGTCCATGTATTTCTCCTGCACCTTGATGTAGATCTCCAACGCCTCGGTCGTGAACAAGCCCTTCAACGACTTGCGGTAGTCGGAATGAGCTTTCCCGTCCAAAAACACCCAGTTTGTCGGCCGCAAGATTTTATACGCCGCGTCCACAACACACGGCCTCACGTACTTGGGGCTACTGAGAATCTTGCGCGCAAGGTCCCGGTCAGACGCAATCACAACAAACTTGTGGAAGATGGAAACACACGAAAGCTTGCCGGAATCCCACTTGGCCTTGTACTCCTCAAACTTGGGGTCCAACGACTCCAAAAACGGGCCAATGATGGGCCAGATCTTGAGCGCAGGGCCCGCAATCGACCCTTTGCGGATCTGGTACATCACCTGGTCATACGTGAGGCCAACCACAACAAGCGCCACAACCACCTGCCACCACGAAACGCTCGAGAGGTACGGCACCTGTTCTGCAATCGCTGTTGTCGAATTCATAAAGATAAAAAAGAATAGAGAAAGAAAAGAGAGGAAGCAGAATGATAATATATAGCAGAATGATAAGAAATATAGCAGAATGATATGAAATGTATGGCAGAATGATAGGAAATGTATAGCAGAATGTCAAGACACGGCAGTATCAGACTCAGACTCAGACTGTCCGACTCAGAATGTATCAGAAAGTATAGGTATGTGCTCGTATAGCTCGTATACGATCATACGATGACGAATAATAGTCTGAGTAAGAAAAATAGGATGTTAATAAGTGGACAGACACGAGCGAAGCCACTACGAGCGAAGCGAGTAGTGGTGTCGCGTAGTGGCAAATATTAAGAGATGAGATAGCTGTGAGGATGAACGATAGAGGACAGATAGAGGACAGATAAAGGACAGATAGAGGACAGATAGAGGCTGTAACAGTCAGTGAGGGGCGTTTTATTCAGTTCTTTAACCTCACTTCGCTCGAGTGAGTTGTATGGGTCGTATGTTATGAAGAGTATCGATTATGTTCCGATACTTTCCGATACACAAAAAAGATACAAAAGGGACAAAAGATTCAAAGGGTACAAAAAGGTTTTTCTAGACGCGTATCGTCTACACAATAAGTGTTCTCTTCAAGGACATGAAAGGATACTACATTATTCTATACAGCATAAAAGGGCACTATTTTACCATAAAAGGACACTATTGCCTATACACCATAAAAGGACCCTATTGTCTACACCATAAAAGGACAATACACTATTCTATACACCATAAAAGGACACTATTCTATACACCATAAAAGGACAATACACTATTCTATACACCATAAAAGGGCACTCCACTATTCTATACACCATAAAAGTATTTATGACCATAAAAGTATCCTACGCCAAAGTATTTATACACCACCAAACTATTCTCGATACCTTCACTATCTATTCTATACACTTTATGAAACACACATTAAGTCTTCTCAGTTCTTCTCAAGCTATGGTATAGATGCCGTACCATGCCACCACAGGTCAGCCACTGATTATATTGGAATAGGCCTTACGCAATGAGTCGGCAGCTATTCTGTGGTAGATAAAAAGTGTGTATTTGTCAAGAGTCAATACTAACATTTGAGCGAGTACTAGTGATGCACTAGCTATCGCTTCTTGATTTGTACTTCTGCTTGATCATGCTGATTGTATACTTGAATGCATCCCTGCTTGAGTACTTGAATGCGCTTGATTCATGCTTGAGTACTTGAACTACTGTCTCAATCATCACTGAAACTATTTGTTGCCGGAATTTTGTCAAAAACTCCGAGACTGAAACGAGCTGAAACGAGCTGAAACGAGACATCGCTTGTTAAAGAACTGGGGTAGACGGCGAGAGCTTAATCTCTATGGATACACAGGACAGGGGAAATTTACTATTCGTTGACAGGTACCACACTTAGGACGGGATTTACTTCGTTCACTACAAAGCTTTTCACACCTGTAATCTCATACTACGTTTGAAAGGTAAAACCCATGCCGCATAGTGATCAAAGTGTTCAAGTCTGGAAATTTGCAACCTTTGCCGTAGTCATCAAGTGATATTGACATATCTATCCAATATTCATTGTTCACTCACATATTCATCATCCAATATTCATTTGTTCACTCACAGAAAAACAACTCCGATCTCGATTCCATCGCTGAATACATTGTGGTGGTATTAAGATTGTAGGAAGATAATAACATAAATTATCATCTATTCAGGGACCAGCTAGAGATCACCGCTCTCACACCAGGATTAGCTAGGCACAGCAATTGACCACTGGATTCAACTGAATGGTCAGTTTCATAAGATTAAATATTCATTTGTTCACATCCATTGTTGTATTCACATCTTCTGGTTCGTTTCAGAATACTGAAATCACCACTAGCTCTGCCAAAATTTTGCACCATCGGATTACAAAGCGATTGAAAGCGATTGGTTATGTTGCATGCGTGAGCGAGGTCTGCGAATAATCAAAAAGTCTGAGGGTTAGCTGAGTAATCTCGCGTATTTTAGTATTCTGGCAATTGCAAACAATTGAGAAATACCGAATCTAAACTATGGGACAATCTAAGAATGACTGAAACTAAACTATGGAAAATCAACTATCGCCAGACTGATGAATGCGTAATTTAAAAACCACGAATGATCTTCTCATCGAGAATCTTTGACTGGAGCCCAAACCTCAACAGTCGCTTACTTTCCACTCGCAGCACCACGAGCAAACGGGTGTTGCTTCATCCTACTGCATCTATTTTCCATAAATACATATTGTCAGGATCCATACTTCAGTTCACGTAACTTATCTCTTATATCTCGGGAAATATACCTACTTAAACTTAGTTAGCCAGCGTGTGGTTCCGAAGAGAGTATTATATGCAGTACTTGAACATCACCTGAATGCCCAGTCCCTACATATATTTTTGCACCCAAAGGATGCGAGCTTAACAGTCTATTGTCCCAATACATATAAAGATGGATTCAGGATTTCCTGCGGTTCACGACCCTTACTAAGTGTCGAGCTATGGGATGTTATCAAGACGTGGATTGCTCTCAATAACGCTTTTATTATGGTTCCGTCTGTACCAGGTTGTATTAAAACTTCATCAATGATTCTAATAGGAAATTGTTGTAGTATCATCGTTATAATTGTTACTATTGTTCTAATAGTTTGTGTGTTTCTATATGATTCTTTTTAGTGATCATTTTCGAGGTAGGCTATTTTGTGCCTGAAGACCCATTAATACTCTCGTGGACGTTTTGAATGACAGAATCAACAGAGGGGCTTTTTCACTAGAGAATACATAACAGTGTGAGGATCTCGAACATGACTACCATGTTCCAATTTATAGTATGTGACCAACTCGTGTACAGCACCATTACTGCTCTTGCGAGTACCTCAAGATACATCTCCTTCGCTGCTCAGTTCGTTAACCTCTCCTGAAGGTTCACCTGCTCTTCAGATGACTCAGATGGGAATCACCTCCAATTCACTTTTGAAAGCCTCAATGGGGACTCAATGAGGCAGCCATAATAATTTATCTTCGCCTGTGAGACATATAGGCTAAATCCGATACTAGAGTGATGATGACTCTTAATCTGTACTATCCTACCAAGGAGCTGCTATAGCGACGATATGATTCATGCTAGGAATGAAAAGCCAATTTGGGCAATCGTGGTGGTATCACTGTAAGCAACAGTTGTAAGCGTTAGGTTGTAAACAAGGCGAGGAATCTAGGCACCTGTTTCTAGGTGCCCAATCACCAACCTTAGGCGTGTTCTCATCCACACTTTCTCATAGTCCCTGTTATACCAAATGTAGTTCATTAAAGACTTCAATACAACATAGGGTTCAACAAATTGGACTATAAAAAAGACTTTTCAGTAAAGGAACTATTGTGAATGAATCGCCTATTGGCATTACTAGTGCTTACGTACTGATCCCGAAATGAACGTCACATTCACAGACCCACACATAGTCCACAAATATACCCAGCACATACTATGAGCCACAGTAGTTCACCTATACTACTTGGCTCATGCTTTTCTAGTCACACGAGCGAACTGAGTAGCTTATAATACTCTTGAATCTACTCGCTCACGTAATTCTTTGTACCGTTCACAAATCACTCGATCAACACGAATAAGTGAGTGTTAGGTATGATCACTACTTCGTTCTTCTATGCAACCTGACACGAGACTAGTTCGACATACCCTTGCAAACACTACTTTGCTCACAGTGTTCATCTTAACAATTTACCCTAGCGAGTAGTCCATTCATCATCCATGAGTCCTTGTATGTTCATTCACACCACGGTGACGAAGAGCAACTTTACACAACTGCTACCCCTATCATCCTTCCCTAAAACTCTCACACTACTGCTACGCTCGCAGTGTTCTCTTACTACTCGTTACTCGTTCATCCTTACTCCACACGTACAATACTTTACTCGTAGTGTTCACCCTTATTCTCGTAACCCACACTAATCGTATATTCGTCCATCCTTACTCTCATACCACACTAATCATGTACTTGTTCCTTACTCTCATACATCATAGCTCGTGTAATCCTTCTACTCTTAGCCCTTTACACTACGATACACTCGTGTTCATCTTACTACTCCACTCATTCATCTTTATACTCTCATTAATCACTACTCCACTCATTCATTTATACTTTCATTACTCACACTACTCACTCGCTCGTAGTGTCATTTTACTACTCACTTGCTCGTAGTGTCATTTTACTACTCACTCGCTGTGCCGTAATATTTATCATGCTTTTTGCCACCATTTCCATTTGCCACATTAATATGCAGCCAAGTATTACTACTCAGTCGAGTGGTGCTAACATAACTCTGTAGATATAACGACCAGTAGATAGAGGCATCGTTAGGCATGCATTGAACGAGGGTGAACAATGTAGTGTTGCTTACTAGTATGTATTACTCTTCTTGGCAAGTATACTCGTACTCAACTCTACTGTTTATATACTCGCACTCGCTCGCGAGTACTCGACTCATTGTATTTCTCGCACTCGCTCGCGAGTACTCGAGTACTCAACTTTACTGTTTATATACTCGCACTCGCTTCGCGAGTACGAGCATTTTATTTTCATGTCCGACGACCCCATCAAAGCCGAACAAGACCTCTCCACCCTCCTCGACGAGCAACTCCCCCTCATCGAGGCCCTCCCCCCCCCCCAATCCATCGAGCGGTACCTCCTTCTCGAAAAACAGACCCGCCAAGCCGTTGACGCCCCCTCGTCCAAGCGGGTTCTCAAGAAAATTGCCCAGACGCTTTCGCAAGCCAAACAATGGGATACCCTCAACGACTTGATTGTTTCGCTCCTGAAGAAGCACGGGCAGCTCAAGCTGTCTATCCAGGTCTTCATTCAAGAAGTCATTACCTCGTTGGACCTCCTTGACGAAAAGGACAAGGAGCAACTCCAGACCAAAATCCGCGTTATCGAAACAATCCGGACCGTGGCCGATAAAAAGATCTTTGTGGAGGTGGAGCGCGCCATTGCCAGTAAGAAATTGGCGGAGATCATGCTTGAGTACTTTGGCGACCTCGACAAGGCCGTTGAGATTCTTTGTGACTTGCAGGTTGAGACGTATTCGCTCATGCCGTTTTCAGACAAGATCCAGTACATCTTGGACCAGATCAAACTCACGCTTCAAAAGGGCGACTATGCCCAGGCCAAGGTCTTGAGTAGAAAGATCCTCGTGAAACAGTTGGCAAAGTACAACGACTACAAGGCCACGTACCTTGGCTACTTGATTGAGATTGCAAAACACGAAAACGACTACCTCTCGGTGGTTTCAAACACTCTCTCGTTGATTGAGTTGGAAAAGAAGGAGAAGGACGATGACGTCATGACGGACACCAACCTCTCTTATCTCCTCCACCTGGCCATCTATTACGTCATTCTTTCCCCCCACGAGCCGCGCCAGTTCGACTTGATGCACCGCATCAAGAACCTGGCCGTGTTCCGCAAAAACGTCGACCCCCACGTGTTTGCCTTGTTGGACGTATTCACCACCAACGAGTTGATCCACTGGTCCAATATCGAGGAGCTGTACAGAACGCACATTGAGGAGAGTCAGGTATTCCAGAGCAAGACCAATCGTACGGCCCTTCAGCACAGAATTATCGAGCACAACCTCCGTGTAATCAACCAGTACTACCTGTTTATCAAGTTGGACCGTTTGCAGTACTTGTTGCAGTTGGACCCAGAGGAGACCGAGCAGCATGTTTGTGAGTTGGTCAATAAGGGCATGATTAATGCGAAAATCAACAGGCCCCAGGGGGTCGTAAAGTTTGATAAGGTGGTCGAGGTGAGAAAGGAGACGGAGTATAGGAATGTGCGCAATGAGCCGATCGGGGATGGGAACGTGAATGCTTTGTTGAATGAGTGGTGTTTTGATGTGGATAGGTTGTTGGAGGAGGTGGATAGTATTGGGCATTTGATAAATAAGGAGGAGATGATGTATGGGATGAAGGTAGCATAACGAGTGCTCGCGAAGCGAGTACGAGTTATGCACCCAACATATGTCGAGTCCTCGCGAGAGGACGAGTTATCCACTCCTCAACATATTTCGAGTCTCGCGCAGCGAGGCGAGTTATCCACTTCTCAACATGTTCGAGTCTCGCGCAGCGAGGACGACTACTCTACTCAACATATTCGAGTATCGCAGCGAGTACGAGTATACTACTCAACATATTCGAGTCTCGCAGCGAGGATGAGTTATACTATTCAAAGATTTTGAGTACGTAACGAGGATGAGTTATACTATTCAAATATGCGAGTACGCAGGCGAGCACGACTATACACTACCAACATATTCTCGCGCTGCGAGTAAGAGTACACTACTCAATATATTTCGTGTACTCGCAGCGAGGATGAGTATACTACCCAACAGCAGGTACTCCCAAAGCGAGGACGAGTAGCTTACATTCAAAGATGTTTACTGAAAAGGGAGGAGTACTACTCAACATATTTTGAGTACGCGAAGCGAGGGCGAGTTATCCACTTCTCAACATGTTCGAGTCTCGCGAAGCGAGGACAAGTATACTACTCGACATTTTGAGTCTCGCGAAGCGAGTATACTTTTCAACATATTTCAAGCACCTCAAAGCGAGTACGAGTATACTATTCAACATATTCGAGTCTCTCAGCGAGTACGAGTATACTACTCAATATATCTCAAGTACTCGCGGATACTATTCAATGATGTTGAGTACTGCAAACGGAGACGAGTAAAGATTCGGTACGAGTTATCCTAACCAGCTATCGAGTACTCCAAGCCAAGTAAGAATACATGATCGTGAGTTGCGAAGCAGTAGGAGTAGTATACAGACCGTGAGTAGTGGGAGCAGTAGGGTAGATAAAATGTCAGTACTTGTGAAGCGAGAAAACAGTCGTAGTACGAGGTAGATACAGAAGAGATAGTACTCGCATAGCAGTGAAAACATACAGATTCGATTACTCGCATAGTGAGTGCGAGTATATACTAATCAACATATTTCAGTACAGTATACTATCCCCCATATTTCAGTACGAGTACTCAACAATATGGACTACCAAGTGAGCAGTACATACAGATCTCGAGTTGCGAAGCGTAGGAGTAAGAATGATTCCAGTATCGCGATGCGTCGCTAGGTAATACGAATTAAAGATGTGAGCGAGGTATGTGAAGAAATGGTTAGCGACGTGAAGTTAATCAAATGAAGGAATAGTGAGTCGGTCGCCAGTTAATATAGTATTCTTCAGCCTGAGCAAGCGAAGGTATCTGAGTAACTGAGTGACATCGCGTTAACCTGAGCAAAGCGAAGGTTATTGGTAATTAGGATTCTTCATTCACCTGAGCAAGTGAAGGTATCTTAGTAACTGAGTGACATCGCGTTAACCTGAGCAAAGAGGTATATTGGTAATTAGTATTCCTCGTTGACTTTCTCTTCGCTCAGGTAAATGACTAGGCGAGTATATGGCTAATATTCCATAACCTTGGCTTCGCTCAGCTTGATGGCTAATTGACAGTACTAGTAATAGCTTCACTAGTTAATGTTTTTTCTTGAGTTAGGGCTTAGAAACAACTGACTTAGTTTATTGAGGAACATCGATATATTTAAGCAAAACCGCTTCGGGCGGATGTGCGGAGGCGTATTGGGTGGTGGTGGGTTAGTTGTAGCAAAGGTGCTATATGAAACCTGACATTCTGGAAAGTGTTAAGCTTGGTTCAGAAACTTACTCTTCCCGAGGTGTAATGCCTATAGGCGACGAATCCTGGGTTTAGGCTGTAAGCCTTGACAACATTCTTACATGAAGTGTGGAGCTTACATGCAATAGCAGCTTACATGCAGTACGGTAACCTCCATCTTCATTAACCTGAGCGAAGAAAAGAGTTCATGGCTATACCTGAGCCCAAAGGTAATGGTAGAGGGTATAGATAAGCCAGGTCAGTTGAGTATCCTCCATTAATCTCCTTAACCTGAGAGAGGAAGGTTAATGGTCATGGAGTATATTTCATCAATCTGAATGGAATGCCGTATTTAGCATGCTTATCAACTTCGCAAGTCTGGGTGATACTGGAGCAACCTCAGCACGGTTAATGAGTGCTAGAGAATATTTTTGCGAAGGTAAATGAGTCATTGAAGTACTTGCGATATTCTGATTAGGAATGGATTTGAGTGAATACTGAACCTAAGTAAGGGTGATATTAATTAGAGGGCATGTTAATTGAGCGAGCTGCCATTAACGTTGGCTCAAGCAGATTTAGCAATGGTGATACGATACTACAGCGACGAACTGAGGAGGAAACTGAATCTTATTAAGTTCCTCACTGAGCGAAGCGAAGTGAGGAGTTGAATGCAAATAAAGGAATGGTTAAGTGAAAGGAATTAGAAATGGGCTAAGGTAAATGATATCGAGTACGAGTGAGGACTACTCGATTTCGAGCGCGAGTATGATATACGTTAGTACTCGCAAAGGGAGTACGCGGGTTAATTTCTTAGTTAATGAGATACCTTTTGATCTTTCTGGATTTAAACCAGACCGGAATGTCTTCCAGTGGTGTCCTCCATTGAAGAAAACACCCTTTAAAATGGTCTTAAGCCTCTGATGCTCCAAATAATTGGTAAAACAGGAATTACATTCAGATCACCGGTTATGATAGGGTTTTGTGAATCTTCCCCATGATAGACCACTGAAGACTCGCGGTAGCTATTCAAATAGTGATTCTCGCTAAATCCAACTCAAATGGTCAAACCTGAAAATAGTTTCGGCTATTGTCAAGCTTCTTTCAAACCGCTAACACACACATGTATTCTGGAAGGACATTCCCTGGTGAAGCGCGCAATATTTGGTTTCTTGTTCGAATGTGCCAAGTTAAATGGCTCATAAATACTGCATACTAGCTAACAAATTACCTCTATATTGATACCTCAAGGATACAAATTACCTCCATATTGATAGCTCTAGGATACAAATTACCTCCATATTGATACCTCTAGGATACAAATTACCTCCAGTCGGATAGCTCTAGGATACAAACCCTCATTTCGAATAATCTAACGCTTTCTCTCTGGCCTCATTCTTTTCAGGCTCGCAATGGCTGCAAAAAAGAACACAAAAAGGGTCTGACCAAAATCCTAGATCTCATACTCATACAGAACCAAGAACATTAGTAATCCCTATGGTCAACCTGTCGACTATCTTTAGTCTGTCGACTATCTTTAGACTGTCGTGAATATAGTCTGTCGTGTCTATAGTTGTCGTTAATATCTTGCATTTTCTTTTACACGCCAAATAATGTCAGCCTCCAGCTACCAAACAGAGCCCGAATCCAACGTCACGACCCCCCAGTTTCCCGTCCAAAATGACACGAAAACGGTGTCGCAGCTTTTGGCGCTCTTGGACTACATATCGCAAGAGGGCCCATTTCTGGACATTACCTACGAAGAAATGCTTCACTTGGCGTGCAAGATTGTGAGGGAGCTTGATATGATCAAGCAGACGGATCCCAGGCGAGACTGGGGCATAGATGAGTTTTTCAAGGGCACGCGGATGAACAGACTATTCCGGTATTTTCTTGAGCTCCCCAGAATATCCCACCAGGACGAAACAAACTTGTTTTTCTTTGTGGAAACCATAATGAAGTTCACCCCAGACACGGACTATCACATGGAGCGGCTCTGGCAATGGACCATTGGGCACCGGGTGTCGATCGAGGGCCTCATGCCGTTTTACAAGCTATTTCCCCACAATAAGGTTCTTGGGCACTTTCGGTCCGCCAAATCCAGCTACCCTACGTTTGCATGCACCATAGCCTACTTGACTAGGATCCCTATCACCGACCAGAACTGGATGCCTTATCGGTTGGTACTTGCACGTCTCCAGGAGGAAAAGTTCCAGGACTTTTTTAGTTTTGAGTTGTACCAGCTCATGCAGGCTCTCCAAGAATACGAGAGGAGATTGCAGGCCCCGCAGAAAGAGAAGCGGTCGTTATTTTCCTTCTGGAGAAGGCTTCTGGAGAAGGGGAAAGTGAGTAGAAATAAAGCTATTGACTCTTAATATGAAAAAATACCAACCAAGACAACCAGTCCCCAGCTATCCAAGGGCAGGCACAGCTAGTTCTTGGGGTATCTACAAGTGAACACACAGCACCACTCCCTGCTCTGTTGTCCCACTCATCGCTACGTCTATAGAATTAAGGTCCTAGTACGAAATCATTCTGCTTGAAATTCTCATCTTGACTCACCGCTATAATTAAATAACCTCCATCTTATCTATATGTTACTAGTGGTGTAGGATTGTCTATCAGGTTCATTTAAAACTCCTATTGTGTATCTGGAGTTCACTCTAGTATAATACTACCCTATTGTTGTATGGAGTTCACTCTAGTATGAATACTTTCCTATTGTGTATCTGGTGCAATATTCAAGTGTCGAATATTTGCGATAGATAAGACGTAAGTATGATCCTGAAAAGCCACAGTCCATATATCTATGCGCTAACCCATAATGACATCAGAGAATACATACACCAGTACTTGAGTCTGTAGGACTAGAGCACATTACTTCAACTCTAATTGGACAATTGAAGTTTCTACCTCTTATCCTTTGCATCTATTTATCTATTTACTATTTACAAAGGAAACTTTTTTCGAGTCCTTATATCACCACATCCATTATTCTCAGTCACTCAATTTTTAGTCATCTGATATCAATATTCTCAGGGTTGACAGAAAATGAACGCAATATTCTCAGTCATCTGATATCAATATTCTCAGGGCTTGACAGATAATTCTCACAATTTTTCTCATGAATCAATATTCTCAGGGCTTGACAGATAATTCTCACAATTTTTCTCATGAATCAATATTCTCAGGCTTGACAATTCTCACATTCGCTTCGCTCATTGTGAGAATTATGAGAATTATCTTATTCTATACAACTCCCTTGGCTCCTCCTCCACCACCTTCTGCTGCTCCACCACCTGCCTCTCAATCTGCTGGGTCAACTTAGCCGGCTTGGGCCACTCCTGGGGCAACAAACCCGCCTTTTTGAGCAACCACGACACCCTATCGCTCATATCGGCGCCCACACCGATCCAGTACTTTGTTCTGTCAAAGTCCAACTGTACATCTTTGAACTTCTTGACCCCTGCTGCCTTCTCCTCGGGCGTGAGGGCCACTGGAACGGGGTTATATGTCCCGATGACCTCCACCGGGAGCGAGTCGCGTGCCGATCGTCTTTTGGCCACCACGATATTGTACGTGGGCGAGTGTTTCCTGCCAAAACGGGCGAGGCGGATCTTGAGTGGTGATTTCATAGTTTTTTTTAAAAAGACTTTTAGAAAAGTTAGGATTTGTGTAGATGAATGTGGAGTGATGAGAAAGTGTTGAGTAGAGATGTTAATCTACGACTAAGCAGTTAATGCAGAGTTTTATACTCCAATAAAGTATAGGGAGATTTGAATATATGACTGGCTTGGCTCACATATTGAGCCCTCTATGGAATACTTGAAATACAAATGCATCCACGAAGTGAGATGAATAAGTAACATAATAAGTGACATAATAAATGACATAATAAATGACATGAATAAATGGCATGAATAAATAGTGACATATGAATAAATAGGGACATATGAATAAATAGGGACATATGAATAAATAGGGACATATGAATAAATAGTGAAATATGAGCAGGTTTTATGGATGTCTTCTTGCATCATGTAAGAAGAGTCACGTAATCGCCATATTTATTGCCAAATCATTGAGTCTTCAGTACGTCTTGAAATCATGGCTGATTGATCAGTGAAAGATTCTGACTACCGTTTCAAATGTCACATACGCAGTCACATACATTTATATCACATACATACCATCATTATAATCACATACATACAATCATTATAATCACATACATACAATCATTATAATAACATTAATCACATTATGATCACATTAAATAGAGATCTGCTGATCTTCTGTACGTTTGATAAGACTGAATACTGCAGGCTTTTTTAATTTTTAGAAATTTTTCGCCAAATTCACAAAACTTGAATTAATTGAAGTAACACTTCAATTGAAGGAATACTCCACGAATACCTACCTGAATCTTCACGCCTACGAGTAATTAATTGTTTGCATACTGGGTGACCAGACTTCTCAACAATTGGTGAATAATAATGAATACCGGCTTTTAAACTGGATCAGAAGCTCACTCGCTACTCTGAGATGACCGTTTTAGCCTTGCTAAAATGAGCAGCGAGTAACATTACCTCGCTCGCTAAATGAGTGAGCATATTTGCTCAGCTCTCTTTTCCTTACCTCACAAATCCTCCTATATGAAAAAATCAATGTTGGAACGACTACCAAGGTAAAACAAAGAATAGCCGTACAGACTAACCAATGGTGCAAATTATTTCATCCTTCAGCCTCTCAAATTCTTCTCTACGGATGACCTCTAATCGTTTTTAAGACCGCGAGTTGAGTATTGGTTAATACCCATGAATCAGTAATTGAGGGCAGATCTATACTGATTTTACTAGAAGTGTAAGGGACTGATGTCCGGAGGTTTGCATATCACCCAATTCGGAACCTCGGCGTTCAAACTATAAATACGTGTATATTCCTCCAAATACATAACAGTTTGTTGCTAAATCCCACTCAAGAGTGTTTTCCTAACAAGAAGTAGCATTATCACGACTGAACGAGTGGTACAGTTTAACTTCGATTACGACTGAGAAAGTGAGTCTATGTACCAACCAGCTCAGTAGCTGCCTAAACTACTTTCCAGCGAGGGTGTCAAGGGCAGTTGAGCTATATGCAGGATTTGCAACCGAAGATAACCTTGTCAGACTTCCAGTAATACAACTGACCAAAAATTCTCGCCACTCACCAAAGTTCCATAATATATGGTCATCTAATGTGAACACTGATGAATCATGAAGTCATGAGGCAAATGGTTGGTCATTCATCAGTATTCAATATTTATTACGTAGCCTGATACATTCAACGGCAGGTTGTGTGGTGTATACGTGGGTTGTATTCTCCACTATATGAATGATTCCTTCAAATACCATGAGAAACAACGAGAGAGGGCGAGTTTATAAACTGAGCAGACTGTGAACTGAGCAACTGTGAACTGAGCAGGCTGTAGATTGAGCTAATGAGCAGTACTAACATTTGAGCTAAGCAGCAACATGACTCGATGATCCAGTCATTCGAGCTCAATAAGCAGTAACTTGAGCTAGGATCTACTAATATTTGAGCTATGAGGGTAACTGAATATACATGAGCTCACGAGCGGAAAGAATCTACAGACTTTTCCCTCCGCTTCAATGAGCGAAGTGAACAACTACATTCTGTGTTCTTGCGAACTGAAGACACTCTGTCCTATCGCTTCTATGAGCTAGCGAATTGAATTATCTACATTATCTTCGGTCCGCTTCAATGAGCGTATAAATTTCATTTTCTTGGAGGATATCAAATTGAGCGATGCTGTAAGTGAGTTGACTTGATTCGTTCGTGAATCTTTGCGAGCAAGTCAATTGCCTATACCTTCCATACCAGTATCTAGCACTGCTAGAACTAAACTGAAGTATGACTATTCACTAATCTATACCTCCGATTCACTCGCCCTTGTTATATCTTCTAAGAAGGCTTCGCTAGTCATTTCTCAGCTTACTTACTAATAAACTTCTGCTCGCTTACAAGGCTCACAAGAGCAAAAATTTGCTTATGGTCATGATTCGATGATTCTAATCGCACGTTCGATATGGCATTGAATACATGCCTCGAATCAGTAATTTTAGCACACCACAGAAGACTATCGACAAAGCCAGATAATGAATAGAAACGACTTAAATCTAGACCAATACAACTAATCAAGTCTCAATGAAAGATCCTGCTAATGTAAGCTCCTATTATGCTAAATACATCATGTCTCAGACCACCTTGTTATACTAGGAGAAATGACTGCTGGTGCATCTGTATATCAAATGGTAAAAGGATTGAAAATATCTCTCCGCAATGACTAATTGGAATATATTCTAGGATTGGAAGTTCCTTCTGCCTACAGGTTGAATGGGTTAGCATGTGTCATGATGTCGCGTTCCATCATGGTTATCGTGAGAAATGATTGTGTAAGCTCGGCTTCTCAATCAATATCAGTGAATACTAAAAGAGTAGATGATATAATTATACACAGACTGAGGAAGCGAGTCATTCATAGAGTATTGCAGCTGATAGAATATGGTGAATTTGTCCCAGTAACTTAAAAGCAGTCGTTGAAATAATGTAGAATGACTGAGGAAGCGGAGTCGTGGAGAATACATTAAACCATCCACTCTTGTAAATTCAACTTCGCCAGTCGTAAATATGTCATTCATTGATACAATTCCATTCGCTATTCTATCAGCTGCAATACTCTATGAAACACTGAGTAATGACTCTAATTGCCAACGATGGGTGAATCGTCCAATATATATTTCATATCGACGATTCACTTTTCTAGTATGTTAGGGTATTCACACTTAGTTGGAAATAGCTTAGATCTATTCACAGAAATATACAAAGTATTATATGCTAGAAGTAACCTGAGCATAACCTGAGCATAAACCTGAGCGAAGCGAAGGTTTATGTGCTTAAGCTTAAATCACACACTCGGGTAAACCCGAGCGAAGCGAGGGTTTTCTTAAATCACTACTCGATAAACCTTCACTTCAGGTTTTTCTTAAATCACTACTCGATAAACCTTCACTTCAGGTTTTTCTTAAATCACTATTCGATAACCTTCACCTCGCTTGGGTTTTCTTAATTCAGTATTCGATAACCTTCGCTTTGCTTGGGTTTTCTTAAATCAGTATTCGATAAACCTTCACTTCGATCGGGTTTTCTTAAATCACTATTCGATAGCCTTCACTTCGCTTGGGTTTTCTTAAATCATTCGATAAACCTTCACTTTGCTTGGGTTTTCTTAAATCAATATTCGATAACCTTCACTTCGCTCGGGTTTTCTTAAATCACTATTCGATAACCTTCGCTTCGCTCAGGTTTATGCTTTATGCTCACCTAAGGACCGAAAAGGAAACCTTGATCACGTGAGGTTATATGCAGTACTAATATTCCCAGTACCTAACAGTATATACGTATTTTGTATCAGCGACTCGCTTCACTTGTGTGCCTAATATACGAACACTCTAGCTGCTCAGTCGTTGGAGAATACAAAAATCATCCCTCTTGTAATCCAACGACTCACTTCTATCAGTATTGACCAATATATTCCATTCAAGACAATCGTTCTACCACTGTGGGTACACAAACATTACTACTAATTTTATACCTTCGAGTCTACCTCTACACTCAATTATAATCACGACTCACTTTGTTGGATAGTGAGATAGGGTCATCAATATCAGGCCAATTGAGCGAAGCGAGCTAATTGATAGGTCAATCTTCAAACCACTTACTAGTTAGTTCATTCGCAGTTCGCTTCGCTCTCTCTCAGCCAATAAACTACTCACTTCAATATATTTCATATCACTGCTCAGTCATTGTCATACCTTATTGCCAGTTCGCAGTCGTTGCCTAATAACGACCGCTATCGCTAGTCACTGGGATAATTTCCATTCCTAATATACACCTGGCGAGTGACTGAGTATGCTTTTATATCCTTCCAACGACTGAGCGAAGTGGGTAATGTATTTCATATCCACTCAGTGTGCCTAATAAATCTATCATATCAACCACTCAGTGTACCTAATATGTTCCATATCGCCCACTCAGTGGGCCTAATATATTCCATATCGCCCACTCAGTGTGCCTAATAAATCTATCATATCAACGATTCACTCTCATTATTCCTAATAAATCTATCATATCAGATTCACTCAGTGTTGCCTAATAACGACTCTTCGCTGAGTGTGCCTAATATATTTTATATCAACGACTCGCTCAGTCGCTCTCCAATATCGACTGCTAGTCATTCTGGATTACGCTCAAATATTACTATTCACTTTTATGTACACCTTGTCTAATACCTCTATACCACTGAGTCAGATGTGACTTGACTATTCCTCAGCGACCCTAGTCGGTTATATCAACTCAACGATGAGCGAAGCGAGTCGTTGACATCACTCATTGACATACATCAACGACTTGAGCGAAGCGAAAATCGTTCGGGTTGACATATCAGCCGTGAAACAACGACTCTTCGCTCGTGGTTGCCTAATATATATCAACGACTTCGCTTCGCTCAAGTGTTCGGGTTGACATACTCTTCGCTCGTGGTTGCCTAATGTATTTTCTATTAACGATCTCAATTCGCTCAGCCGTTTCAGTCGTTGTCATATCAGTTGTGATATCATTCAACGACTCTTCGCTCGTCGTTAACATCAGTCGTGATATCATTCAACGACTGCGAAGCGAGTCGTTGACATCACTCATAGACATAAAACGACTCTTCGCTCGTGGTTGAATATATATCAACGACTTCGCTTCGCTCAAGTGTTCGGGTTGACATATCACTGACATCAACGACTCTTCGCTCGTCGCTAACATCAAACGTGATATCATTCAACGACTCTTCACTCGTCGTTGACTTCACTCATTGACATACATCAACGACTCTTCGCTCGTCGTTGACAGTCGTCTTATAACTTTTTTCTCGCCTTCAACTTTGGCTTCCTCACACCCCTCCCCTTCAAATTCCCCTTCAAATTCCCCTTCAAATTCTTCCCCTTCTCCTCCTCCTCCCCATCACTCCACTCCTCCTCCTTCTTCTTGCCCTTCTGCCACTTCAACTTGCCCTTCTGCCCTCTTACGGGGCCCTGCTTCACCGCATCCAAGTACGCATCTATTCCCGAGCCCTTCAACGGGTCCTCGTCGACCACGACCTTTCCGTTTCTCATCTTGAACTCGTCCTTTTTGGCCTTGACATCGCGCAACGATGTCTTGGGCTTGGACGAGGAGATATGGGCAAGGGTCAGACGGTCTAGAAGGTTGAGGGGCTCTTCTGAGTCGAGAATGAACTGGGACGAGGGGGCCCGTGACTCGTCCTCGGAAACGTTATCGGAAACGTCTGAGTCGTATACCGCCTCCTCGTAGGCCGAGACAAACGACTTCTTTGTCTCTGGAGCCTTGTCGACCTTCTTCTTCTTGGCCTTCTTGATGGCTGCCACCAACTTCTTGTCGTCTTGTGGCATGGCGTGTTCGACGGCCTCGACGCCAAACTTTCTCACCAAACGCTCCACGATATGGCGGACCTTGCTCTTGAAATGGTCCCTGTGCTCGTGGGACCAGCGCATGAGCTTTGTGAGAAGCGGCGCGAGGTTCTGGCGAACGACCTCGGGGGGTAGAACGAGAACCTCGACCTTGACAAAGCCAATGGCGCTCTTGGCGACTTCCCTGGCGTTGTGGGTCAAAAACAACTCCACGGTGCTGGAGATCTCCTGGAGAGTTTCAACGGGGAGGTCCTCACGGAACTCAAACACAAGACATGCCAAAGCGGTGATGGTGGCCGATATCATGTGTGGGGCCTGTGCGGCCAAGCCGGCAGAAACCATGGTAAAGTACTCGGAAAGAGAAGCCTCTGAGGGAGGAGCATTCTCTTCAAACCCAGGGACCTTGCTATTGTCGACTGAGCCCCCCTCCATCATCTTACGGCCCATCTGGACGAGGAGCTGGTACGACAGCGAGCGCGAGCGCTCGTTGGCGTCCTTGGTGGAGATGATGACCTCGTGGAGAATGGACGGAATGAAGTAGAGGTCGCACGGGAGCGAGAGAATGAGCGAAAACACCCCCAAACGCGCACTTCTGGCCGAGGGGTGGAGCGACTCAGCACTCGATACGAGGACCCGTTCAATGTCGCCAATGTTGGACGAAATAGCGTCTTTCCCGGCCTCAGTCTCGCCTAGACGGAGAATGATACGGTACGCGCGTTTCTGGAGAAGGGCACTTTTCCCGATGGTCTGCGTAAAGATGGAAAAGAGAGCGTTGTGGGAGTCCACGTACTTGGCCATAACCACGACCAAGTCCATGAGGGTGGGGGCGAGGGTCGATTCCGCGTCCTTTTCCATCTCATTCTTCAACATTTCGCACACCTTGTTGAAGGTGGCGTGGAGGTCTGGTTTGGGGGAAATCAACAAGAAGGCATCGATGGTCTCGAGAACAAACCCACGCGAATCGGGGTTTGTGCTGGTGTACACGTTGAAAAGCACCGAGAGAAGGTTGGTGGCCATGGCAGCAAGATTGCCCTTGTCTCTCGACTGGGCCAACATCCTCAAGCCATGGCATATGGGGACCCGCAAATCGACCCTGGCGTACATGGTGTCGGATAAACGGGCTGCGAAGGCATCGTCAAAGGCCCCAATGTCCTGGGGGTTGTCGCAGAAGCGCGGAAACAACTGCCACACCTGGTCAGCGACCGTGGCAAAGATTTTCGCGTGAAGAGCACTGCTTTTCTCGGCCTTTTGCTCAAACTGCTCCGCCAACGGAAGAAGCGACGCTTTGTAGAAGGCAAGGCGGGCCCCGCTCACATTCTCACGCAAGAGCGGAAGCATCCACGCACGCCCGGGGCCATTCCCTTCGAGATTCAACGGAAGGACACGGAGAACAGCTTCGGGGCCTAGCGACCGGATACACGCGCAAATGACGTCCTCGGCTGCTTTATTGGGGAACGTTTCGCGCTCCTCCGAGCGCCACGTCCCCACAGTCTCCAAAATGGGCAAGAACGCATGCGCATTGGAAACATTCGAAATGGCCGCACAACAAAACTCAAGCACTTCGAGAATAGCCGATTGGTATTTCACAGAGAGGAGGGAACCAACATAGCCAGCGAGGAATGAGGAGAACTCATCATCCTCATCCCCCTCATCCTCCTCATCCCCCCCCTCATCATCATTCTCCCTCTCCACCAACGCTATCAAACACTGACCCGCACTCAGGTATATATCTCTATTCTCCGAAGCCAAATACAGCCCCACGATCGGGATAATCTCCCTCAACTTTTTGGTGCTGTTGACCTTTCTATAGGCAGCCACGCCCTTGGCCACGACCGCCATCCACAGGCCGGCCAAGTGGGCATCGTTTATGCTTGGGCGCAACGCGAGAATCGCCTCCAAACACGCCTCAAACCGCCCGGAGTGCACGCTATCGGTCATGCTGGAAAAAAGGCCCTCAAAGGCCGCAAACGCCTGGGCCACGAGGTACTGGTCGTTTGTGCGCGAAACCTCCAAAAGCGCATCGCAAAGACCCCCCACGTGTTCCGCGGGCCACGCGTTCGCAGACGTGATCTGCGCCACCAACTGGAGACAGTGGATCGTGGGCGTATTGTCCTTCTTGTCGACCAACTCGCGCAATTTCCCCAAAACCGTCTCGCCAGTGGGCCCAGAAGCCACGTGAATGGGCAGCGGCGATGCGGGGGGGTGCGCCAACACATTGTGCACGGCTTCCTGGGCTCTTTTGCGGACTTTGGGCCGTGGATCAAGCGCCAACTCCAAGAGGCCCGCAAGCGCTCTCCGGGGCGATACAGAGCCCAGCGACGCCCATTTCGCGTGGTCCTGCGCTATGAGAAGACTTTCCAACGCCCCAATGGTCGACCGCACGAGTGGCGCGTCCGCATGGGGGCTCGTGAGTGGCGTCGCCAACTTGGCAAGAATCTCCCCAAATCGTTGCCGCAAGAGCCCGGCTGGCGTGTGGGGGAATACGAGGTCGAGAAAGTAGGTCGTGGTCTGTGCGAGAGACGCATCGGTGATGGTTTCGCCAATGGCCTGGTCGAGAAGGGATAGGAAGGAGATGAAGTATGCCACGGGCGTGCGTTCTGATTGCTCGTCGATGTTTTCTTCGACGGCGGTGAGGACGAGGGCTAGGGTTCGCTGGTTGGGGAGGGGGGATGTGGTGTGTGCGCGGATTTTCGCGAGTTGGAGGTCCATGAGATGAGCAAAAATATAATTGCATTTGGAGCAGCGAAGCTGCGACAAATGCCATACAATTCTGGAGCTGCGAAAACCTGTAGACTATTATTTGGAGCAGCGAGCTGCGAAAACCTGAAAGGCTAGTATTTGGAGCAGCGAGCTGCGACTTACCCTTTGGATTAGTATCTTGGAGCAGCGAGCTGCGACACCCGTTGAATAAGTGTTCTGGAGTGTTAAATTCCGAGTTACTCTTCTAGGCCCTGCAGGAAGAGTCACGTGGTAGTTGTTCGAGTAGATGATCACCGATGTAATATAGATTAAACACTAACTGTCAAACCTAATTTATTGATATCTGTTAGGGATTCCACTACTGAGTTGGGGATGTGAACTAACTGACTTACTTTATTTGAAGGACATAGGTACGTATTTAAGCAAACCAGCCTCCTCTGGAAGTGCGGAGGCGTTGTAGGTGGAGGGTTTTTTTGCAGCAAAAGATCATTTTGACTACACATCTTCTGAAGGAGTCGAGATGTGTAATGCACGATAAGCGGGGTATGAATCCCGGGGCTTCGGGAGGGATTCTTAACTCCTTGGACAACATCTCTTACATGCAATAGTAGCTTACATGTAGTACGGTAGTATTACCTTCCAATATCTATATAGCTAGCCGGATGGCCATACTTATACATCCTTGGTAGGCGTTGTGTGCATTGAAGTTTCCTAATTAGGAATGCAAAGGTATTTGTAAAACATATTCTCGAATAACGAACGAAGTGAGTTATGAGTGAGTTATGAGTGAGTTATGAGTGACTATGAGTAGATATGAGTGAGCATTAGTGACTATTTGTTTCACCATCTTTTCCTTTCTATCCATACCAATGGCTAATGCAATCACGGACAGCACTATCCTGCACAATATTGAATACGCAGTGATCTAACATGGAGCAGCGACTACATGTAGACTATTATTTGGAGCAGCGGGCTGCGACTTACCCGTTGTATTAGTATTCTGGAGCAGCTGCAAAATGCCATACAATTCTGGAGCAGCGAAGCTGCGACTTACCCGTTGGATTAGTTGTCTGGAGCAGCGAGCTGCGACTACATGTAGACTATTATTGGAGCAGCGAGCTGCGACTACATGTAGACTATTATTGGAGCAGGCTGCGACTTACCCGTTGGATTAGTATTTTGGTCAGCGGGCTGCGACTACATGTAGACTATTATTTGGATCTGCGAGCTGCGACTAGGATATTTGGGCTCATCATGAAATCCCGTGATTCGATCAAAATATTAGCGATGGCATAGATGAACAAATACTGTATAGCTTGGTTGATTTCAATTTACATATAAGACTATTATTTGGAGGAGCGAGCTGCGACTACATGTAGACTAATATTTGGATCTGCGAGCTGCGACTAGGATATTTGAGCTCTTCATCGAGTCACGTAATCTCAAAATATTATGAACCGTATCGATCAACATATCTGGTCTGAGACATACTTGTAAGACTATTATTGGAGCAGGCTGCGACTTACCCGTTGATTAGTATTTTGGTCAGCGGAGCTGCGACTACCTGTAAGGCTAGTATTTGGAGCAGCGAAGCTGCGACTTACCCGTTGTATTAGTATTTTGGTCAGCGGAGCTGCGACTAGGATATTTGAGATGCTCATTAAGTCACGTTACTCGATCAAAATATTAGCGATAGCATAGATGAACACTTTATAGCTATTTGGTCTGAGACATACATGTAAGATTATTACTTTGGATCAGTGGGCTGCGACCAACCTATTAAGGTACTGGAGCAGCAGCTGCGACTAGAACACTTGAGATGCTCTTCATGTTGAAAAATCACGTTATCCATTAAGACAATGCCAATCGCATCAACAAATACTAGTAGCTTGGTTGATTTCAATTTACATACAAGACTACTTTTTGAGCAGAGAGCTCCGACAACCTATTAAAGTACTATTTGAGCAAGCTGCAACTAGCGTATTTGAGATGCTCTCATCGTGATCACTCAAAAATTACTGATGATATAGATGGACACTTTATAGCTATTGCCCTGCGATCAACATAAGAGTACTATTTGGAGCAGCGATCTGCGGCTAGCGTATTGAGGATGCTCATTAAGTCACCTGATTCAGTCAAAATATTCCCAATGGCAAGTGAACAAATACTGAGTAGCTTGGTTGATCTGTGACCTGCATATAAGACTACTTTTTTGAGCAGCGAAGCTGCTACTAACATATAAGGCTTGTTTTTGAGCAGGAGCTGCGACTACATGTAGACTATTATTTGGAGCTGCGGTCTGCGACTGGGGTATAAATTGAGTTGAATTGAGTACTGGGGACTGTTCAATAATTGATCGAGATATGTCCTGCATATAGTGAGGCATTAATGTGAGTTAGTTTAACACTTCGCTCCGCTCAGTGTTAATAAATAATGAGTAATTTGAACACGAGCGAATAAATAAGGCGACTTGATCTAACTCTGAGCAAAGGTAAGTGTTCATAAATACGCAGTTGATGTGGAACACTGCGCAGCGTTCAATAATAAATAATGAGCGTGATATGACCTGCATATAAGGATCGAGACGTTCTGAGAGTGCAAAAAACATGTAATGAATATTCGAAAGAACACTGAGCGAAGCGAAGTGTACAATATATTACTTGAAATTCCGAAGCGATTGTTCACTAATAATTAAAGTGAGTTAGTTTAACATTGAGAGCAGCGAAGTGTTAATATATATTCAGTTGAAATTGTCACTGACCGAAGCGATTGTTCACTAATAATTAAAGTGAGTTAGTTTTACACTGAGAGCAGCGAAGGTTAATAAATAATCAGTTGAAATTGTCACTGACCGAAGCGATTGTTCACAATAATTAAAATGAGTTAGTTTATAAATAATTAGGTTTACAGTTATATTCGCTGGTATTCAAATAAAGCTATGTTATGCTTTAAGAACATAAATTTATTTAAGGCCGGTAAGGTTTATTTTTAGGGAATGTTTAAAGATAAAAAAGACTTTCTCCGCTCAGTGTAATAAATTATGAAATTTGGACACGAGCAAATAAATATGGTGACTTAATCTCAACACTTCGCTCCGATGCTCATCGTCTTGCATAGTCACGTAATCCATTAAGCTAATGCCAATGACTTCAACAAATACTGAGAGTTGATCTGAGACATACATGTAAGAGTACTATTTTGGAGGAGCATGGTACGACTAATATATAAGGGTTCTATTTGGAGCTGGGAGTTGCGCGGTATTTGAGATGCTCATTAAGTCACGTGATTCAATCAAAATATTACCCAAAACATAGACACAAAGACTACACGCTACACTGCTTATTATAGAGATCAAATAAAGAGGGATAGATACAATGAAGTTCAAATTTTCATGTTCAATTTATTGGTGGTGCTACACGGGAGTTTCTAACTGGGGATGCCTAATATGACATGCTTTGGTGAAGCAATTGTTAGATTGTGGGAAGATGAAGTCTATACTGTTACGCAGTTAAGAAGAAGATATCGATACTGACTTATGGTTGAACTGCTAACAATTGTACTTTAAGCATGGAATTCGCCTGGACCGGAGAAGCAAGAAAACTTAACTACCTGGAATAATTTAATTCGAATGGAACATAGGAGGTTTTGTTGCGAATAATTGACGGAGGGTTGTGGGAATACAATTAATGTACGGAAATGTGAGCCTGAACACTGAGTGTACGAGATATACGGGATTCGGACTTATAACCACTAGAATATTCTCTAGCAAGGACAAATACTGTGACACGACTCTTATACCACGCATACTTGAAAAAGTTCAGAGCACTATTAAACTGCTAAGCTGAATGAATCTGTACGTTAGCTACTTGTAACTGAGAGCGTAGTTAAAGGGTACATACGAAGATATCTTAATTGTTAACTGAAACGAGATACAGTATATCTAGACCTGTCGACTGAGAGGCAACAAGAAATGAGTTGGTGATGGTAAAAACAATTTGGTGAATGGTAAATTTGGGGAAGATTACTTGCAGACTCACCCTTGCAGACTCCCACAGCTCATGCTCACAGTGGTATTTTTCCCTCGCTGTGGAAGGGTTCGTTTCTATACTTTTTTAAATTGGCTGCGAATTTTAGAAATACGGTTGGGCAGTAACACAAAGACAACATATTTGAATGAGCGGTGAACGAAGCGAACAGCGAGTACTGAGCAATAGCTGGAAGAACATACTGTATAATAAATCATACAGTGACGAGCTGTGGCGACAAGCTGTGAGCAACGAGCTGTAGTCCCTTTGGTTTAATTTGATTAGTTACTTGAAATATACTTCGATTCGCTCAGTTTACTTTTTAGTAAATCTGAGGTTATTTCGCTTGAAACTTGCTCGCTCAAGCGATTTATTTAGGTTCCATCAAATTCATTACGCTCACTTCCTTGTATCTCTTGCAAGTGTACTTCGCTTCGCTCAGTTTACGCTACAAGCTTGATCTGAATTATTAACCTGTAACCCCTAGTCTGTTTCTAATATATCCTCAGCATCTAAGCTACTTGTAAACTTCAGCTCAGTTTGCTCTCTTGTAATCTGAGGTTAATCGCTTGAACTTCTATACCCTCTACATTCTAGATCACTGGTAAGCACTTCCCTCAGTTAACTTTCTAGTGTTCGATGGTTCGGAACATTGTAGGATAGCAGCCCATGATGCAGATTGCCATTGGTGAAGATGATAATATTCTCTATTAGGGTACTTCGCTCGCTCACTGCTCATTTGAAACCATCGATATCCTGTCAGGATATGTTTCAGAACATGCTTTGAATTCCTAAAGGAAACTTCAATGGACACAACCTAAGGCTCTCTAAGTATGGCCGCACAGCGAGCGAAGCGAGCTGTGGCGGGTGGTGTGAATTGTGTGATGATTGTATGAGGTTTTGATGTTATCATAGTGGGCACCACAAAGTGAGCACTGATGAGGATACCTTTGCCTCTATTATTAGGTTATACAGTAGTTTTAATCTATACTACGGATTGAACAGGTTATTCAATCTTTACTAGTATGTACTCATTTTTGGGAGTAGAGCAAACCGATAAGACGAAATCCTTGTGACCCACATAGTGACCTCACAACTAGATTTTTTGCCTAGCTGCAGCTCCAGGCTGTGAGTTGTGGTGTGGGTCCAGCTTGCCTCCAAGCTCCACAACTTGACAGTTCTGTCAAGAGAACCAGATGCAATTTGCTTTCCGTTGATCGAAAATGCGACGGAATATACCGAGTCCTCATGGCCGTTTCCGTTCTCGTTACCCGAGTCCAAACGCTCAACAAGGAACCCAGTAGTGGAGTCCCAAACACGCACCGTTCTGTCGAGGGAACCTGCAGCAACAAATGAGTACTTATAGTACTGGTCTGATCATTGTGTAACCCTTTGGTATTCATTAGCATTGAACGATGCAAAGTCCTGTATAACTTAATTAGCTTTCAGTTCATCTGTCTTTTCAGCACCTTTGATCCATACTTTCCACGATGGGCATTTAATCTTAACATGGTGATGCAAAAGCTACAATCACCCTGACAAAGAATTTACAGAACACATGGGGTAGCAGCCATCTTCTGTATACAACAACAAACTTCTTAATGAGTTGCCGTCACTGGGAAACATTTCCGGATCGTTTTGCTCTGAGATTACGTAATAATTGACTCTTAATCTACACGTTTTCAAGCGTGTCCTGTTTCCCACAGTTGGGGGAAGATCGCTTCCCCATCCACTTGGGGGTATATTTGAGGCCCAGATTATGTAAGAATTGACTCTTAATCTGAGCATTTCCAAACATGCCCCCCTCTTTCCATAGCCCCAACCTGTGGAACTATGGATTTATTGAGAGGAAAATCGCTTCCCTCTCCCTAAGTCCTACAGGCCACCCACCAACACCTCTAACACACACCGTCCTACGATATCATAATGCCAACTCCACCTCTACAACACTCCCCCAACACGGCTCCAACACGACTCCCACAAAAACACTTCCTGCTCTTTTCAACTCCCACAACTCTCACTCCATACATCTTCGGCGATCTCCCACAACTCTCACACCCTTCAACAAACTCATACACCCACTCCTCTTCTCCCCATCTTCATCATCTCCCACTACTCTTCTCCCCATCTTCATCAACTCCCACTACTCTTCTCCCTGCCACTTCTCTTACTCCCACTACTCGCACTCCACGCAAGCATAGCCTGCCATGAAGCAGCTTTCGCTGCTTCATACCGTCCACCACTTCGGCAGAGGTGTCATCTAGCCCAGTCACTAGACTCCACTCTACCTGGCACCCCATTACTACTATACACAGTCCTACACAACTACACGGTCTTATCCTACCACAACGAATTCTTCACGAACGAAAATCGAACGAAATCGAACTATATCGAACGAAGTGAGATTAGTGAGATTGAGTGAGATTTGAGTGAGTGAGTGGACAACGAATATCGAACGAATCAAACTAAATCGAACGAAGTGAGATTTGTGAGATTGAGTGAGCTGAGTAAGATGAGTGAGATGGCCATGGGCAGTGCCCCGAGAGGTTACATACCGAAATATGTAACCTCCCGAAAACACCCATATGAATGGATTTATCTTTGCACCTGTGAACTGGTATACGAGTTACTTGCATCCTTTTCTCGGTGCAAAAAGTTCGATAGTAGGCTCACTTCGTGTCAGAATCAATGTAGCCGTGTGGCTGTATACAGTGCAATGGTGGAGCCGAGGTATGCTGCCGTGGCAATAAGAGGCTACGATGTAGCGTCTTAATTTTTCTTTGTGGCCGGACGGACTTATGTTGCCGATGGCTGCAATTTCCTAATTGGGGTGTTGCAATTGAGAGATATCCTTAAGGCCCTCACAGAGCCAAGCTCATGAATCTAATCAAATAACCGGATGGGCCCCATATGTGAGACATATCAGATAACAGTTCAAAAGCACCTGTAGCATCAAGACTCAGAAAGGTAGCACCCGTTACACGAATACAGATCCATATGAACAATACCCTTTCAACTCTCACACACTCACACTCACACTCTCACACTCCCAGACTCTCAGGTTTTCACACTCTCACACTCTCACACTCACACTCTCACACTCACACTCTCACACTCACACACTCACACTCTCACACTCTCACTTCGTTCGTTGCTCAATCGTTAATAACAAACATTAGAAATACCTATGTTAATACCCACCTATCTAGTTGAGGTAGCAATTCCATCGCCTTCTTTTGACTGCCCAAAGGCGAATACATGGATCAATTTAATAATTTTCTCAGCCAAACAATTGACGCTCAGTCAGAGTGTGAATCAATTGGTTGGAGAATAAACGTCGTCTTAAAACCATGTCCATCTCTTGATACTGTTTTCAGAATTCCGATGTCGCCCTCATTTAGAGTAAGGTAGGTCTGATACTGATGCAGTCCATTTGTATCTCATTATGACTCTGGAGGTAGATACTTCTCTTTGTAGACTTTCAGAAAGCAACTCGGTCTAGTGCTCACCGAACTGCCCACATACATTCCATGTCTCAGGCTGTCCTTCCAGCATCCAAGTGGCTAAGAACATACTCCGATGATAACGTGACGCGTCCTGCATGTAGAAGGGTACATTTCAATAGTATAATCTATAAGGTTATCTAACTCGCTCAGCTACGCTTTACTAGTATCTTTTAGGTACGCTTGTAAACTGAGCAAAAGGTAACTCACAGCTTACGTTTTTTTAGGTTATTCGCTGTAAACTGAGCAAAGAAGGTAACTCACTCAGCTTACAGAATCTTTAAGGTTATTTCGCTTGTAAAATGAGCAAAGAAGGTAACTCACTCAGCTTACAGATTCTTTTAAGTTCATTCGTGTAAACTTCGCTTTGCTCGGTACTCGCTCAGTAGTATCTTTTAGGTTCATTCGCTCGAACTTCGCTTCGCTCAGTACTCGCTCAGTTTATTAGTATCTCTAAGGTTTATTCGCTCAGTAGTATGGTCATTCTCTTGTAAACTTCGCTTCGCTCAGTTTACTCGCTCAGTACTCGCTCAGTAGATTCTCTAAAGTTCATTCGCTCGAAAATTCGTTTCGCTCAGTACTCGCTCGGTAGTATCTCCATTCGTGTAAACTTCGCTTTGCTCAGTGCTCGCTCAGTTGTATCTCTAAAGTTCATTCGCTCGAACTTCGCTTCGCTCAGTTCTCGCTCAGTTCTCGCTCAGTTCTCGCTCAGTAGTATGGTCATTCGCTTGTAAACTTCGCTTCGCTCAGTTTACAAGCTTAATAGTCTCTTCCCCCCTCCAAACCAACCTCCCCCAACACCCCATCCACCAACTCCATATCCCCCCCAAACTCCTTCCTTGCCAATCCCAACAACCTACTATCCTCATACTCATACTCCCCAAATAACGCCGGCTCGAAATCACTGGTGCCCTGGATACAATGTTTCTTTGCCAAATAGTACCTGATATCGTCCACAAACTCAATAGTGTCTGTTGTCTGTCTTTGCTGGATTCTCGCCGCACTCTCCCTCACCAAAGCGAGCAAGCTGGGTTTTGCTTTTTGGCAGATTTCTTGCAAATTGTACGCAATCATCTTTGTCGCATGCTGCTCGAGCTTATCACACCTCACCTGCCATGCTATCTGGACCAACTCAAAGATATCGTAGCCTGTGCTCGTTTCTATATCCTCGATATCGGCCCAGTTAAGCCTGGAATAGACATTTGCAACCTGGACCGCACACATGGTTTTCAACTTGGCCAATAGAAGCTCCTCCAGCACATACAAAAGCTCTACAAGGATCTCAAAGGGGAATTGGGCGACCTCATCACAGTACAAGTATCCCAACACAATCTCTGCGGTTTTGGATGAGGAGATGCTAAGAGATAAAGGAATGGGAGGGGCTAATGATTTTTCATTAATCTCATTAATCTCATTAATCTCATTAATCTCATTAATCTCATTAATCTCATTAATCTCATTAATCTCATTAATCTCATTAATCTCATTAATCTCATTCAATGGGTTGATCAATGACTCTCCTTTTCTTTCTCTGAACAAACCCCGAAAATAGTCGGACCTACTCAAAATCGCCTGGTGGGTGGGATAGTAGCGAATGGATCCCTGTAAGACCACCCCCACGATGGCATCTGGAAAAGTAGAGGACATTTCCACACTCCTTCTTAGCCCTTCTGGCAAATGGGCCGCCACATCGGCCGAGTGTGGGTCTGGAACATGGCACTCCACCTCCACTGAGTCCTCGACACATCTCTTTACCATTTCTCTGAGCTGGATATGGACCTCGTCCAGGAACTTTTTGGCGTATTCACGGCGGATCCTGGCAATCTCGCGCATGGGAACGTCCCGTGCCCTACACACATACTCAGCAAGAAGGGGCATGCCTAGCTTCCGAGCATACTTAGGCAATATATCTTGGTACGATATTCTGTCTAGCCTGAGATAAACATAGTCTATGACCAGTTCGAAGGCATCCCGGTCGGTTTCTGGCGCCATCGTCACCACCTCCCTGTTTCTCCAGCTCCCCATGAGCTTTTGGGCCAAGTACGGCGACCTGGCCCCAAGAAGAAACCTGTGCAGTCTGATGCAGTGGTCGTCCAATAGGAAGGCGATGTTGCTGCGCATGCCGTAGATGCTGGCAATATGGGCGGCGAACGGCTGTGTCACGTCCACGGCCTTGGTGACGTCGAACTGCGTGAGAACAGCCCGGATATCGTCATTCAACGCCGCGTAGTAGCACCGCGCCCCCTGGAACGTGTGTCTGTCGCTGATGGCGCCCCTTTGGAGGAGCAACCTCACAATGTCAATGTGCCCACAGAGCAGCGCGAGAATGAGCGCCAGGTAGTCCCATTCGTCCACGTAGTTGATGTCGAGGCTGGGCGTGTCTAGAATCTGCTCCACGGTCTCGAGATCCCCACTCCGGCACGCCGAGAAGAGTGATTGGGACAAAGAAAAGCCATTAACCATTAATACACATTATCTCCATATACACAATTAATCTCCATAATCTCCATTAAACCATTAATATACCATTAATCATTATTCTCCATAATCTCCATTAATCTCCATTATCTACAACATTAATCTTAATCTCCATCAATCTATTACCACTACCTAATATTTTACCACTACCACTACATATCACCTCCTATTACACATCTTAAGGTAGCAGAGGCTCTGTGCTTCACAGCACAGAGCTTTGAAGGTGCCATCCAGTGTTGGTGTTGACTGAATGATTGGTTGATAGTGTTGATATTATTGAGAGTAATGATAGTATTGATTGGTTGATTGAATTGATTGGTTGATATTATTGATTGGTTGATATTATTGATTGGTTGATATTATTGATAGTATTAATAGTATTGATAGTATTGAAAGAAATGGTATTTTGTATGATTCATGGCATTTTGTATCATGTATTCTTAGATATTCAATAAGGTTAGCATGTTCACAGCGGATATACTCGTGAATGACATTCGGTATGCTACAGGACTACAGATGTAATGACGCCCTTATAACAAGACAACTACGACTCCCTAATTTTTATGGCTTCACAGTGAGGTAGTAGCTAGAATGGACATCACCCGTACCGCAATAGTGACTAAATGAGTTCAGGCTGTCACTTTGCTTTGCCTAGTCCTCCCTATTTTGTGGTAAGCAACTCCCAGGTTGTAAGCTTGTCCGCTTCGTAGCTTCCCCAGTAATCTGTCGTCAGAAACGTCCTATGTCAGGATTCATACACTTCAGTTCAGACGTAAACGTATCTCTTACATAATCTCTCGGGAAATATACACCTACTTAAATACTTAGTTGCCAGTGTGTTATTACCGAAAAGGGTAGTATCCTATGCAGTACTAGAATCACGTCACCTGGTAGGCCCAGACCCTTACATCCTAGATGATGGAAAAATTGATATAGGACTAGGTGGGCTTATCCGGTTATCATGAGTGTAAGCAGGCACTACTCAATTCAATTATATCAAACTCAATCAAATCATACTCAATCGCCTAGCTCAATTATATCACAACTCAATTACTCACAACTCAACTACTCACAACTCAATTATCACAACAACTACTCACATCTCAACTACTCACAACTCAATTATCACAACAACTACTCACATCTCATTTATACTAAATTTCTACTCAAATATCCATCCAGCCATTGATATCTAACTTTTAGTTATTCCAGTCCTATCGTGTCAACTGAGTCAATTATCTAATGTGAATGTCCAAATCAACTCAATATGAGTATCGCCCATTTGAGCCACTTTGTTGGTTATGAAGGGAGTTCTGAGTGGTTCAGGTAATTTGACAAATTTGGGCTATATGCAGTATTTCCCATAATTTGGATGGAATTCAAAAATCTGTTTGAGTTCTCTGAATGGACTATTTTAACACAATTTGAGTTAGTAAGCACCGCTAATATATACAGACTGGCTGGGCTGGGTATGCAGCGGTATGATTGTCGATTGAAGGGAGAGTTGATTTTTGGTCCATTATTGATTTCTTCACGTTGTTCGATTGAATTCATTGAAGTATTTATTGGAAGTCGTGAATTGACCAATTTCGCTTTTCATTGCATACGTCCTTCATAAGTCATTTGAAACTGTCTAAGTTTTCTAGCTCCAATCTCTCTAAGATTTACGGCATAGCGGCGATATGTCTGCCTCTGGTTTCTTTCCAATATAATCCAACAAATTGTCAAGTATGCGGCTGAGAATGCCCGAGAGTTATCTTGATACGAGTGATTAGTAAAGCTGATTTCATTGCTCAGTACGTTTGATGGCCTAACTAAGCAATGTTGATTGGATCAAATTTCTTTCGCTCGAATCACGAAATTTGTAATGGTTGTGTGATACTCTTTAAGTTCACTGATATCTTCTATCTCATCAGTAGTCACGCTAAAATGTCCAAATGCACTTCTCTAGGTGCTTCATCACCACATTATTATACAAACATACCGATGTATCTCCATTAGGTATTCTTTCCTGTGTCTAGGTTCACATGCTCAACAAACACTTAAGAGCCCATCAGCATGCTTTCTATCACATCGCTGAATATAATAGAATCAGACTTCTGTATAACGGTAGTTATCGGTCTCTGCTCCTGAGACTTTGGCCTCGCAAACTCGGAGCCACCTCTTCAACGCATTCAACTTATCCAGTGAAGGGAGCTCTTTAAATTCCTTGACACTTATTTACTTGATACTTTATTTGTATGGTATTTCTTTTTCTTATCCTAATCTGTTGGGTGCAAATACATTTTTATTTGTGAAATGTCTAGCGCCAGAAGATTCATCCACAACCACTTTCAATGGGCACGTAGATTCATCCGTCGCACCTCTCTGATATTCTCCACGAGCGACGGCTCGTCGATCTTCACCCTCGATACCCTGGTTTTCAGTGCGTCCCCCAAATCTCTCGTGTCTCCTCCCATACAAACCTACCCTTTTCCCCTGATAGAGCCCAAGATCCGCCGCCCCAAACCGCTATTGGATGACTTTGACGACCCCGACAAAGCGGACGCGGCGGCATATAAGCTATTCCTCGAGCGCCTCCCGAATATAAGGCGAACCACAAAGTACTACAACAAGCGGCACCGTTTGAGAAACGTCGCAACACAAACAGAAACAAAACGAAAGAAGACAAGGCTTAGAGAATCGAATACAAGAAGGATACACGAGAAGGGGCAGGTGTATAAATATTAATATGAAGAGGAGAGTGTTGTGAAGATAGTGAGGTGTACGAAGAAGTGGAAACTACAATGCAGGAAAAACAGAAAGAACTCATGAATATTGCAGCGGTCTGAAACTATTAAATCCAAGTATTGGCTCTATACAGAGTGCAGATTGCCTAGCTGGGGCTAGGCAAAGCTGCATTGACGTGAAAGGTGGTATTTATCAGCTACAAACAAAGAATAATACTCCACATGATCATTGAGAAAATAGACGAGCTTCTATACACAGAGGGATGTCGAAGTAATTTCTCTTTTGCTACGATGTAACCCACGTGATCTTTGACTGTTGACTTTGCAATGCGGCTGTTGTATTTGTGCAAACAATGCCGGTGCAAATCACGTGAGTCCCGCTTCGCATGTCAGGATTCATACACTTCAGTTCAGACGTAAACTTATTTCTTACTTGGCCTGGAAAAGAGATATACAGCTACTTAAATATTCCTCCAGGGTAGTCGTCTATGCAGAGACTTAAATCACCCAGCTGCCGGCTATTTAAATACTGTATGTCCAATAAATAAGCCAATCCCAAGTAAAGTCTGGATAACTATTCTCCAAGATTAATAGGCCTGTCAGTGAGACCTGGAGAAGTTCCATTTTATTGCCGATAACCGCAAGAGCATCGACATCTTTGTACTGCCAAAGAAGATGATGAATTGCTTTAATCAATTCTATTCTGTACAATCCTCTCACTTGAACACTCAGGACTTTTCAATAGCACTGCCTGTAGCGTGAAAAAATGACATCGCAGCAAGGTGCAGGCTCATTACTTTGTCGTTACGTATTTTACTTATAAAACGATTAGATTAGTGTACCAACCTTGAGGATTAGCTTCTCCCATGTAGCCATGGAATCACAAGTCTAATCGACACTACTAATATCTATTCAAATTCGCATTAAAAGAAGTAAACTGCGTATACAAACGCATTCCTAACCGTTTCATCATTCAGATGTATGGCGACCTGTAGGCTACCATCAATGTTGTGGAGACAGCCTAGAACATCAAAGACTGCACGATTGAGCAAAAGTACTAGTACTCAGCACATTGAGCACATTAAGTACTATCAAGCGGTGTTCAGTAAGTACTATCAAACGCTATTCAGCACCCAGCTCCATCCATTCCCTCTTATTGAGAAATCAATTTCAATTCTCCAATCAGTTCGAAGTGTGCTCAGTATATTTTCTGTTTGATTGTATTCGTATTTTCGCTTACTCAGTGTACTCAGTATATGTGCTGTGTTTAATTCGTACACTTCGCTTCGCTCAGTGTACTCAGCTTTCATTTCTCCTTCATTCTATCTTCTCCCTTACTCATAGTTCGTCACAAACAACCGCATCACCTTGTGCCGGAACCTGCCCTTCTTATTGGAGTTCCTCGAAAGCGTCTTCTTTGCTTCTGCGCCGTCTCTCAACGCATTGTGGTCTGTGTGGTCGGTCGAGTCCGTGGCATGTCCAGACCTGCCTGTACTCAACGTGGGGGTCGAAACCTCTTGCTGGGAGCTCTCCAAGTTCTCGCTGGCATTGTACACGTTTTCAATAGGATACCTATCGGGGTTTCTCTGTGATTCAGCGCGGTCAGAGTACGTGCTGCTAATGTCCTCTTGGAAAACAGGAAGCGGGCTGCCGAGGTCCTTTTCGGGCACCTCCAGTTCATCGGGAATTTCCAACACAAACTCGTCCATAATGGAGGCACGCAACGGGGACTCTGAGCTGCCAGACTCAGAGGGAGAAGCCAAGTTCGACTCAATGATAGGAGAAGGTTGTAAGGATACTCCTGATGGGCGATCCTCAGATGGTTGCATCTCCACTGATTGCAAGTTTTGAGATGGTTGCATCTCCACTGATTGCAAGTTTTGAGATGGTTGCAACGATTTCCAGTCACGGCTCGGGAAGCTTGGGATTTCCTCATTCAATGGGCTTTCCTTTGGGCTTTCCTTTAGAATTTCCTTTGGGCTTTCCTTTGGAATTTCCTTCTTTGGGCTTTCCTTTAAACCTTCATTTCTTAGGCCTTCCTTTGAACTTTCATTCCTTGGACTTTCCTTCTTTGTGGTCTTTGAACTTTCCTCATTTTCTGGACTCTCTGCCGGGCCCAACGACCTCTGCACCACAATCTCATTTTCCTCCCGCTCCTTCTTCTTGCGGAATAGCGAGAAACTCTTCTTCTTGATCTTCTTTTCCCTCGAAAGCTCCTTGCTGAGTCTGTTAAACAAGCCGAGATCCTGTTTTTCGTCCTGTTCCCCACTCAGATCACCCACCCTGTCATCAACCAGCTTCTTCTTCTTCTTTCTTTCCCTCTTTTCCTCCTCCCTCATTCTCTTTTCCTCCTCCTTCATCTTCTTTTCCTCCTCCTTCATCTTCCTCTCCAACAACTTTTCCTCCTCCTTCATCTTCCTCTCCAAAACCTTCTTTTCTTTGGCAACCTCCTTCATGTCGACCCTCAACGAATGCGTCGCAAAGTCCCTGTGGTGGTTCTGGTACTTGAATCCAGGCTCAAGGCCCCTGTCATCATGGTCGCTGCCCTTCTTTGGGCTCTTGGGACTGCCCAACTTCCTGCTCTTTGGACTATCCAACGATACGCGGGCCTCCTCGGTTCGCTCTCCATAGACCTTTTTATATGCTGCCTGCATGGCTGCGGCATACATATCTGCGCTCACTTCCATCGAGTAGTTTGGAGCGGGAATTGTCTCCACATGCTCGTCAAACTTTATAGAGCTTTCGGGGGAGTGCACATAAGCCTCGGGCCGCTCGGAAACGTGACCTGGCGACCCCGGCGATTTTTCCACGCTGATCCGCGGGGGCTGACTGGGCTTGAAGGGGGATGTGATGGATTTGTAGGGATGAGAAGAGTCATGTTCACTTGTTTCTATTGTGATGGACGTTGGTTTCTTCTGTTCACTCTTAATAATCTCATTGATCTCATTCACCTCTTTCTCATTTCTCTCTTCTAGCTCCTTCTTTTCCCTGCTCAATCCATCCAGCGCATCTGAGAAGTGCTCCGGCTCCTTCAAAATCAGCCGAAGAGGTTTGACAGAGTCAAAAGATTTTTTGGCTGGTCTCTCTGTTGCTCTCTCTTTTTCAACTGTTTCTCTTTCTTTTCTCTCATCAATTCTTTCTGTTTCAACTCTTTCTCTCTCTTTTCTCTCCTTTTCAACTCTTTCTCTTTCTTTTCTTTCTCTCTCTTTTCTCTCCTTTTCAACTCTTTCTCTTTCTTTTCTCTCCTTTTCAACTCTTTCTCTCTCTTTTCTCTCCTTTTCCTCAAATCTTTCTCTTTCTTTTCTCTCTTTTCTCTCTCTCTCTTTTCTTTCTCTCTCTTTTCTCTCTCTCTCCAACTCATCATCCAATTCCTCCAAATGAGGCTTTACAACCTGCTTTGGACTGTTAAACGCAGCCGCAGCAGCTTGCTTTGGACTTGGTTGTGCTGCTGACGCAGCAGCAGGATGGTATGCTGCCGCGGCAGCGGCAGCACTGGGATTGTACACCGGAGCACTTTGATTATTCAACCTCAAACCATCCAACTCGTAATGGTAGTCGAAATCATGCAAATCCTCATCAATCTTATCGAGATTCACCATGTGTGCCCTATTGCTGCTCACACTGGTCATACTGTTGGTGCGGCTATTTCCCCGCGAAATATTCTTTGTAGTCGTCTCAATGATATTCGAGCCATCCGGCAACGTTGTTACGGTCTTTGTGGTGATCGACAGGGTCCTGCCTTGGGCATCCACCACACGTGTAGTTTTCGTCACCACCACCTCCTCAACCTCATCATTCTCGTCAAACTCCTCGAAGACGGGTTTGGGGGCGGTTTTGGGACTGGCCACGGTCTTGGGGCTACGGGGCCCGGTATGGTACGACGGAACCGGATTGTAGACGACCTGCCGCATGGGTCCATTGTTTCTGGTGCGACTGGTGAGTGAATTGGCCCGGTTGGCCATTGAGTTGGTCCTAGTCGATGTTCTCGATGTGATGGAATTGGCTCTGCCAATTCCACTCAATGAGTTGGTTCTGTTGGTGGTATTCCTATTGGCATTTGTGGTCCTACTTGTCATGGAATTTGCCCTGTTTGAAGGGGTGGTCATGGAGTTTGCCCTATTGGTCATAGAACCTGCCCTACTTGTCATAGAACCTGCCCTACTTGTCATTGAACTTGTTCTCATAGAGTTGGTCCTATTTTCTCCCTTTTGATGCATTTTTACAGCCGCCAGGGCGGCCAGGCCCGCATTCATCACATGGTCGTCGTGGGCGTAGTTCTGGTCGTATCGGTGGATAAGCTCGTTGTACTTGGCAAATCCCTGGTACTGGTCTGCTTTGCGCTGTTGTTAGTGGCTCCAGAGGCGCGTACTTACCGAGCGCGAGCTAAAGAAGCCCATGATGTTTTTTAAAAACGACGGGTGTGCAGATATATAAAAAAAGACCTGAAACGATAGCAACAATAGACAATGACTACAAATTACATAGATTAATAGATAGCGAGGGTATCTCATAGATAATTGAGACTGTCAACAGAATTCTCATAGATATTCTGAGAGTCAACAGTATTCTCATAATCTGAGACAGTCAACAGTATTCTCATAGATAACCTGAGAGTCAACAGTATTCTGAGACAATCCATTGAGAGATAGAATACGTTATGTAGATATAGGCATTAAATTCCTACTCTGTCTAACCACGACACCATGATCAACCTACTATATGCTACCAGCGGGCTCTGAGAACCGCTGGTACCCAATCACGGTTCTAACCACCATATTAATCCAAGCGAATACTTCCGCTAGACCTTCCGCTACCATTTCAGTCGTCCATGATTTCAGCATTCTATTGGTGCGTAATGATAGATGCTATGTGAAGATGTATAGTTATGAGTGATGGGATAGGATGTCAACGCTGCATTGTGTGTCTGTTTCACTATGACCCTTATTATGTGATGGTCGTCACGTGGATACAATTTCAATCGAATGGCAAACGAATGACCACCAGTAAATAAAAAATCACATGCCGTTTTGTTTATAGGATTCGAGCAGCCTATGCTTTTTGAGTATATCTTGGATAGTTTATCCTATTAGAAGCATGCTCACATTTTGAGTATCATATTGGATAGATTGCAGCCTTATGTTTGCATGGCTAACCCATAATTGCATTGCTCGCTAACTAATATTTGTAACTCGAAAGTCAAGTTCAGTATATGGAAATATAGAAAGTTGAATATTTGAGTGAGAATCAGTATGCATTTTGAGTACAAGAAATAGCTCGTATTGCTAGAGAAGTTGGTAATGCCCGAGTTGTTAGGTACTGGGAGTACTAGCACTGCATGTAACCCCACGTGATCAAGGTTCCCTTTCAGGTGAGCATAAACCTGACCATAAACCTGAGCAAAGCGAAGGTTTATCGAATAATTTAAGCTTAAACGAGCATAAAAATGGATAGCTTCAAGTCCACCCCACGTCAGATAAGCCTTTTTTATTCTATTGAGGAATTGACTAGAAAACTAATATATACAAACCCTAGAGCTCCCAAGCTATCAATTGCATTTTTTGTTAGTTGAACAGAGAAATCGATTGTCACGACACAGTTTTCTGAACGAATCAAGTATGTTCAACTTGCCTGTGATTGAAGATAAAAGATCAGATTAACGTACAGGTACTGGTCAACCGGGATCTATACCCGGCCAACAGAGACAGATTATCTTTTCATCGTAACAACTTATTCGAAGACTGTAGATAAAACATTCAATTGAGGAAAAACAATATACTATAAAACTGTCACCACATGTATTTGTATGCTCAACATATTCAAATACAATGTCTCATATTGGTGCATTGCCGCTGCGCAACAGGCTTTTCAACAGGCTGAAGACAATCAACCTTTCTCATATCCGTCACCGCATCGTTGATTATCACAGCCACTTATGCACAATGTTCATTAGTTGGATTCAATTTTCAATTCCTGAGAGTCCTTGGATCCCGAGTCCTTGGATCCTGTAGTGTAGGCGAACTTGCAAAACAGTTTCCCGCCCCAATTGAGATTGCCGCTAGTAACATCGTTCTCAGTGGACACGTGCGACTTGGTTGTGTCCATGTCTCTGACAATAGCCTTGAGTTTGTCCATTTTTGGTATTCTTGGAAGTCTCTTCACTTTGATGTAAGTCTGTTCTGAGATACCTTCTTTATATACTTCAATTTTGACATGTCATGCCTTTTTCGCCGGATACTCGAATAGTTAACCGGCTGATAGGCGCCTTACATGGGGCTTATACATGGGGGCTTATTACACGGGGCTTATATTAGTAGCCTTTCGAAATGCGGCAAATATGCTCAAATTACGTACTTTGTTAGAGTAGCTGAACGCGTGGGAGCAACTGCTTATATTACCGGTGGTCGTAGTTGGAACGATCAACCAGGCAAACTGAACTTTGATGGTGGCAAAATGCAAGATATAGGATGCAGGATATACTAGAACTGATAATAAGTGGCGAATGGCTACATGCAGGATATACTATGGTGATTAGTGGCAATGCTACATGCAGGATATACTATTGTGATTAGTGGCAAATGGATACATGCAGGATACCCGGACAGGTGAATAATAACGAGTTAGCGAATCTCCCAGGGGATTGACATCAACACATGAAAAGTTATGTAATGTAGAAGAAATAGAATCAAAAAACTGCCTCTCGCACAAGCTTCATCAAGGAGTGTTAGGTACTGGGAGTATTATAAACCTGAGCGAAACCTGAGCGAAGCGAAGGTCATAAACCTGAGCATAAACCTTCGCTTTGCTCAGGTTTATGCGAATGAGTGGTTTAACATAAACCTGAGCGAAACCTTTGCTTCACTCAGGTTTATGCGAATAAGTGATTCAAGCTTGAAGGAGCATTAACCTTCGCTTCGCTCAGGTTTATGCTCAGGTTTATGCTCAGGTTTAGTGGATTAATAAATAAGATCTAAGCTATTTCCAACTAAAGTGTGTCCCTAACACATTTTTTTTATAGACACACATATATTATCTATGAAGGAAACCTATACTTGTTACATAACTACGTACGGGAAAACCTCCTAATAATTTGGATATCCCCCAAATATCTCAGTTTAGCTATATCTGCTTTTTCCAACACAGACAGTTTTATTCAATATCCTGCACATGGACATCACTTGATTAAACCATAACCGACTGTCCCCCACTCAATAGGAGATACTACAAATGTGAAAAGCATTCTGTGTGACCACAGCGTTTACTTCCTGAATGGGTACCTAAACAGTATTAGCTAGTGAAGATACACCATTGAGGTCGTTTTGTCACCTATTGTATTGCAGTACTGCACCTATGCTCAGTCTGAAAATCACCTTATCGACCTACCGTAGAAACTCAGAACTGATATCGTGTCTTTTTGCGGTGATAAAACCTATATTTTTCAATCGGTCCATTTGATCCATTTCTTGCTTCTGCAGTCTAATGCCTTCGCTTCGTACTACACTTTGTTTCCAATTGATGCAATCCTGAATAATTATGCATTCGTGGGTGTTATTTCTTTTCAGTTGATCCAATTCAATAGTACTCTTCCATTCAATTGACCATTTCTGAGTATTCAATTAATGCTTCTGTGTATTATTCCATTCATTGATCCAATTCCATAGTATTACTTCCTCAGTTGATCAATTCCTTGGTGTACTTCATTTAATGATCATTTCTGAGTATTCAATGAATGTTTCCGTGTATTCCATTTAATGATGCAGCCTGTGTACTACAAACTATAGAGGAACTGTTCTTTTTCCTTGGCCTGCGGCTGGCTTATTGCTGTGAAAATAAGACGTGCCTCACGACTCTTGATTCACCAAGTTAATCGTTATCGTGACATCTTAATGTGATTGCTTGTACCAGATTACCATATATAATGATGAAGAAGTGGGAGAAGCGAAGTTCTTCTTACTCTAAGAGGCATGAACAATGTGAAGAATTGAGCGAAGCGAAATTCTTCTTACTACAAGAAGTATAAGCTGAAGATAATGTGACGAATTGAGAAGCGAAATTTTTCTTACTCTAAGAGTTATGAAGAATGTGAAGTATTTCGCTTCGCTCAATTCTTCTTAATCGAAGAGTTATGAACAATGTGAAGAATTTCACTTCCTCAATTCTTCTTACTCTAAGAGTTATGAACAATGTGAAGAATTTCGCTTCGCTCAATTCTTCTTACTCGAAGAGTAATGAACAATGTCAAGAATTTCACTTCCTCAATTCTTCTTACTCTTAGCATACGCTTAAGACCAATTTGAGAATCCACCTCCTCAATTCTCTTATCTAAGCATACTGAAGAATTTCGCTTCTCATTCTTCTACCCAGAATGGCTCAGAGTGAATTTCGCTCAATTCTTCTTGTCTGAAGATAGTGCACTTAGCTTGGTTGAAGACGTCATATAATGTGACTCTCAATTGTTAATGAAAAGAAAAACAATCAATCGATATGTTGCTCTCCTCAATTGTACCAATAGTGGTTTCACAATTTAATCGACTAGGTTGCAATGGTGTAAATCTGCTTGTTTCTCTACTCGACCTACTGACCACGTGACTTCCTGCATGATGCAGAAGAGCCTACCATTCACGCTTAATGTTACTGGAGGAAAAGCTCAACAATTGTCGGAAATTATGTTACTAAAGAGAAGTAAAGATCAAAATTTCGGTAACTCAATTGTTTTGAAGAGAGGGAGAAGTTCAACATTTTCGCTACACTCAATTGTTGTTACTGATGAGATTTACAACAATTTCGCTACGGTCAATTGTTACTGATGTGGATTTCAACAATTTCGCTTCGCTCAATTGTTACTGAAGAGAGTGTGAGGTACAACATTCCGCTAACTCAATTGCGTTATTGAAGTGAGTGAGAACTACAACATTTCGCTTGCTCAATTGTGTTACTAAGAATTTCAAAAATTTCGCTAATTCAATTGTTACTAATGTGAATTTCAACAATTTCGCGAAATTTGCTCAATTGTGTTACTGAAGAGAAGGAAAAGTTCAACAATTTCACTTCGCTCAATTGTTACTGGAGAGAAGGAAAAGTTCAACGCTAACTTACGTTATTAAATAGAAGGAGAAGTACCTCATCTCGCTACGCTCAATTGTTGTTATTGATGAGATTTACAACAATTTCGATTCGCTCAATTGTGTTACTTTCGCTTCGCTCAATTGTTACTATTTCAACAATTTCGCTTCGCTCAATTGTTGATTACTAATCTTAGTAATTTTTACTAATCTATAAATGCTCTGGAAACTCCTCCTCCTCCTCACCTTTCTCATGACCCCCAAACCCCTCCCCGCGGTATTTCTCTCCCACGGCGGCCCCAATTTCATGCACCGGGGCGATTCCGGAGTTTCCCAGGTATACGACTTTTTGAAGGTGTGGGGCACCCAGATCAAAAACGGGTGGCAGCCTGGCTACGTTGTGGTGGTGAGTGCCCATTGGCAGGCTTCTGGGGACAACGAGGTTAATATTGCGGTGCCACAAAAGAAAAATGACCTCATTTACGACTTTGGTGGTTTTCCAGCCCACTACTATGAGGAAAAGTTCAAGTACGCGTATTCGCAAGAGGTGGCGGAAACAGTGCAAAAAGCCTTGGTCCAGGCGGGATTTGTCTCTAATCTTGTTCCACGCGGTGTAGACCACGGGGTGTGGGTCCCGTTTAAAGTCGCCTTCAGCGACTACTCCACAGTCCATAGAATTGAAGCCATATCCACAGTCGAGGACCTTGAAAATACCCCTATTGTGCAGGTATCGCTTCCAAAAGATGAGGACAATTTCGACACTCTATTTCGCCTAGGCAGAGCGTTGAACACCCTCCGCAGAGACCCCAAGGCCTTGGTTGTGGTCTCGGGGATGTCTGTGCACAATTTGTACGATTTGCGGCGCGGTTTTCCTCAGCCCTATGCTGCGGAATTTAACCAGCTAATTAGAGACAGCCTCAAGGCAACTTCGGGCCAGGAGTTGTTGGAGGAATTTAAACGGGTGCAAAAAAAGCCTGTATTTAGAAAGGCCCACCCTACGTCGGAGCATTTCGCTCCTTTGGTGGTGGGGGCTGGCCTAATGGGTAGCAGGGTTAAGGAGGTGTTTAACGAGGAGCAGGGTTCTTTGGGGTGGGGATTCTATTGTTTTGATTAGAACTCGAGCAACTCTCGCTAATCTCGTTACAACTCGAGCGTAGCGAGAGTGTACGAGATTAGCAGAGTTATAGCGAGAGTTCTTACAAAATAACATAAGACTCCTACTCTCTCTACAACTCGAGCGAAGCGAGAGTTGGAGCGAGAGTTGGAGAGTTGTAGCGAGAGTTATAGCGAGAGTTGTTCCAAAATAACATAAAGTTAAGCACTCCAACTCGCTACAAATCGAGCGAAGCGAAAGTTGTAGCGAGAGTTGGAGAGTTATAGCGAGAGTTATAGCGAGAGTTATAGCGACTGTTTTTACAAAATAACATAAAGTTAAGCACTCAAACTTCGCTACAACTCTAGCGAAGCGAGAGTTGTAGCGTGAGTTGGAGAGTTATAGCGAGAGTAGTTACTAAAAAACATAAGACTCCTTCTCTCTACAACTCTAGTAGCGTGAGTGTACGAGGTTAGCGAGAGTTACAGCGAAAGTAGGAGAGTATAGCGAGAGCTGGAGCGAAAGTTGGAGAGTTATAGCGATAGTTATAGCGATAGTTATAGCGAAGTAGGAGTATAGCGAGAATTAAAATCATTTAGGAATATGCCCCACGTTACGTTAAGTAGACTACTGAAGAAAATAGGTATGCTCAAACGTCATTAGAACTTGTGGTTTATAAATTGCCTTCTGGTCTATCTAGAGTACCACTCAATAAAATCAGGAATGTCATCATAGAGAGAACACCACATGATTTCAGTAGAAGAATGTATTTAGACCAAGTCAAAATAATCATCAGTATTCTGAAATCGTGCTATCGCATATGCGGGGGTTTGATGTCCTCACTATAGTGTAGATTATCAGCTAATGTCTGTATAACATATAAAGCATCGAGTATCGAGAGATACGAGATGCGAGATACGAGATTTCCCAATAATACTCGACGCTAGTGCGTTTCATATTACACACAATTTAAACATATTATACCGAGCATTCAGCGTAGCAATGCGAGTATCATTAGCATTATGGCAATCAAGAATCTAGTACCATCTAGTGCCTGCAATATCGCCAGTATCCATTGCTAGCGTCAGTAATCAGTGTTGAATAATGAATATTGACATGGAGATACCAAGGACTGGACCATCGATCATTTCATGTTCACAGATATTAATAATCTGAGGAAGCGAAGATTATTCTAACCCACTCGTACTGCTCTGTCGAGTAATCTGAGCGAGCGAAGATTACTCATTTTCTGATCATTCTCAGTTTCTCAGATGCTGGTTATTCGAATAATCTGAGCGAAGCGAGGATTATTCTAACCCACTCGTAACTGCTCTGTCGAGTAATCTGAGCGACAAAGATTACTCATTTTCTGATCATTCCCAGTTTCTCAGATGCTAGTACTCGAATAATCTTCGCTTCGCTCAGATTATTCTCAAATTGCTCAGATGCTGGTGTTAGAATAGATGATTTTCTTTCTGGTTCCAGTTGAGTAATCTGAGAGGATTACTCATTTTTCTCTCTCACTCAGATGCTGGTATGAGATATTTTTGGGTGATTTGCTTTCTGGTATCTGACGAGTAATCTGAGCGAGCGAAGATTACTCTTTTTCTGGTGATTCTCAGATTTCTCAGATGCTGGTTATTAGAATAATCTTCGCTTCGCTCAGATTATTCTCAAATTGCTCAGATGTTGGTGTTAGAATAGATGAATTTCTTTCTGGCAGTGGAGTCTTCACTCGCTCAGATTATTCTCAGATTTCTTAGATGCTGCTATTCGAACATTCGCTTCCCTCAGAAGATCTCAGATACTGATGCCGATGTTATCTGCAGTTCTTACTGATACTCTCAAGCGAGTCAATCCAAAACCAATCTGTTCTGACTGTTCTTAATAAGAGAAGCCCTGATCCGCTGCTATTCATTTATAGCACTATCCATACTGCAGCTTACGTAATCAGCCCTAAACAACTTATTACTCTCCATTAATCTCTCAAATTCAAAAATCACTGAATCTAATCACTGGTCGATTCTTGCGATTGTTCTCCAACAGTAGATGTATTTGAATTCTCCAACAATCTAGATGTATTTGAATTCTACAATTTAGAAGTATTTAAAAACTTCTACAGATGTATTTGAATTCTTCTCAGTTTAGATGTATTGAATTCTTCTCAGTTTAGATGTATTGAATTCTTCTCAGTTTAAATGTATTGGATTCTTCTCAGTTTAAATGTATTGAATTCTTCAACAGTTTAGATGTAATGAATTCTCTACAGTCTACATGTATTTCAACAGTCTAGATTTAATTTCGATTCTTCTGCATCTAGATGTATTTCGATCTTCTCCATCTAGATGTATTTCGATTCTACAGTCTATATGTATCTTAATCCTTCTCCTTCTATCTACATTTTAAATCTTATTTCTCCTCTTCTCCATCTGTTTATCTACATTTTAGATTTATTTCGATTCTCCATCTGTTTATCTGTTTAGATGTATTCAATCTTCTCTAGATATAATCCTTCTCCATCTAGATTCACTTCATTCTTACACAGTTGATCTTCGTATTCTTCAATTAACCCTATTTCTATTCTTCTCTCTCCTCTCGTACTCTTCCTCTTACTTCAACAAATTGGCAAACGCAGTGGCAATCTGCTTCTCGTCCAAGCCCTCCAACTTGGTCTTGACCTCGCGGCCCTTGTCGAACCTGGCCGTTAACGATGGGGCAACGCCGTAGGACTCTCTGATCAAGACGGGCAATTTGTAGTTGGTCTGGGTCCTCAACGCCTTGTAGTTTTTGCTGAGGAACGAGCGCAAGGGCACCGAGGCCTCGCCGGTCTGTGAAAGGTGGAACCTCAACTCTCTCAAGGTGCTGGGAATGACAAACTTGGACATTAGGTTGGTTTTTACTGGCTGAAAAAAAATATCAAGGTGCCAGAAAGGCAATCTCAAAATTGGCCTAGTCATATTTAACAGTTTGCCGGTGCTGAATCATATTGGTCACCGAGGAAGCGAGGGTACCAAACAGTGTACGCATAGTTCTTCAATAGGTATTCATGTAAGGTATTATGTAAGGGATGGTGGTGCTGACTGATGGAGTAGGCCATAAGCATTTATCTACTAATACAGAACTCTAAAGTGTTTCTAGCATCTATAAAGCATTTATCTACTGAAGGAACTATAAAGTATTTCTAGTATCCATAAAGCGTTTATCTACTAATACAGAACTATAAAGTATTTTTAGCATCTATAAAGCATTTATCTACTGCATACACAACCACTTCCATGCGGATAGGATCCATGAAGCATTTATCTACTGCATACAGTAGACTACTCCATGCAGGATTTATTGGATCTAAAGCATTTCTAAAATCTACTGCATACAATAATTCTGGTATCTACTTCCATACAGTATTTCTAGTGTCTGCATACAGTATTTAGACTCTTCAGGATTTATAGGATCAAAGCTTTCTAGTGTCTACTCATACAGTATTCTAGCTCTACAATCCATATAGTATTTAGCTCTACAATCCATATAGTATTTAGCTCTACAATCCATATAGTATTTAGCTCTACGATCCATATAGTATTTAGCTCTACATCCATATAGTATTTAGCTCTACATCCATATAGTATTTAGCTCTACATCCATATAGTATTTATTGTACCTCCTTAGTGTTCTTGTATCTCCTGCATATTGTGTTTAACCTTTCCAGAGATCTTGGCGTCAAGCTTAGAGAAGATTTAGTTAGTCGTTTCAGCAGTCATGGACAGCACCAAACGAAGTGGGGCCAGATTCTCAAAGGCATTCCTCAAATATACAGCTAGTCGTATACACAGGATGCTCATCGGATATAACCTACTACTTATCAGGCTCTACTCTCTCCGCAATATTTGTACAAGCTCATTGGTGATCTACTTCAGCAGTGAAGATTTATACTAGTCTATTGGATGCAAATACCTGAGCTTTCCATATTAAGAGCGCTTGTGACGTGATTAAGTTAACTAAACTTGTCTATGCTCTGATTTATCTAAATTTCAACAGTCTCAGTCAAGTTCAGCTCTATGTTGTTTAACTTAATTTCATCTCTTAATCTCCAAGATGGATGGAGACTCAAGGCTTTCCTTGTGTTTAGGCTACAACTGTGAATTAATCTATTATAACAACTACTCACTCGCTCAGTTCGTACTTAATCTATTATACGGCTACTCACTTCGCTCCGCTCAGTTCGTAGTATTTATTATGAACAGCTACTCACTTCGCTCCGCTCAGTTCGTGGTATTTATTATGGACAGCTACTCACTTCGCTCCGCTCAGTTCGTAGTATTTATTAAGACAGCTCAGGAAACTTCGTTTGCTTCGACATCCCAGGTTTACAACTCCCTATGGCTTTCGACTCTATTGGCTGACGTTATTCACTGTGAAACACCATCGAGAAGCAATTGAGCTCAATAAGCAACGATGCTCGAATCGAGCGAGATTGTTCGTCAAACTACTCAATACCAATAATCAGACCCTACCTCACTTAAATGATTAGACCAATGCTCACCATTTACTAGAGATAATGAATGCTAATGATGAGAGATCACTCAATCATTTATCGTGAATGCTAATGAATCATGTTACTCAACCATTTGGATCATAATTTTGGCTAGTAGATGTTTACACAGTTCAGAATGATCAACATTCTCCTACGATTCATATCGGTTCTCTACCGCAGCGACATATTCCCTGTCAGTCGTTACTATTTTAGGTCCGCCAGATCAAAATAGAAAAGAGCTTATTCTTAGGAGTCTCAGAAAGAAGCCATCCTGAGGTCATTGATACAACTATTCAACCCATAATAATACCCTACCTTAAAGTGGCTTGAAATGCAAGCGATTGAGCTAATTGCTTTATATGCAAGCGATTGAGCTAATTGCTTTATATGCAAGCGATTGAGCTAATTGCTTTCGATGTCGCTTCCCATCTCGCTTCATCATGGACCCTGAAATAATTTGAGCATGGTACTCGCTCGATGTTCGCTTCGCTCACATCTCGATAATTGCTTTCACCCCCTCTTATCCACCAGCTTATTCCTATTCTCGCCAAATTCCCCATCCCAGGTCCCTTGGCCCAGTTGGTTAAGGCGTGGTGCTAATAACGCCAAGATCAGCAGTTCGATCCTGCTAGGGACCATTTTTTTGGGTGTGCATATTTGGAGAAAATTTGCCACTCCGATGGTTCTTAATTGTCGGTCCGGCTCGAATCAACTTTTCAAGTAAAGAAACGTGCCAACTCGAGCGGAGCAGAGTTGGTGAGACTAAAAGTTAACTTTATCCAACTCTCGCTTCGCTCGAGTTGGATCCTCTCGAGTTGGTAATTTAATACCAACTCTCGCTCCGCTCAAGTTGGGCACGTTTCTTTTTGTGATCTTTTTGTTTCTACCACCCATACGGCACAACCCATATATAAGCCTTCGGAATGCCTCTGGCGGTATGAAATTTTCAGACTTCAAGTCCAAGTGGTACTTGCCCCTAGTGCCCCTCTTCATTGGGGTCTACGCCTTTGTTCGAGTGGTTGACACGACGGGTCTTTCCGGGGAATGGTTAGGAGGCGTTCGGACCGTTACGGCGGAAAAAAGTGAGTCTACCGAATCTTTGAGCTATTTTGAGCTCCAGCACGTCCCATATAGCAATGCGGAACGAGTGATTCCCATTATCCATAAAAGGAAGTTGACGACGGGGTTGCGCTCGCCCGTGCGCTTATCGCTGACATTCCAGGAGGCGTACCTCGAGTTCAATGTGACCAACCACGGCCCACTGCCATTGGTTGACATCAAAATCGACGATGTAGTGGTTGTGAGGTCCAGACTCCCGCCGCAGCTGGGTGTGCTGAGCACTGTGTTTGATATTTCCAAGCACTTATCGCTTCTTAATCGGCGCACCGCGGATGTGGCCATTTCCGTTTTGGGAATAGCGGCCGCAGATGTGTCCCTCACATTAAAGCTCTACAAATACAAGGAAAAACCGCTGGCAGACATCTTCAATAGCGACAAGAGCGCTTCGCGCGTGACGAAACTCGCCTTGGACCGCTGGTCCTGTCGCTTGCCCCAGTTGCCCCAAAACACAACGGTTGCCCAGCTCAACCTCGTGGTGAATGAGCAGGAGGCCCTCCATTTTAAGCGCAATAACCCAGTCCGCTACTTGTACGTTTTTGTGGACGATCTCTACGTGGGCACCGTGAACGTCAAGCCCACGTTGGGGAACGCGGATTACGTAACACCCTCTGCACGTGACTTTTTTGCACCCATTGTGGCCCACACCCACTTTACCGGGTTCCTCTACAAGGTGGACTTGATTCCGTTCCTTCCGCTATTCTGGCAGGGTTCCCACACGCTATCGATACGCATGGCTGCTCCCTTTGAAAATGTCCCAATGGAGGTGACGAGGAAGGTAAGCAGTCGACATGGGCATGTAGACCGCAATTGGCTCATTTCCGCCTCGATTCTTCTGTGGGAAATACCAGGCGTAATTTCGTCCCAAGGACGAATTGATTCTGCCTCTTCCTCTGAAACCCTTTCGGCCGTTGCCAACAGGAAATCCTTGGAATCGACCGTCACTCACGATGCCCTTGTGGAGGCTGAGTTCAGCAGTGTTCTTGAGTACAAGACCACCTCCAAAACACTCAGGTTCAGGCTCTTGCTGCAACAAAGGTGTAATGTGTCGCTCCTGCTGAGAGTACGCCCCATAATTGTTCCCTACTCGGGTACTACTAAATTTAATGTGGTCCACGCCTTTGAGCGCAACGAGTGTATTCGCGATACGCTGATTGTGGATGACGATGCAAAAACAGTGGCCCACCAGGAATACTGGTACACCAAGTTTCCCATGACGCTCACGGAGGACAAACTGCAGAATGGGGTTGTGGAGGCTTTTGTATTGGAGCTCCAGGACGATGTGGTGGGCAATGGTTTAACCTTGAGAACGAATGAGAGGGTGGAGTCGATAAAGTCCAGAGGGGAGTTTGAGTTCCAGCAAAATGGAATAAGGATGAGGAGGTTGGTTATAAATGGGGTTATTGAGCACCTCACGAAGTGAGGTGCGAATACTTGATATGAAGTGATGATTGAGCATCTCACGAAGTGAGATGCGAATACTTTTCATGAAGTGATTATTGAGCATCTCACGAAGTGAGGTGCGAATACTTGACATGAAGTGATTAGAGGATAGAGCATCTCACGAAGTGAGGTGCGAATACTTTTCATGAAGTGATTAGAGGATAGAGCATCTCACGGAGTGTGAGAATACTTTTCATGAAGTGATTAGAGGATAGAGCATCTCACGAAGTGTGCGAATACTTGACATGAATTTCGGAGATTTCGCATTTTCTGAGTGATTGCGAACTAACGTAGTTTTTAGAGATGCGAGAATACTATGAATACTATTTTTAACTCGAATGATCTTAGTCTACCTATGTATTACCTTATAGATCCTTGCCTAAGTTTATTCGCTTCAATTGCTGCAAATCCGACACTGGAAATACGATTCCGACACTGATTTCAGACACTAAAAATGTGTCGGTTTCACACAACTACTTTAGGAATGCAAACCTGGCTATAGATAGAAAAACACTTTGGAATAGCAGTGAATGATAGACACATGTCTTGCCTCATTATAAATGTTAGGAATACACTATAGGGGATTTGTTTATAACTGTTAGGATACCACACTATAGGGGTTGTTCAACCCGACTTATTTATTCGAGGAATACGTATAGTCGGATCGCCTCGTTCCGATTGAACGACATGCAAAACTCGATCAGTCCCTATAAATCTCCTATTCATCCCATGATATTTAGGTCCGGTGGTCTGGTATATTTTGTATTCTATCCTGGTAGTATTCCCTCTGTATTTCTCTTGTATCCTCTGTTCTTTTCTATTTCTCCGGACGTATGTTATTCACATCCTCTACGATCTGAGGCATTCCCACCTCTATTGAGCGCAAAACTGCGTCGATGCATAGAACCGCGGAGATTCCGTCATCCACACCACAAAACGGCTCCTTTCCGTGTATCACGTCCACAAAGTGTTTTAGCTGCAAATCAAACGGCAACGCGCTCAAATCGCCCCCAAGCTTTGTTTCCTGGACGGGATTCAACCACGAGTCTTTTTCCTGGTGGTACAATGTAAGGTCGGGAATCGACATGGTGCCCTTGGAGCCAAATATCCTGTAGAACCCTTGCAAATCGTCGTGTTTGGGGATGGTTGGGTTTTCCCCGGTGCCACTTTCAAAGTTGAAGGGCGAGGTGACATTGTCGGAGCAGATAAAGGTGCCCACTATGCCGTTGCGGAAACGGATTGTGAGCGCTGCCCCCTCGTCCACATTGGGGTACTGTTTGCGCTGTTTCTTCAACAACTCGGCGTAGATGCGCTCGATCGGCCCAAACAAGTACTGGAGCAAATCGAGGTCGTGCACGAGGTTAATCAAAAGCGCTCCTCCGCCCGTAGCGCAATCTGTTCTCCACGGCCCCTCCAAAAAGTACTGCGCTGGTTTTTTCAATGTCCAGCTCCCCTGGAGCGCAACTACCTCGCCCACAGAGTCCAAATGGCGCTTGGCCGCAACTATGTAGGGATTGAATCTCCGGTGATGGCCCACGAGAATGCGCACATTTTTTTGCGCAGCATACTCTTTTAATGCCGCGGCATCTCTCGGGTTGCTACTGAGAGGCTTCTCCACCAAGAGATGGATTCCGTACTGTGCTAATTCCCGCGCTACCTGGATATGTGTATGGTTGGGCGTGCACACGATGGCGCCGTCAGGAAGGTCGCGGTTTTCCTGTGTGCAAAAATCCACCATCGCATTAATGGATGCAAAATGTCTTGTTTGGAGCTCGTTCGCAACGGCCACCGAGTTGGGCGAAGGGTCGATAATACCAACTAGGTTGCACTCGTGGTTCTTGATCACATGTGAGGCGTGTCTAGGGCCTATAAGGCCTGCTCCCACAACAACGATATCAACCTTGGGAATAGTCATAAAAAAATTCTGGGGTAAAAGTACAAAAGGAGTCCGAGATGTCAACAGAGTATTGGGAGGAGATCACAAAGATGCGAGGAAAGGATGAGATCACAAAGATGCGAGTAAGGAGGAGATCACATACGAGGAAAGGTATGAGCTTGATATATGTGTATTTTCTTCTTATCCATGTTTCTTTGATAATGAGTCATTGTGAAAAATGTGAAAAATCCAAAAAGAGTAATGCCGAATTGGGTAGCGGTAAAAAAGGAATAACCACAAATTCATTTTGAAGTCTGTCCATACTATAATTAGAATACTGTAAGATTGTGGCCGCATCGAGCGGAGCGAGATGCGAAGAAAACCATTTTCGAACACTTATCCTATTGAGCATCGAGCGAGCGAGATGCGAAAAAGACCATTTTCGAACACTGGGCGAAGTGTGAGTATCCTATTGCATCTCTCTCCGCTCGATGCGAAGGAAAATGATTTTCGTTGACTTTGTATTAACTGATTTTTATCGTAGAGAGTTAAGGCTATTCGAGTGATGTTTACACTCAATTAGAGTGCTATCACTGATGATTCATGTTCACCTCACACAAGCTCATTTGTGGGTTGTCTGCTCGTAAATATATGAACTTTTATTAGATACCTCAATGGTGGTTGTCAACCTACATCCAAGATCAGATGGCAAGTGTAAGATAGCCCAGGATTTGATATTCTTGTATATTGACAGAGAATGGAAGGTCCTGTGACGTTATTCTTAAATTGAGAAGTCGATAAAACAAGGCAGTCATTTGCTTCTTGCCATGAATGAAACCCTCAAGTTCAACGGTAGATATGATTAATGGGACTGGATGAAGAAAACTTGATCGTAAGCCCTAGACTATTTTGAGAACTAATACGTCTTCGTACATTCTGGATAGTTTGACACTGCATTGTTTTCTCTTTGTTGCTTGTACAACGGCTCTCATGTCCATTCTTGAAAACTTGAACAAAGGCTTTCTGTTCTCTAAAATTCAGTACGTGAGTTTTCCTGGGTACCTCAATTCTAATAATACGTCACTTCTTTATTGATGCGAGAACAAATGAGTTGAGGGTCCTTTGTATTCTTGATAAAGCCCTTTTTCAACTTCTGTCGATGCAAAACCTACATATTTCAGTTTTGTTTATTCGATATACTTTAAACCTCCTTTTCTCCCTACCTTGCCTACTCTAAAAGCCATACCTTTCTGTTTTCTTGATATATTCTGGTATCGAAGAATATGACTCTTAATCTACGTCGATTGCGTGACTTGTCTCAGATAAACTCTTCTCACCATCTAGCCACACACTACTTATTCACATTTTTTGATTCAATTCTGAGAGAACCCACAAATCAGCTCTCTTGATATCTTGGCTATTCTAAAACCTCACTCGTCAGCTTAGAAAGCTCGTCAGTTGGGTTTTCGAGTCTCACTTTTCAGTTCTTGAATGTTAGATACTCTGAAGAGAACCGGTTTGAGCTTTTGAGCTTATTCGTTCGTCAATTAGGTATTATTCATGAAAACTGAGCGGAGCAAAGTGGTAAAGTAACCCACTTTAACGCCTCACTATATGCAGGACATATACACTTAATAATATTGAAGTCGCCCAGTACTCAATTTCAACTCAATTTATCAACACTTCTCTTCGCGAAGTGTTAGACTAGCTCACTTTAATTTGTGAACACTCGCTTATTAGTGAACACTCGCTTCGCTCATGTCAAATAAACTCACTTTAATTTTAGTATGCATCGGTGTCAGGGTTCATTTTAGATAAACTTATCTCTTGATCTCTGGAATAGACCACTTAATATTCTTGTTGGTTCAAATCTCGATTCTACAGTCAACCCCTTTCACATTTGGTGTAGAATTGTAAATATTCGACAAAGATACCTACCACAGAGACTAGTTCAGATCACCGCTCATACGGAAGCTACCAGGGTAGAGCAATTGCAGCTTGAAACATAACCTTGCTGTCAGTTTTAAGAGATTAACAGTTGAAAACTGTACAGTGATACCGAACGAAGTGAGGTATTTGTGAGGTATCGAGACTGCATGATTCTGATACATACCGCGAAGTGAAAGACTTTTCGCGAGCGTAGAATTAATGAGTATTTATCGAGCGTAGCGAAGTGAGGTTTTTTATGGGACAGAAATTCTGAGACACTACCTACTGATGCAAATACCGCGAACGTGACTCTTTAGACGATTCCAACTAAGTGAGTGTAGTAAGTGAGTGGGATACGACCTCCAATCAATATTGCTATGTTCTAAGAACGAGAATGTATCTGTACCATTCCAATATAAATATCTCCACTATCTTTACTGCAATGCTCATCGTCACTGACCTTTTTTTTGGGGGGGGAATTAGATCATTATTACTGTTCATTACTCACCTCGCTTTGCTCGGTGAGTCGATCTCTTGCTCGGTGAGTCTAAACCAATTGACACCCAACAACTTCGCTTCGCTCAGTTGTTGTAATTACCATAATTATTACATTGAGATCGCACTCATTCAATGTTTCTCATACTCAGTTGAAGCTGTTGAGCATATCTATGTCATCTAGAGCCATATACTCATTTCGATGCACTCTACAACCATATCCGTATCTTTCCTCTATTTTTCAACTACGTCGATGAAGCTGAACACGTCCATCTCCTAGAACATATATATCTACTGCTAGAACACATCCATCTCCTAGAATATCTGTATCGCTCTCACGATATACAAACAACAGAATACACTCACAACAAGTATACACATTCACATAAACACTCAAAACACTCACAAATAATCATACACATGATTGAAGATACACAAATAATACATACACATGAGAGAAGACACAAAATAGAGGTACACATGATGTGCACTGGACAACCATATATAGATCACATGTGCCAGGACCGTATCTATGGAATGTCTATAGATCACACGTGCCAGCTAGACCGTATCTATGGAATGTCTACATAGATCACTCGTGGTCAGCTAGAACACATCTATTGATCGCTACACTTAGTGCAGATCTAAAACAATATCTCTCATATGATGTACTAATAATATCTATCCTTTGATGCACTGCTGGAATATATCTCTCATACTCCATGGTACTGGTGGAGCATATGTCGCATCACTCATGATGCTCAACTGGAACTTATCTATGGAATATCTACATCATATCTCGTATCTCAGCTTGCCATACCTTTCGCATCTCACTCCCTTCGATGCTCAACTATATCTATGGAACACCTATATCATATCTCGTATCTCAGCCAGACACATATATATAGGAATATCTATATAGATCGCTCGTATCTCAGCTAGACACATACTTTTCGCATCTCACTCCGTTCGATGCTCAACTGCTCAACCATATCTATGGAATATCTATATCATATCACTCGTATCTCAGCTAGACACATACCTATATCGCATCTCACTCCGTTCGATGCTCAGCTAGCCCATACCTATCGCATCTCACTCCGTTCGATGCTCATTTATGCTCACTTTGATGCTCAACTGTAGAAATCGCATCTCACTTCGTTCGATGCTCACTTTGATCTCCACCATATCTTTATCGCATCTCACTCCGTTCGATGCTCAATTATGCTCATTTATATTTCATGTCCTTCGATGTCAACTGGGACCGCATCAACGATCCCCCCATCAACACCTCCATCAAAGACTTCCTAGACACCCAATTCAAATCCATCTCCCTACCCCTGTACATCTCCAACCTCCTGGTCACAGACTTCAGCCTCGGAGATGTTCCCCCAGACATCACGATCCGCCATATCGGCGACCCCTTTGACGACTTTTACGAAGACGACGTGAAACGCCCGGTCCAGACCGATGTGCCCCAGGAAGAGGAGGAGGAGGAGGCAAGGCAGAGAGAGGAGAGAGATCGAGATGTGGATGAGGATGAAAATGTGGATGAAAATGTGGATGAAAATGTGGATGAATTAGAAAAAGGATATAAAGAGGATGAAGACGTGCCCCTTCATCGGCTTCGAACGTCGTCAGATTCTCTCTCCCTCATTATGGGCAATAGCACGCTCAATTTCCCCTATAGCAACAATATCGGGTTGGGCAACCGGTCGGAGTCGCCCATTAAAACGCCTCTACGGTTCCGCAGCGAGTCCAAGCCCATCCCCGAGGCTCCTGAGGAGACGAAAAAGAGCGAAAATGATATCCAGTTCATCTTGGAGGCAAAATACACAGGCAATCTCCACATGGAGGTGACGGTGAATCTCTTGGTGAACTACCCCTCGCCCAACTTTATCTCGTTGCCCATCAAGCTCCACATCACCCACCTCAATATATACTCGCTCGTGGCCGTGGCGTACCTCCGCAACAGCGTGTTTCTCTCCTTCTTGTGTGACGTGGACGATACCGCCCCTGACTATTTTTCTGCCCAGGGCTCGCAAGCGCACCACCTGCCTCCGGGTGGCAATTTCGTCGACTATGTTTCGGCAAACCGGGAGAGGATCGATATCATCAAGCACATGAGGATCGAGAGCGAGATTGGCGAGGCGGAGAATAACGTCTTGAGGAATGTGGGCAAGGTGGAGAAGTTTGTGGTGGACCAGTTGAGGAGGATTATTAGGGAGGAGGTGGGGTGGCCGAGTTGGGTTTGTATAGACTTGAACGAGTGAACGAACGACGAGCGTAGCGAGGAGTGAGTGAACGAGTATGAATGATGTTCACGAACGAGCGAGCTTGCGAGTGAGTGAGTGTTTAATATGAGAAGAATTGCCACGAACGATCGAACAGCGAGCGAGCGAACGACAAGCGTAGCGAGGAGTGAGTGAGCGAGGAGTGAGTGAGCGAGCGAGTGTTTAATATGAAGACGAATTGTCAAGAACAATCGAACGATCGAGCGTACTGAGGAGTGAGTGAGTGTTACTAATGAATACGAATATTTACGACCGAATGAGCGAGGAGTAAGTGTGTTAAACTACAGCATGTTCCAGAATACTGTGCAGGATGGTAGTCACGTGCAGTATTATGCAATCAATATTCGGTTCCTAGGAAACAGAGGAGGGGATTGTCTAATACCAGACTTTCCCAGGTGGTTTATACCACAAAGGCAACATTCCTCTAAATACCAGGCAGATTTCTAAATTAGGTGATTACTAAGCGATTAATAGAGTTTCGGCGAAAGCCGGAATCCTCGTCACCAGCTTTGCTGGTTGCTTTGGAAAAGCATAAATAGTACAGATATCCTACGAATATAACAACCAATCTGAACATCGGTGAAAACTGGTGGGCCATTACTTATTCATACTCTGTAAGCGAACAACTACTACTAGCTAACCACGTGACCTTCCATTTATGGATGGATCCCAATATCTTAACAAAGTGTATAATAATTAATGCGAATATTTACGAACGAATGAGCGTAGAATGAGTGAGTGAGCGAGGAGTGAGTGAGTGAGTGTTACTAATGAATATGAATATTTACGAACGAGCTCGCGAGGAGTGAGTGTATAATAATTAATGCGGATATTTACAACCGAGCGCAGAATGAGTGAGTGTATAAATTAATTTCGCTTGCAAGTGACTGGATTTATATTACGAAAATCATGATGGAAAGAGCTTAGCGAGTGAGCGTAAATTATCGAATTATCATGAACGAGCTTGCGAGTGAGTATTAATTAATTTGAGTAATTGTTAGGGACACACTGGGGAAATAGCTTAGATCTTATTTATTAATCGAAGCAGTGAACCTGAGCGAAGCGAAGGTTTATGCTTAGTATATGCTTATGCTTTTATTATAAACCTGAGCGAAGCGAAGGTCCATGCTCGTTTAAGCTTAAATCACTCATTCGATAAACCTGAGCAAGCGAAGGTTTGCTCGTTCAAGCTTAAATAACTATTCGATAAGCTTTCACTTCGCTCGAGTTTTCTTAAATCACTATTCGATAGACCTTCGCTTCGTTCGTTTAAGCTTAAACCACTATTCGATAAACCTTTGTTTCGCTCAGGTTTATGCTCAGGTTTATGCTAAGGTTTATGCTCACCTTAAAGGACCGAAAAGGAATTCTCGCTACGCCCAAATTGCAACAATATCAATTACGCAATGGCAATTCTCGCTACGCCCAAATTGCAACAATATCAATTACGCAATGGCAGTTCTCGCTACGCTCGAATTACATCAATATCAATTACGCAATGGCAATTCCGCTACGCCTGAATTGCAACAATATCAATTACGCAATGGCAATTCTCGCTACGCCCAAATTGCAACAATATCAATTACGCAATGGCAGTTCTCGCTACGCCCGAATTGCAACAATATCAATTACGCAATGGCAATTCTCGCTACGCCCGAATTGCAACAATATCAATTACGCAATGGCAATTCTGCTACGCTCGAATTGCAACTGTTGGTTCGTACCAGAAATCACAGGCGTCACCATCTTCAGGGAACCAAACCTGATAAGGTAGATCGAGTGGCGAATATCACCTGACAGTGGGTTACCCTAAGGGTGTATCAGCCGAGAGGGCAAGGTGGGCATTTTCTACAACGAATAAACTGTCTTATCGTATATTAAAGATAGTGAAGTGACAAGGCTATACAGATTATCCCATAGACTACTTGATAGAACTGTCGATACCAGGGGCTACCAGGCAGATACTTATCTAACAGCAACAATATCAATTAGCAATGGCAATTCGAGCGTAGCGGAAGTGCAATAGTATCAATAATAATAGCTGTTCGAGTAGAATTGCACCGTATCAATAATAATAGCTATTCGAGTAGTTGCAATACAATAATCGACTCGGATCGTGAGAGAATTAAGCATATCGTATCAGATGCGAATACCGTTAATACGAATGAGTACTTCTGATTGTGTAGAGTCTTTAGTCTGGTGTACTCTGTGTACTCTGTGTATTCTGTGTGATCCTGGTGAGTGGTAGGTCAGTATACTGTGGGCCTCTTGATCACGTGAAGTTACATGCAGTACTAGTCCTCCCAGTAATTACGAAAGAGCGTTGGATGAGTGTACAATAATTAATCCGAATATTTACGAACGAATGAACATAGAGAGTTAGTGAGTGAATTTATATTACGAATATTTACGAACGAACGAGCTTGCGAGTGAGAGAGTGTTTAATAATTGATGCGAATATTTACGAACGAACGAGCTTGCGAGTGAGTTTATATTATTTAATTTGAGTAATTACGAAAGAGTGTAGCAATTGGATGGGGTATAATAATGCGAATATTTACGACCGAATGAACGTTAGTGTGAATTTATATTATTACCTAGGACATATTGTAGCATTGGAGAGTGTGAATTATATACGAACGAGCGAGCTTCGAGGGAGTGTTTAATAATAAATATGAATTGTCATGAACAAACGAGCGGTGAGTGTATTATTGATACGAATTATCACTACGACCTCGCGAGTATGTGTATACCACGAATAATCAGGAAAACGAGAATGAGTGAGGGTATATTTACGAAGGAAAGAACGAGAGAGCGAATATCAATACGAATTACGTGAGAGCAAAAAATTGGATGAGTGTTAATAATGAATACTCACGAACGAGTTTGTGAGTTTATATTGATACGAATTATCACTCACTCGCAAGCTCGTTAGTGATATATTAATACGAATATTTACGAACGAGCTAGCGTAGCAATCAGTGCATAATGAAAAATATCATCAAGAGCTTGAGAGTGTATATTATTTGAGCATTACGAAAACAAGCTACGAGTGGGTGAATCAAGTTGAGTTACGAAGAACAAGCTACCAGTATTAATTTTTGTTAGGCACATTCCACATATCTATATATAGGGAAATCCATAGCAACGCAAGGTAGTTATTGCGATAAGATCAAAGAGCATGCCTGTGCCAGCATGCGTATATGCAGTACTGAACTGGATCTTCTCAGGCCGAACAATGGATATCACAAGAACAAACGCTTTTATAATTACGTACCGCGAGCTTGATGAACGAACGAGTCGTAGTAATAATGAATATGAACGAGTGAGCTTACTGCGAGTGCCTCAAAAGTATTCAAGCAGAGCTTAGATATTATAACGTGTTTCATAGGTTCAAACGATTGGTATTTAGCTGTCTCTTGGTCGTTTGAGCTCTCATCCCTGGATCGAGACAATAATATGGAAATGACTATAATCACTATACGGAACTCTCATCCTCTGAATTCGAGACTATAGTTACTTTCTAAAAACTCTCATCCCTGGATCGAGATTATCACTTATGAAAACTCTCATCATGCAATATCATTACCTACCTTGTGACACATCTCTATTCCCTTTCAGTGGTGATTATAGCTGTTTGGTGTCTGATCTATGACCGTACCCGTACAATTCATCTTGACTCTTAATCTGTCCAAGTGCATGGTAATCGACCATCAATTAAACCATATCAAGGTCAAACCCTTAATTCAAAGACTTATGTCTAGCAAGCCTACATAGAGAAAAGCTATGTGTATAATGGATGAAATAAACGAATGAGCTGCTGTGAGTGAAATAAGAATCATGAACCAGAGCTGTGTCTACCACTTATATCTGATGCTTCAATAGGATTAATCTATCCTACAGGTTCAAGCCTGTCTACCACTTATATCTGATGCTTCGATAGGATTAATCTATCCTACAGGTTCAAGCCTAACTTATTCGTTCGCTCCTCCAGTTCTTACAAACTAGCTATTCTCTGTTTGACCGTTCTTTTGCTTCAGTATCACACAGTAGTACGCCGTTACTTTATCTAACTGAAACCGCCACTCCAGGCATTCTATTCAAAGACCCATCGAGATGAATTAACTGTCTACATTTTCTGAAAAGTTGTCCAAATTTTGAAATACCAATAAAAGTACATCGTACCTTGCTACTGACAGGGAAGTGAATGAACAGACTACTGGAAAGTCTACAAAATTAGGGAGCTACACAATATAAAAAGGAGTGATAAATGCATAATTGGTACTAAAAATACCTATTGCGGCATACCTGCCATTAGCTCAATCCGTATACTAACGTCATACATTGTTCATACGTTACTAGAGTGTCCATCTACACTAGAATTGCTTCATACACGTACTTGAATTGTCTGATATACGGTTTTATTAGAAAACTTCCCGATCCTCCATATTACTTAAAACTTCCAGATCCTCCATATTACTTTACGTCCACCTAATACTCATAATTGTCACTAAAATTACTGAGAGTGATAAGAGGTAGCCACTAACAACAGAGATGAACCAATGCACTGACAAGTGACGAATAAAATACATTTAGCATCTGCATCATGAATAGTACAAACGAGCATTGAGGCATATGAGTAGGCATGAGTAGGCAACAAATAAAAATGGCTTTTAAGTGTTCTATGATCTCATCGTTCCAGTATACACAAACACTCTCCTCCGACTCCCAGGCCAAACAGGTTGCGTTTTTGGGGACAATCGACGGGCAAAAGGCCATTGTGTCGCTCGAAAAGTCGCATTTCGGGGACTTCTCCCACGACATCGTCTCTGAGACCGAACTCATCGAAAACAACGATGTGTACCACTGGTACAAGGCCAATCTCTGCCAGGACCTAGCCAAACATCCCGGGGCCAAGCTCAATGTGATTTACCCGGCCACAGAGACGCATATCAAGAAGTACTCCAAACAGGAGATGCATTACATCATGGAAACGCCCGAGATGTATCGCCAACACGCGGTCCCATACATCCAAAGCATGAAGGGCGACAGAATCAAGTGGGTCTACAATATTCTTTTCGATGGCAAGGAGTCAGAGACGTTTGTGTACCATGATAAGGACCCCGAGACCGGTTTTGTCTTGTTGCCAGATATGAAATGGGACCGTATGAACCTCGCCTCGTTGTACTTGGTGTGTATAGTCAACCGTATGGATATATCGAGTGTGCGCGACCTCAATGGCCTGCATTTGGGCTTTTTGGAGCGTCTCCAGGCCACTATTAAGGAGGTGGCGAGCGAAAAGTTTGGGATCGAAAAGAGCAAATTGAGGTTGTTTGTGCACTACCATCCGTCCTATTACCACTTTCACATCCACGTGGTGAATGTCCTGCACTCAGGCCTCAAGGAGGGCATCAATGTGGGGAAGGCCATTTTGTTGGATGATGTCATTGAGAATATCCGCTTGGTGGGGGATTACTATGAGAGGAGGGTGTTGGGGGTTGTTTTGGGGGAGAATCATGGTTTGTGGGAGAGGTACAAACATTCATAATCATTCATCAATCATTCATCAATCCGAAGGGTTGATGAATGATTATGAATGATTTGATGTACAGATTGATGTACAGATTGATGAACAAATTAATCAAGCTTCTATTATGAAGTTTAAGTGAACTAATGAGATGCAAAATTTATCTCGTAGCAATAGTAATCAGTGTAGATGCTCTGCAGTTTCAGAACGTCTTGAATTTCAATACTATTTCAGCTGACAGGACAGTTTCTACTGATGTTGTTACATATGCTACTATCCATCCTTATCGTCTTATACGCTTTGTATATTTAGCCTTATCCTTCATATATTTCCCCTCATCATCCAGCTAGATCTTACAACTAACCGATTCTACGTGAAGGTGAGCTACCCGGTAGTGGAATTGTCTTTTGGCACAAAAATTAAAAAACAGCCCGATACGGGGGTCGAACCCGTAGCCTTTTGATGTCCTTATTAAGAGTCAAACGCTCTACCGATTGAGCTAACCAGGCTAGTTGTATCACACACAGAAAAGTAGGATATAACACATGTGGAGGAGAAGATATAAACATGTGGGGAAGTTTAGTGAGGATCTTAAATGAGCAAAGCGAATTTGAGTGACTAGAGAAGGATCTTATATGAGCGAAGGAGCTCAAATTTGCTTCGCTCAAGAGTTATAAAAAGTTACTATTGAACTCGTGAGCGAAGCGATCGAGTTGCAAAAAGAAAAAGAAAATGAAAAACAGGCTCTCGATGCTCTGTAAGAATGCATATTCGCCATTCACGTAAAGGAAGAGCTTCTCGAGATCTGGATTCACGACATAGTGAATATCCGTGAGGGTGGTGACCCGTATCATTATTATCCAAAGGGCGTTGCTATTTAACCCAGACTTAACAACTTCACATCATTATATGATCGGTTTTTCACATCATTCTATGATCGGTTGAAAACAGTGAAGCAAAAAGGCATATCAGTATTTGTTGCTGGTATTGCACGAATTACAAAGTACAGCAGTTTCTCAAGTTTGTTTGGAATAAGACATCCATAAGAACAGATCCCCTCATACGGCAAATGAATCAACTTCAATAGCTACAAATTAGAGTGAGTACAACTCGAGCGTAGCGAGTTGTAGCAATTTTATAGTGAGAGTAGCTATAACTCGAGCGGTATGACTTGCTCCACAAGAGCCACTCTTGCATTTGTATTATTTCACAAAGGAGCACCGTTACTGTAGATGGATACCAGAGGGTATGTTACTGAAGACTGAAAAGATATCAACTATACATGAATAATGGCTCTGGCGAGGCAGGTATTTCCTAAGAGCTTGAGACACGAGTGCATTTGCTTCACTTCTGGCATGTCTCGAAACGCTGCTCAAACAAGCCCGGCCATAATCAATGAGCTGAAATCTGTTCATATCCTTACTTTCAATTTGTAACACCCCGATTAGGAAATTGCAGCCATTGGCAAATATCTGCCACAAAGATGAAATTCGCAGGCTACATCTTCTTGCCACGGCAGCAATACCTCGGTTCCACATTGCACTGTATACAGCCACACGGAGTCTGACACGAATGGGCCCACTATCGAACTTCTTGCACGCAGAATTAGTGTATGCAAGTAACTCGTATACCAGTTCACAGGTGCAAAGATAAATCCATTCATACGGGTGTTTTCGAAAGGTCACTATTTCGGTATGTAACCTCTCGGGGCACTGCCCATGGCCATCTCGCCTTCCCCGTGTGAAGTTAGTTGGTGGGATAAGACCGTGTGGTTATGTAGGACTGCATAGTAGACTGGAGTAATGACTGGCTAGGTGACACTCTGCCCGAAGTGCGTGGAAGGTATGAGGTAGTGGAAGCTACTCATGGAAGGCTATGCCTGTGGAGTGCGACAGTGGGAGTTGGTGAAGATGGGGGAAGGCTGGGGAGTTGGTGTTTGTTAGTGTGAGAGTTGTGAGAGTTGGTGTTTTTAAGGCGAGAGAGGTTGGTTGAGTGTGTTTGTAGTGAGAATTGGAGTTGAGAGAGCAGGAATACGGGTTTTGGAGTGAATGTTTAGGGAGTGTTGTGGGAGTGTTGGAGCGGTGGGAGTGTAATTATGACATCGTAGGATGGTGGGTGTGTGATAGGGTGTGGGTGGTTGTAGGATTTGTGGAAGAGGGACGCGATATTCCCTCATTAAATCCTTATTCTCACAGGATGGGAAGAGGAGCATGTTTTGGGGAAACAGATTAAGACTAGTACCTTAGTTAATTCCAAAAGGTTCCCACGGGGATGGAGGAGCGATTCCAACTGTGAGAAAGACAGAATATTGTAGAAAATGTCGATTAAGAGTCAATATTACGTAATCTCGAAAGCAGGTACTTGAAGAGTAATTGCCAATTGCCTTCCAGCGGAAGAGTAGCATTTCTCGGCTGTAGTTACCCGGCAGATCTATTACACTTTTACCAAATACATGTAGACAAAACAAGATGGAATTCATTTACGTTCCTTTTCACCTTATCTTTTCTCTCATTGTAAACTTTTCCAGGATGATGCATCGGCAGCATCTCCCCGATGATGCTGGCAACCAGGTCTCCCCCATGCACAATACCGGCTATAGTTATAACATGCCAGTGTACTTTACGCTCTCTTTGTGTTAGATACTGCTCAAACTTCCCAGTCACAGAATGGGCTGAGTATTTATGGCCTGATCCAAGGCATGCATGAGACAACTGAATATGTACTAGAAATCGCCCATTGATATCTATATACTTCCATATACTACGTACTAGGATACATTCTAGGATACATTCTTAATATTTCTCTCCAAACTCGTTAACATAGTGTAAACACAAAGCTATGATAAATGATTTCCTATACTCAATTGCATCATAGCCAGCTTGCCTTGATGTCCATTAATGGAGAGCTGTTCAACAATACATATACTATCTCCAGAGAACCAGTATCCATTGTAGCACATAAGCATTCAGCATCAGCCTTAAAAAGTCACCAAACGCCGGGATGGCAAATCAACTTGCGCTTTCTTGGCCATATTCACTGTTTCTAGTGATCAATAAGCTCAAGAGATTTTCGCACATGAGATTCAAGACCAATATATATTAGACCCAACCATCACCTGCTTGATTGGACCCCCGAAAAGTCGGTATGATATCAAAGGTGGAGTCCTAAAGGTTCAGATGTTTCGAAACGAATTGAGATGAAGAATGAGGTCAACGAATTTTGAGTATGGGAATATCACTGAGTAGAAAGGATTAGTGATGGAACTGAGTGATCAAATTGAGTAGATTCTGAGTTATCGAAAACGAATTGAGATGATGAAATGAGGTCAACGAATTTAGAGTTACAGAATTACTGAGTTGATCGAATTCTAAGTGATGAATTGAGTGATCAAATTGAACTCAGATTCTGAGTTTTCGAAAACGAATTGAGTTTATTGAATTGAGGTCGACGAATTTGGAGTTTACCGATTATCAGTTGAAAGAATTAAGTGATCAAATTGAGCCCAGATTCTGGTTTGATGAATTGAAGTCAACAGATTTTGACTATATCACTCTGTGATAGAATTTAAGTTATTCTGAGCTCATCAATACGACCGAATTCTGAGTGTATTCTGAGGTTATTCAGACTTACCCAGCGAATCATAATTTCACTTGCTCATGAATGAGTTGAATATACTTCAATCGCAGTGAGCGAGTGAAGCTCAATCATTACATTAGTTCTTCTCAGTCACTTCTCACTGCAATCTGTACATATCAGTAATTCATCTCGCTTCCTTTGCTAATCATTTTAAGAATTCAATAGACGACATTCAGCTATTCAAGAATTCAATAGACGACATTCAGCTATTCAAGAATTCAATAGACGACACATTTCAGCTATTCAAGATTTCAATAGACGACACATTTCAACTATTCAAGAATTCAATAGACGACATATTTCCAGCCCCCAATCATTCAATAATCTAGACAAACTCCAAGGAACCTTTCCAGCTATTCAAAAAATCAATGCTAGACCACCCCAATTTCAGCCAAGACGCAGATCAGAGCATTGTCGTATGCACTGCTGGGTATATCCTAGGTCAAAACGAGCTTCACGGGTGTCGTTATGCCTGCTCTTATCTGTTGCCATATCCCTATTTTCCTTGTGCTACTTTGTATTTCACCTTTGCTACGAGTAGTTTCTTGTATGTCAGGATTCACACACTTCAGTTCACGTAAACTTATCTCTTATCTCGGGAAATATACACCTACTTAAATACTTAGCCAGCGTGTGATTACCGAATAGGTAGTATACTATGCAGTACTAGAATAACGTCACAGGCCCAGACCCTTACACTGTACTAAAAGCCCAATAAAGTAGATTGAAAAACAGATAGTTTTCACCTTTGCTATTCGAGTAGTTTCACCTTGTACAAAAACCCAATAGAGTAGATTAAAAACGGGAGTTCACCTTTGCTATTCGAGTAGTTTCACCTGTGCTATTTCACCTTGCTTCTGGATGTTCCTATTCGGCTTTTCTACTCGCTTGTTTGATGCATCGAACTACCCTAACAATTCTATATCATTCCGTATGCTCTAAAGATTAGCTCACAGCTGCCAGCCATATCTCACAAATTAAGCCATTAAGTTATCATTTCGTTATAGGTCCATTGATAGCCATCTCATAGCTCATTTAGCCATTTTTAGCCATTTCTCATAAAAGCCATTCATGTTATTATCCATTATTTCATAGCTTTCTCATTTAGCCATTCATGTTATTATCCATCATTTCATCATAGCCTTTCATTTCACCTTTCTCTCAACCATTTCTTTCATCTCTAGATATCTAGTTCTCTAATTCGCTCAAGTTCGTTCGAGCGGGAGAGAACGCTCGAGTTCGTTCAAGTTCGTTCAAGTTCGTTCGAGTTCGTTCGAGTTCGTTCCCTCGAGTTCCCTCGCAGTTCCCTCGCAGTTCCCTCGCAGTTCCCTCGCAGTTCGCTCCGCTCACTGCTCGGTCACTACTCGCTCACTGCTCGTTCACTGCTAATAATTAAACTCCGCCTGCTTTACCGCCAAACGAGCCATCCTCAACATCTTCTTCTTTGGGTCCTCCTTCTTCTTTTCCCTCCCCACATTCCCCCCCAACTTCTTTGGGGTCTCTCTCAAGCCGAAACTCTTTGCCAAATGCCCCAAATGCAACAACTTGACGTTAAAAAACGCTCTTTCGGTCGATAAATGCGTGGCATAGGCCCGGACATGCGAGGTGAAGCCTTGCACGGCTTTGGAATGGGCCGCACTGTCTTCTAGAAGCCACCGTTCCACGTCAAGGTGCCATGTCGTGGCATGAACGTCCCATTTTCCATACTTTGCTTTGGGGTCTTTATTCTTTTTAACATCAGCTTCGATCTTTGCAAACCCATCCTTTAGAATATCCTCATAGGCTACAATTCTCAAGTTGCTGTGGACCACACGCAACTTGCCATCCACATAGCCTTCTTCTGAGCCTGGAAGGAGAAACAAGGTGGCCAGGCCTTCTTTGCCCACACGGGCCGAACGGCCAATGCGATGGAGATGGTCGTCCACGGTGAATGGGGGATCGTACTCGATCACAGACGATATATCGGGCATATCAAGACCACGAGAAGCCACATCCGTACAGAAAAGAACCGAGTGGGCGCTTTTGTCGTTGATGAATGCCTGGAGCGTTGCTGTACGAGCAGCCTGGGTCAAGGATCCATGGAGTTTATAGACGGTGGACGAGATGAGGGGTGCTGAGCCGCACATTGCGTCATTAGAGACTTTCTGGTCTATCTGGGGGGCATTAGAGGCATTCGACTCATTCTGTTTCTTCGACTCGTTATTTTCATTCTGTTTCTTCTCATTCTCATTCTTCTCATTCTTCTCATCCTCATTCTCATTCTTCTCATTCTCATTCCCATTCTTCTCATTCTCTTTTCTTGTAAAAACATCGAAATGAAAATCAACCAGATCAGAACACGAAAAGAAGACAATGGTTCTATTTTGTTTTCTCTTCAATAGGGCCGCCAACGTTACCAAACGCAACTTTGGAGGCACTACCACCACGCTCTGGACCAATTGGTCGGGTGCGGTCATGTCCAGGGACTTCTCCACCGAAACCATTTCGGGGTCCTTTAAAAGAATGGACCCGAGTTTCTCCACATTGTTCTGGATTGTGGCCGAACACAAGACATTCACACGTTTTTTGGGAAGAGCAGGCCACCTGGAGGACGTTTCGCTTATTCTGGAGCTTGTGCTAATATGGTTGGTGATCTTGGTGATTGTCTCCTCAAACCCTAGCTCCACCAACTTATCGCCCTCGTCAAGGACTAGCCACCGCAACTGGCCTATATCTAGCGAGGAGGTGTTCTCAATGTGGTCCGCAAGCCTTCCCGGCGTGGCCACGAGGATATTCACGCCCTTTCTTAAGCGGGCCTTCTCACTCTTCTTCTTCTCTCCGCCAATCACAATGCCAGGAACAATATGGTGGCAGCACCGCACCAACGACTCGAGCACCAGGTATATCTGCGTGGCCAACTCGCGCGTGGGGGTCAAAATGGCTGCGAAAAGCCCCAGGTCTCGTGCGAGGTCACATGCCATCATCCGTTCCAACACAGGCAACAAGAAGGCCAACGTCTTGCCCGACCCGGTCTGCGCCTTGACAAAAAGGTCTTTTTCCGGCCCCAACATGTGCGGAATGACCGCGCGCTGGACCTTGGTGGGCGTCTTGAACCGCATGGTCTCGTGGAGGTGTTTGGCGAGTCGTGCGTTGACCAAATCGGAAAATGTGGAGATGGTCATCGGGGCATTGGACGGCGCCAAAGCGGGGCCGCTCGTAGACGCCTCGATGGTACTGCTCTGGTTCGAGGTGAAGAGAGACGACACGTATGAGTTGTTTTTGCCTCCAAACTGCCCATTGGTTTCGGAAAACCTTACCCTTTTGCTTCCTTCAGATTCCCCATCAAGAGGGTGTTTACCTGCCAAATAACCTTTTCTTTCTACCAAATCACCTTTTCTTTCTGCCAAATCACCTTTTCTTTCTGCCAAATCACCTTTTCTTTCTCTCCCTCTTCCTTCCCTTCCTTCCCTTCCTTCTCTTCTTCCTTCTCTTCTTTCTTCTTCACCTCCCTCCAATCTTGACCTCTTCAACTCCATTGAATTGACTCCCGAACCCTCTTTCTGGCGCCCCTCGAGCTGGAGCTTCTTCTGCCGGCGCTCGCGCCAGCTGCCGCCGGTCACCTGGACTTTTCGGGGCACTGGGGCGCTGGGAACTGTGAAGTTGACTAGGAGGTCGTCCATGAGATGAGCAAAATATTAATTTTTGCAGCATCTATGATTCTTTGAATATCACTATCTCTATCTACTATCTCTATCTACTATCTCTATCTACTATCTACTATCGACTATCTCTATCTACTATCTACTATCTACTATCTACTATCTACTATCTACTATCTCTATCTACTATCTACTATCTACTATCTGATTATCTACTAGCTGATTATTTAAATATCTGAAAATCTACTATCTGATTATCTACTATCTGAATATCTGACTGAACATCTTACCATCTAATTATCTGATTGTCTGGTAATTGAATATCCACTATCTGATTATCTGATTATCTACTATCTACTATCTGCTATCTGATTATCTACTATCTACTATCTGCTATCTGATTATCTACTATCTACTACCTGAATATCTACTATCTGATTATCTGATTATCTGATTATCTGATTATCTGACTGAATATCTTACCATCTGATCATCTGATTGTCTGGTAATTGAAAATCTACTATTTGACTATCTGACTATCAGAATATCAGAATATCAGAATATCAGAATATCTGACTGAATATCTTACCATCTAATTATCTGATTGTCTGAAAATCTGAAAATCTGACTGAATATCTTACCATCTAATTATCTTATTGTCTGGTAATTGAATATCTACTATCTGACTATTTGAATATCTACTATTTAACTATCTGGTAATTGAATATCTACTATCTGATTATCTGATTATCTGAATATCTGAATATCTGACTGAATATCTTACCATCTGATTGTCTGGTAATTGAATATCTACTATCTACTATCTGAATACCTACTATCTGAAAATCTACTATCAGAATATCTACTATCAGACTATCAATTATCAGATCACCACCTCATCTACTATTAACTCTCTCTTTATCCATTTACATCACAACTGTAGACAGTATCGCCATTTATCCTATCCATAGGATAATGAGATGTTGTTCATTCACATGTAGAACGGCGAGTAGCAGTGATGGTGAGTTGGATGTGTTGCTGTCTGAGTTGTACAGGTGATAAAGTAACAGTCAGCTTTTCTGTTGTGGTGACAATCCTTGATCAAGTCCTTGGGTCATTTATAAGTCCTTGGGTCATTATAAGTCCTTGAGTCATTTACATCTTGATTGTCTAACCTTGTTTCTCAGGAATGCAGTTTGCTCTAATTTGTGGCGACGAATACGGCTGATGGGAAGAGTCCATTATCACTGGCTGGCTATTAACAGCCGTTTTCTTTTGGGTGCAATGGGGCAGTTTCTTTGGGTGCAAATTTTCTGCAACTTTCAGTACTGCATATAACATGGCTGCGAACATCAGGTACCATCACGTTTATCGAGCCCAACCCTCTAAAGCCTCAACCTATTAAGATATACTGTATACAGTGAGTTGCGTGCCATCATCTAAAATATCACATTTCATCTGCAACTCAGTCATTATATTTCAACTTTTGCCATGACCTTATTCATGAAGATGACTCGCTATTTGGGTTTAAGGTTCACAGGGAAAGCTACAGTTTGATTGTACCCACCTTAGTCTTAAAAAACCAGCTACTAGGAATGACCAAGATATTATAACCAGCGACTCTATTAGAAAATGCTTAAAAATTATGTGTACAGTACTCGATATTATTGCTGACGATGTTGGTGTAGTGCCCAAAATGAGTGTACTGGACTGCGCTATGATTTTTATGTCAGTGGGTCTGACTACTCTGGAACCTCGCGAGATAAAACATTCTATATTTCTTCCCACTAGTTGGTACTTAATGTTCAATATTCCCTTGAAATATTGAGTTATTGGTTATCGGAAACCTGCCTCGGGCACTTTAAAATATGATTACATAGTTTATCGTCACCTGTCTACGGTATCGCTACACAAAGTATTACTGTGCGGTTTATTGTTTTGGGATTGTAACTGGTAACTTGATAACATAACTTGCTAGCTTGATTGTCACTGAATAACTTATTCAACTTCTGCTTGATCTTGTCACTGACAACTTGATTAACATATTTAACTAGATCTTGCACTGAAGAGCGAAGCGAATTTATTAACTTGTCTCGCCAGTTTCTTGAACAATTTAGCTTCGCTAAATTGTTCGGGCTCTCTCTGATCATGAAAAAGAGAAGAGAAGTTGTACTTATCACCAGTGATGAACAATTGAGCGAGAAATTGTCACATCTCTCGTCAGTGTCTGAGCAATTGAGAGAAGCGGAATTTTTCACTTGTCTCGTCAGTGCAATTTCGCTTCGCTCAATTGTTCTTTTGACGATTCACTGTCAACTGGTTAGCTTTTCTTTCGTCTGAGGCTAATTCACAGCATTCTGTCTTATTCCTAATTCAAAATAATCTCTCTATTCCACGTTCTCCATAACTTCACAGTGATTCTCCTTATGGCAAGAGACATCTTTGATTTTCTGAGCCTCTCGGACTCGTAATAAAAGACAAACCTATTCGAGGAGAGGGTGGATAACAAAAGAACAATTACATATGACTTAATAAGCTATACTGAATAGGTGACTAATAAGCTATACTGAATTAGCTTAACTGATGACCAATATCTATTGACTTAATTATAGATTTACTTCATAAGCTATACTGAATAGGTAACTAATAAGCCTCTGAATCACTATTATAGTGACTTTCTAGATTTACTCAATCACTATTACTGAATATCTGAATAAGCTAACTGAATTAAATGCTGAATTAACTGTGCTGAATCAGCATGACTACATGAACTGAATAAATAGCTGATTTATTTGAATGATTTATTGACATTCTTAGCTACTAGATGGTTGTAACTGACACTAAAACGATTGATCTGCTGAAACTCTAAACTTATGCTGGGGTGTTCCGTACTATAAAATTCATTTTACTCAACTATTAATTCCCCAGTGAGTAGAATTTAGGGGAATGAAGAGTGTGAGGGTGTTAGAAACATTATGAGGTAATATTCCGGTACAGAGTGTCGATCTGTGTATAATTCAATCTTATTGTACCATACTCAGTGAGCCATTCTTCTCCTATCCATAATTCATGTCTCATTAGCATCTTTTTTATTTCTAGAATCTCGTACACATTTTTTCTCTGGCTCATTATTGTCCTATTCTCGCTACACAGTATTCGCATGCCATCAGTCACCTCTTCTCTATGAAGCCCTATTGTACTGGTGTGGGAGAGCGATTATCGAGTAAATGCCTTATCGACATGGCGGGATTATCACATTGAAGTTGCAAACATATCAACGAGTACAAACAATTACCTCACTCATTTGTACGAAAAATGAAATTACAAGCTCCAAACATTTTGTTGTTCGATTTGATGCGTAATGGTGTAGGGGTGGTGTTTACTGGTAGGAGTGTGTGGTATTTAGTCGCAGTGATATTTTAGTGGTGGTTAGTCGTATTGATATTTTAGTGATATTTTAGTGGTTTTTTAGTGGTGCTGTTAATCGGAGTGGTTTTAGTGTGGTATTTTTATGTGGCATTTTAGTGGTGTGGTAGTGTAGTAGTATTTTAGTGTAGTAGTATTTTAGTGTTGTGGTATTTTAGTGGTGTGGTAGTGTAGTAGTATTTTAGTGGTATTCTAATGGTAGTAGTGTTTCTATAGTGGCATTTTAGTGGTGTGATATTTTAGTGGTATCCTAGTGGTAGGGTTTTTTTATTGTGGTATTCTAGTGGTATTCTAGTGGAGTGGTATTCTAGTGGTAGTGTTTTTTTTATAGTGATACTAATAGTGATGGTAGTATTTTTCTCTCTACTAATCATTTCTTATCCTTTCTTCTCATACTTTTATTCTCATTCTTTTCATCACTCCAACAACTTACCTAAATACTCGTCTCTTCCCCCTATAACCTCCAACACCTCCTCGCTGGCCCCCGCCAACTCCTCGCGAACAGCGTCGTCACTGGCCCAGCGCAAATTGCACCAGCTCTCCTCGTTGAAACGCTTCACGTGCCGCAAGCTCTCGCCCAAGGCCTGGGTGGCGTTTTCGGGGTGCTGGCCCTTGGCCGACGTCTGGAGAATCTGGATATTGGCGGGCTTCTCTGCAGTCTCTTTTCTCTGCGTATTGGCCGCGTTGTCGATATCGTCTATGTACTTGAAACTGGTCCGGAGCTGGGCCGTGGAGTGGATCGGGACCAAGACGCACTTTTTGCCCCCGTTTTGCCCGGGAACGATCTGCGCCGCATACAAGCTTCCGTCCGTGCGGTCCAACACACCCTGGAGCAGCTGTTCGCCTATGGACTCGCCCCACGACGTGAGTTTTTCCGCATCAAAGAATTTGCTCACATCGAGGGGGACTTTGACCTCGACAAATCGCGACTCGGGCTTGATGCTTACGTGTGCGGCCGTTATAGGCCGTGTGCAAGGTCTACCGGGGTACTGGAATACGTGAAGGGCTTTTCCTTCGGGTAGCCGACCCAAAACGAGGGGAATCGACTCGACAATGGGGTCGGTATCGATTGGGTCTTCGTCGACAAATAGGCTGGACATAGAGAAGCTTGCGAGCTTGCGAGCGAGCTTGCGAGCTTACGAAGTAAGCGAGCTAAACAAGTAGCTTATGAAGTGCTAAACAAGTAGCTTATGAAGTGCTAAACAAGTAGCTTATGAAGTGCTAAGTAGCTGTGTTAGCTAACAAGTAGCGTATGAGTAGTAGCTTTATGAAGTGCTTTAATAATTCTTAAAGCACAAGGGAGTTCACTTAGTGTTGTTGGTATCGGTTAGGGGCAACGTGGTTGTGAAGTGACCGATGAGTATTTTTGATAAGATGAAATGATTTTTAGTAGAGATGGATAATGATTTTTAGTAGAGATGGATAATGATTTTAGTAGTGTAGAGATGGATTATGATTTTTAATAGCGTAGAGATGGATAATGATTTTTAAGGTAGAGGAGATGATTATGAGTGATTTTAATTAGATGTGTGATTTATGAAGCCTGGTGAAAGATGGTAATAATGATGACCCACTGTTAGTGGATTTTAGAATTAATGGTTTGATAGGACAAAGCTTCAAGCTTCTATTGTTTGAAGCTGCTATTTGAAGGATCAACGAACATTTGAGCGAAGCGAAATTGTTCAAGCTATTCTAATAATGATGGAGATTCAAGCTTGGATATGAAGATATCATTGAGACGCAAACTTTCTGCAGTTGAGGAAGAACAGTTGGGCGCGATATTGTTTTTTCAAGCGAATCTAAATAATGATATGGTCAAAGCTTCTAACAATTGAGGAAGAAGTTGTTCCCTTCCTAATCTGAATGATATGGAGGTCAAAGCTATTTAATGTTTTGGGTCTCGAAGCTTCGAACAATTGAGCGAAGAAAATGTTCTTCCAAAGCTATTCATGACTTGAGTTTCGAAGCTTCGAACAATTGAGCGAAGCGAAATTGTCCTTTCAAGGCTATTCAAAATAATAGGGAGATTCAAACTACTATTTATTTGAGGGTTCTCAACAATTTCTCCTCGCTCAATTGTCTTTTCAAAGCTATTCTAATGGTTGAGATCAATGCATCAAACAATTTCGCTTCGCTCTTGTTCTTTCAATTGTTCTTTCCACTTGTTTTCGCTTATTGATTTGCTAAACCAGTGTATTGTCTCTGATTATGACCGTATCATGTATAGTACCCCTATTCATGATATTTTTATCGGTGTACCACTGTCAGTGGATGAATTTTAGCCGTATCCAAATTCCATATTGTATCAGATGACATCAATTATGCGAACATCTAAGCTCTCCTTATAAAATAACCAATTCCATACATCCACACATTCTAAATCCATAACCAAGCCTCCCGCGTATCCCCTAACCCCTCAATGGCTGTTAACTGGGTATTCGTGAAATTACCTCATTACGACTGAAGTGATTGTGGTAAAGATATTCCCTGGACTACGATAAATACGACATAGTGTTCACAGTCCCCATCGCACGATATGGGTCTAATTTTGGGTGCTGAATTGATGACATGGCTGTATCGTATCTGTACCTTGTCCTAAGCTATTTCCTACTTTCACTGGCCTTGGTCTAATTGTAGTACTCGCACAGCTCCACTGTCTAATCGCAGGTATTTACATTCTTTTCACAGTTCTCCCTCGCTGCACTTAGAGTCGATTTATAGTGGTTTTGCACAGCCCTCCGCCACTGTGATAAGCTCTTTACACTTTCACTTCTCCTCCCACTAAATGTAGTATACTTATCGTCTTGCACAGCATCAGCGAGTTCTGTGGTATCGAGCATCATTGGCCCAAGCGGAGGGACGTTCAATGCCTCAAAGGATCAAGGTATTCTGAGCATAGGAAAAAGGAGCTTGGAGACCCCCAATTTTATGCTTGGATTGAAAATGTGGCAGTCATGATTAACTTTTTTGCAACCAAATCGATTTTCTTCAACTGAATTTTTGGGTAACATTCCTGGCACAGTGAGCGATTCCCTGGACAGTGAGAGTACTAATAGTTGGTTTGTACTTGCCTTGCACAGCTCGCTCCCTCACTGAACTATTTCTCATTATGTTATAGTGCCTCGCACAGCTCGCTACGCTCAATGTGCTGGCTATAACCTTTCATATACTCCTTTGTGATAGACCTGATTGTCGTATATGGTGTAATATGATGTAAGGGCCTTTTTATGGTCTTTGACGAGTTTTGCAAAATTTTGGTAAAGTTAGCAATTATGGTGTGCCCATTAAGTTTAGTATTGTGAATGCTGATGTCCCAATGTGTCCATCTGAATATCAAAATTGCGAAGTCTTATGGGGAATGTGGATGTTATGGCTGATGTCATGATTCGATTGTGAATTAATCATGGTCTATTTGGTGAGTATGGTCTATGGTCTGGATTAGGGTCCTTCTGCGGTCTCAAAATATGGTCTGAAGTGTATGGAGTCTACTACTGATTGTGATCAAACCATGGTGAATATGGTTTGTCAGTGTAATTATGGTGATGATGGTCTAAATTATGCTAGAAATTATGGTCTACTAATATGGTCATGGTATAATTCAAGGCCTGTTATGGTCATGATTTTCTTACTAAATTATGGTCACATGGTCCTATATGGTCTCGATTATGCTCACGAGTCTATGAATATGGTCACATGGTCCTAATTACGGTCAGCTCTTACTGAATCATGATCTGAATTTTTATACTCATCATGGTCTATATAATTATGGTGGTCTTAAATTATGGTCTTCACTTTATGGTCTATTTATGTTATAGCTTTGTGAATTATCTAATTATGGTCATCTTAACTTTATGGTCTACAAATGGTGCATTATGAAGCCTGAATATGGTCAGCATGTTCTTACAAATGCTCTATGTAATGGTCACATGCCTATGCCATGAAGGTACTAATCATGTTGAAGTATGGTAACATGATGGTCTTACTATGAAGTGTTTCTTTGAAATATGGTCTGGTTGAAATGTGGTCTGGTTGAAATATGGTCTGGTTGAAATATGGTCTGGTTGAAATATGGTCTATGGTGAATATCTAAATTATGGTTATGATGCCTGTCAATGATCCGATCTGTAGTATCATATTCTTTTCTCACTGAGCGAAGGAAGTGTATATTCTCTACCTGCTGACACACTGAGCAAGGGAAGTATATCTATTTTCTACCTACAGATACACTTCGCTTCGCTCAGTGTATCTATTTCGCTCAGTGTATTTTCTACAGATACACTTCGCTTCGCTCAGTGTATCTATTCGCTCAGTGTATTTTCTACAGATACACTTCGCTTCGCTCAGTGTATCTTTTTTATGTTCGACATCACCTCAACATACCTCCGCTTCCTCGAGGAGGACAAAGACATGACCATGCCCATTGCGGCCATCGAGTCGCTCGTAACCATGCTACGCCAAGAACAGCCCTCCACATCATCTGAGCTCATCAAGCTCGTCAAGGAAAACATCGAGACGCTCAAGGCATCGATTCCCAACGCCATCTCGCTTTCTGCGGGCTGTGACTTGTTCATGAGATTTGTCATGAGAAACACCAACCTCTACTCCGACTGGGAGCTGTGCAAGCGCAATTTGGTGGAGAATGGCGAGCTTTTCGTCCAACGTGCCAAAGAGCTGCGCAATAAAAGTGCCGAATATGGTGCGCCCTTTATAAAAGACGATGATGTCATTTTAGTCCACTCATTCTCTCGTGTGGTGTACCTTCTATTGCTCCGTGCCCAGCAGAAGTTGGTGCGTTTCCGTGTCATTGTCACAGAAAGTAGGCCTACCGAGCAGGGCTATCACATGGCCAAGTTGTTGAAACAGGCGGGGATTCCCGTGGAGGTGATTGTAGATAACGCCGTGGGCTTTGTTATCCACAAGGCCGATAAGATCTTGGTGGGGGCCGAGGGCGTGGCGGAAACGGGGGGGATTATCAATCACATTGGGACATATCAGATTGGGTGCCTTGCGCAGGCCAACCACAAGCCGCTTTACGTGGTTACAGAGTCGCACAAGTTTGTGCGGTTGTATCCTTTGGCCCCGAACGACTTGCCTACGGGGTTGAATGTGGGGAAGGAGGATGGATTGTTGAGGGAGCAGTTGATTGATTTTACGCCGCATGAGTATATTACGGCGTTGATTACGGATTTGGGGGTTTTGACGCCGAGTGCGGTGCTGGAGGAGTTGATAAAGATTTGGTATGACTAGCAAAGAATTGAGCGAAGCGAAATTCTTTGTCCACAATAAAGAGCAAAGAAGAATTGAGCGAAGCGAAATTCTTTGTATTATCTTAAAGAATCTTTGTATTCAACTTGAATTTTTGTCCACAATAAAGAGCAAAGAATTGAGCGTAGCAAATACAAAGAATTTCGCTTCGCTCAATTCTATGTCCATCAAAGTTAATGAAGAATTTCGCTATTCTTTGATATTGTACACTAAAATCGAGTCTATATCCAACACTAATAAAAATGGCGAGGTGAAATTCATATTCTAGTAAAAAATGAGTGAAGAATTTAGCGAAGCGAAATTCTTTGTCCACATTAAAGAGCAAAGTATTGAGTGAAGCGAAATTCTTATATTTATTGTGCACTAGTGAAAAAATGAGCAAAGTGAAACAGAATTGAGCGAAGCGAAATTCTGTTGTTCACAAAAAGAGAGCGAATCGAAGTCTTTGGTGTTCACAGTGAGGGAAATGTAAAGAAAAGTCGCTTCGCTTGATACTGTACATAAAAAGCGAGCAAAGTGGAATAAATGAGCGAAGCGAATCTTCATTTTATAAAGAGCAAAGTAATGAATAATTGAGCGTAGCGAAATATTTGTACACAATAAGTATATGAAGCATTAATCAAAGCAAATACAAGGAATTTCGCTTCACTCAATTGTTTGATATTACATGTGCGAAGCGAATTCTGTTGTTCTACACTAAAAAAATGAGTAATGAAAATGAAGAATTGATTATACCATGATGAACGAGGTTAATGATGAATGCAGCGAATTCTTTGATATATACCACATTGAAAAGCGAAATGGATGGTAAATTATCTAATTATCTATAAAATAAGTGAGTTAATGAAGAATTGAGCAAGCAACTAATTTTCCAATGATACGAAGTTAATGATGAATTGAGCAGCTGAATTATCCATACTTCTACAAGATGAGCGATACAAAGAATTGAGCAGCGAAATTCGTTATACTAAAAAGAAGAATTCAGTAAGCTTAATTATTCATAATTCTACATCAAAATGAGCGAGGTAAAGAAGAATTGAGCAACGGAATTCTTTTATGCTCCACAATTAAAGTAAATGAGGAATTGAGCGGAGCAAAATTCTTCATTTGCTCCACAGTGGATGAGTGAGTTAATGAAGAATCCCCAGTAAATTTCTTTATCTATCCACAATGAAGAGCGATGTGATTGGCAGATAATTATTTGATGATTTACGCTATAGATTTAAGTGAACTGTGGAATTTCACTCAACTTGTTTCTGATATTGTACACTAATGGGCGAGTGATCGTAGACTTGAGCGAGCGAAATTCTGTGATAATTCTCATATACTCTGCAGGATGTTAGTCACGTGACTATACAAGATCTTAAGACAGATGATATTAACTCTCCAAAGTTGGAGGTAATTGAAGATATTCAAATACAATTTTCGAACATAATACCATCTCACTTTATATCTGTCTATCTCTACTCGCTTCGATATTTCTTACTGTCTATTCAAGGTTCGAAGGGACAGTCTAGTCCGTACTTCCCATGTGATATACACTACAATGGCAACACTCCCCAAAACCTGAAGATTATTGAATTCTACTTGGGCAAGAATATTTTTGGGAAGCTGGCTTTGAATGGTCGGCTCAAGATAATCCCTATAATGGGACTTCCCAATTTTGCTGCTTGGAAAGCATAAATAGACTGATATTTACAGAATGCAATCATTGAGCATTGTGGACTTGTCTCATTTTCTGTAGAACAATTACCTCTTCATTATGCCTTGAGAAGAAGCTAACACACAATGAAGAGTGAATTAGGAAGAATTGAGAGCGTTTCTCTGATAGATCAGAGAGGTAATGGGCAATTTCGTTTCGCTCAATTCTTCGATCCACAATGAAATGATTCGGTGAGATAAATTTGATATTCTACGCTAAGATGAGTAATTGAGCAGCGAATTCGATTCTACAATATAGACGAGCGGATCGAATTTATTGATATTATTCGGTAATGAAGAAGCGTATTCTTGATATTATAGGGTGAGTGTTAAAGATTGAGCGAAGGAGCTTCGATGGTAATCTCACTAATATATTCTCGATACATTTACGCTTAGGAATTCGCTTTCTCAATTCTATATTTTCGTGCCATCCATTTGCTTCAAATGATGAAACATATGGGATTACGCAAGAAAGAATGCTTTATTGGTATCATGTTATACGCTGATAGAGAATTAGCTTCTGATATCGTTTTCCGTATCAAATGTTTCGAGATAGTACTCATAGTTCGAGACGAATATGCCTGTTACCTTCAAAACGCTACTCAAATGTACTAAATGCTCGAAAAGAAGGCTCACATAGTCGTTTAGGCTCTTCAGCATCCTATGTGACTATGAAGGCCCAATTATTCATACAAGACCCCCAATAGTGAAACTAGCTCAATGCGATGGTTCAGAACGTGAACAAGAATCACTGAGATTTATAGATAGAATACACTAGACTGATATTATGAGGCAAACTTCATCTGCCAAACTCAGAAAATTAAAGAAATATGAACACTCTTTCTTGTTTGATTTGAGCTTCGTAGCAAGACGACCACTAATCTAGGGACCTGAAAATCGCCCTACTACCATATTTATGGGATCTGAAATAGCTAGACTATTCTATAGGATGAAAAAATCTGTAGAGCTGCGAAATATTCTGACTTTCCATCCTGTACATATTAAGAGTCAATGGCTGCAAATACACCAAATCAAACACAGATGTGATTCTCGGAAAGTAAGTAGCCCCACCCCAATTGCAAGAGAAAAAAGCTCAGAATGATTCATGGCCTTATATCTGTGTCCATTGATGCATTACTTTATCCCCCGTATCTCTCGTTTAGCATGTCTATTGGAATCCCTGCCCCATCTGAATCTCTCATTTAGCATATCTATTGGGATCCTTGCCCATCTGAATCTCTCCTGTAGCATGTTGGTGCACAACCACCAATGTATCAGGTTCTAATATAGGAAGTATTAAATAGCGGAGTACTCGCTACGAAAGATGCAAAAGAGCTTGTCAAAGAAGAACATCTCCTAATAAAGAAGAGCATTAGCACTCAAGCTTTTTGTTTTTTCAAGACACTTCCATGCTCTATTCAGCGAAGCTTATTCCTTAATTAAGATATTAGCTCGTTCGAAAGTGTATCACAGAAGATTAACTCAAATGCGAATAGAGTTCCAAACACTGCTACACATGAATATAAGAAGGATATAATATTTGTATGGCTCATAAAAGCCCCAATACATCTAAAAGAATGGGGTATACTTCTATTAGCGGAAGATGGGTACCTTCAGACTATCTATAGGGTCGAGAATGCTGACCCTTCTGGCTAACGAGAACAATGTAGTTATGGTTTTAATGAGGTAAAGAATGTGTACCCACCATCGCACCGGCTTTTATTAGCCCTATTAGGCTCCAATAAGTCTAGATTTAACTCACCCTAAGATGGGTTTGGAACAAGTTATCCAACTTCCTTCAAAGGTCATTATTGGTCCATCTGAATGATATGATCTACCACCTGTTTATTCCCATCTCGCTATGCTCGATTTTCTCACTATGGAATACCCTATTGAAGTAAAAAATAACCCAAATAGGAACGGGTGCAAATTCTCTGATGCCACTCTCGCTTTGCTGCTTACGAACTCGTTAGAAATTACTGCCCGGAAATACTAGGGTCAATTATGTAAGGTGAGTAAAAGGTATCGGTTCATTCTTGCTTGCATGTGAATAAAAGTCAGAATAAACGATCAAATGATTGGGCCGTATGAATCACTAACTCTTTTCTTTCTCAAGTCTTCCCTTGGCCCCGCTAATTCTATCCATGATGCCATCAGAAGGTCCTTCATCGGGCCTAGGCAGGGTCTGTATTTCACCCTGCTTCTAAAAAAAGTAAGGCTCTAAAAATAGTCCTCATCTTCGTCTGTACTGACGATTTCTCCGTTCGGCGACCTGGAAAGACTCCGCGTGCCAGTGATTTTGTGACGACTTTGTCAGTCCACATAGAAATTAGACTTCGGGCCACAAAATGTAATTGGCTCATCTGCAGAGTTCTGACGTAAGTAATTAACCCTAAATCGCATGCCCCTTGGGATTTTGCAGAGATGCCAGACTCCGTCAAAGAGACTCTATTCATGTCTTGGCTAGTCATACGGTGCCAAAAGTTGCCTCCAAGCTTGGGAATCTGTATACACAATGATAGAGAAATAGAAGCTAATAGAGTCAATAAAATAAGTCCAAACCGTGAAGTTCAATAATGATACATGGAAAAGGTGTGAATATTAGTGTCATAGATACAGGTGACGGTATGTGTACCTGATGTATGAGAACATGGATGCTTGTAAGATAGTGTGGCCTTTTTGATGGGTATTTGTAGACTAAGACAATCCATTGGCTCATGAGAGAATGCTTAGTATGCTTCGAGTAGTATTTTTGAAATCCAGAGATTAAACTGTGCAAAAGCTTCATATAGGCTCCCAGAACTCCAATACCCCATATAAACTTCCAGAACTCCCCTATAAACTTTCTTATAAACTAATAGAACTCCAATATAAACTTTCTTATAAACTAATAGAACTCCAATATAAACTTTCTTATGAACTCCCAGAACTCCCATATAAACTTTCTTATAAACTGATAGAACTCCAATATAAACTTTCTTATGAACTCTCAGAACTCTCATATAAACTTTCTTATAAACTAATAGAACTCCAATATAAACTTTCTTATGAACTCCCAGAACTCCCATATAAACTTTCTGATAAGCTCCCAGAAACTCCCAGAAATCTCATATAAACTTTCTTATGAACTCCCAGAACTCTCATATAAACTTTCTCATAAACTCCCAGAAACTCCCAGAACTCTCATATAAACTAAACCCCTATATAAACTTTCCTGTGAACTCCCAGAACTCTCATATAAACTCTTATAACTCCCATATAAACATATAAACTTTCTTAAACTCCATATCATATTCAACTCATTCTATGCTCATACAACATGGCTTGGGGGTCGAGCTATGATCTCACGCTCCTATCTTTATAGACTTTCTAGCAGATGGTTGAGATGAAGAGGTTGTACCTCCTTACTTTATCACTCCTTCATCATTCTTTTAGCAATTATGGCTGCCATTTTTTGCTGCAAATTTTAGTCACACATTTTGTTGCTAATGCGACATTGAGGGCAGAAAATGCATGTTTGTAAGATACTCCTGACAAAAGATAATGGGATGGACATGAGTATTTTTTTTACGATAACTGGAGTAAGGGGTGTCTAACATCCAGTGAAATGGTCAGACTTCGGATGAAAACTTCTGTTTGTTCTACAATCATCACAATAAAATCACTTGAAGGGTATAAACTAAAAAACCGAAACGAACGAAATAACAATGTCATCCTAGAAGAGAGCCGCAAGGAAGGATAACCACAAAACAGAAGCGGTTCTCACAACAGATCCAGCGTTAGCAGCGGAAACAACAGCAACACTGCTTGGGCCAGTGGAGGAAGTCAGAGCAACTGAGGCAGCTGGTTTGGAAGTCGAAACGAGTGTGCCAGGAACATACTCGCTCGACTCTTGAGACGCCATGATTGTAGTGTGTGGAGTACCAGACACATCGGTGCTGACGACTACCTGAGCTGGGATAGATGTCTCCCCGCCCTGAGTGTTGGTAACTACGACCAAAGTAGCGTAAGTGGTGGACTCCGGCTCAGACTCCTTGGTATGGGTTGACGAGTACAACAGGCCATTGGAATCAGTAGAGACAACAATTTCTTGCGTGCAAGTCGCTGCTTGGCCATGGCCATCAATGGTGGTGACAACAGTGGTGTACTCAGCGCATACATGGCATTCTGCTGGCTCAGCCCACCAACTGCTGGTGGTGGAGTACAAACTTCCCGCAGAGTCGGTAGAAATGAGAATATCCTCGGTAGCAGTGATTGTCTTGCCATCGCTGTTCGTGGTGGTGACAACAGTGGTGTACTCGGTACATTCAGGACAATCAGTTGGCTCGGCCCACCAGATGCTAGTGGTAGAGTACAAACTACCAGCAGAGTCAGTGGAGATAAGAATGTCTTCTGTGGCAGTAACTGTCTTGCCATCACTGTTTGTGGTGGTGACAACAGTGGTGTACTCGGTACATTCAGGACAATCGGTTGGTTCAGCCCACCAAATGCTGGTGGTGGAGTACAAGCTACCAGCAGAGTCGGTAGAAATAAGAACATCCTCGGTGGCAGTCACGGTGTGGCCCAGGCTGTCAGTGGTAGTGACCTGACTAGTGTATTCAGTACACTCTGGGCAACCAATGGAGGACAGATTCGAAACGGAAGAAGATGGCACAATTGAAGAAGACGGCATAATTGAAGACGACGTCGAAGAAGGGGTTGGCCATGGAGGCAATGGGCGGCAATACTCACAAACCTCGGGCTTCAGCGCATTGGGGGGCTGGCCGCTGTATGAAACAGCATTACGAAGCTCACTCAGGGGGTCATCCAAGTCGCTAGTCACCAGGAAAAGGTTCTGGACGTAGCCCAAACCAATGTTGAAACTTTGAGAGCTGTTGCCCGAGTATAACACCAACACTCCAGAGTCGGAGTTGTATTCGTATGGCTTGTCCGAGTCCAATTTCGTGCTCAAGGCAATGGTGTTACTGTTTCCAAAGCCAGAAACCAAAAGCGTTTGGTTAGCAGTCAGTGCCTCCACCACAAGGTTGGACGATTCGGTCTCCATGAAGATGTTTTGGTTCAGGGACACTTCCAAGTTCTTGATGTTCAAGGTCGAGTGCGTACCAATATCGATACAGCCAGAGCCCTCGATCGGAGTCGTTTGCACATATTTGTGCGCATGGAGACAAATGGTTCCGTCATTGGTGATGCTGCCATCCAGAGCCCCCAAAGTGACCACACCCGAGGACGACCTGACGTTCTGCCAAAAGGTGAGCAACCCATTGTTTGACCATGAACTGGACGTAATGGACATGGTGGGCAGACCGGCGGACCCATCAGCTGAAAGGTACATGTACCCGTTGTTTGTGAAGGACTTGCCGACAAGAACGTACTTGGGTGTTGTTCTTGATTGAATAGCATTGAAAGACACCGTTCCATCGTTCTTGATAGTACTCAGCTCATCATTAAGCGTCACATCAATGTTAACCAGGTTGGTATCGGTCGAGATGTAAAACGCCCCACCATCGGCAACTAGGAGACTTCCTGTGAGAGCATTATCAGCGTTGTCAACAATAGACCAATATCCCCCAGCAGAGATTTCAATGTCACCAACACTAACATCGACAGGGCCGTATTGGGCCTTGGGTTCGGAAATCGTGATTGCATTCGCGTGCACCGCCAATGCCAAGGCAGCTGCTTTCAGTTTGAAGAATACCATGAGATTGGATGAGAAGTGAATAAATCGAGGGATTTCCCCCTTTATATACTTTTCTCGATACGCATTTGCAAAGACTTTAGGTTTCACAAATTTCAATGGTTGCAAATCGGGGTTTTTCCGAACATTAAGTTGAAACTGTAGTCTGCGAGATTTAAGATACTACAGAAGATACTCCCGTGTGCACTCCAACAATGGTGCCCTCAATATGTTTTCCTCAATAGGTGTGGTTCAGTCTGAATTTGCCCCTGCGTAGAGTCCGAAGCGACCAATCGATGCATCTGACTGCGCACGTTCGCTTATTTTAAGGTTATTGCACGGGGATCGAATAATAAACAAAATGTCTCACACTGCCAGAAGAAAAAACGAGGTGCAGATGCATTTGAATGGCTAGATTTAATTCTACGCCTTCCCGACCATGAGCCAGTTGAGTTTGGGTGCCTGTCTCATTGATGCCATCATATGCTTGTCTGAAGCGATGAACATCAAGTCTATTTGTGCAGGATCGAATCTATTGTGCTTATGAGATCGGTGCATTTTTGGAACGACGTCAATGCTACATGAAAATAGCAATAAAGAAAGCAACTATTTTTAAACGTTCTCCTTTCGCTGAACTCCTATTTGGGACACAGCTCTCAGGGCTACAAGCCACTCGTCAAAAGTCTTGGTACAGCACAGGCACTCTGAGGATGACGTCAGTGTTTCGATACTCGTATGTAGGGGATAGGGGTGAAAGTAATTGATGTTCCATGCCCCATTTTAGAGCCCCTTTGAGTGCCCCACTATACCGCTATTGAAGTGCCCCGCCATATCCCGCCATTGAAGTACATTTTGCCATTTCTTGAGAACCTCAGTCAACATTACAGCGATAGGAGCCGCTGAGTAACCTAAAATTCCAATGAAGCGAGGTAACATACATATGCATTCATACGCAAACTTGGCAAAATTGCATTAACGAATCGAGGATACCCCTGTGGCGAGAGGAACATAATCTGGAATGGCTACATCATTGGGTTGTAGTCAAAGGTAAGGCTTCCTAAATCTATTTTGTTTGAAGATACATCTTCGTAAATTTCGAAGAGTCTATCAGGCCATTCGCCTAAATTGATCTTGCATTGGACCGAAATATGATATTTTGCTATCTGATCCGAGATGTGGAGAGGTAGGATGTGTTCGGAAAAGGATTTGTAGACAGCAAACATCATGGTATTTTTCTCCTATTGTTGCCGACTGACGCTTCGCAGCGCATTAACGAAGCATACGTCACTTGCATGGTATCAACCTTATGCATTTTGGGCAACTTGTACCAGTACCCTCGTTTAGCGCCGTGCTTCCGAACAAGTAAAACGCCTCAACTAATGAGCATTTGGGCTTCAGTGAAAATTATTTGAAATAGCTAAAGTTTATTTCAGCATCGGGCTTTTTCCGTCTGCACAAATTAACCTTATTGCATGCTTCGAATAGAAAGGAAATAGCATCCCATGATGATCCACTACCATGAATCCTCATCATGATAGGGATTGATTCAGCTTCTGTTCAGGTGCCAGATTAACGAAATACCCTCACTGCCTTGAGCACGCGTCAGGCCTGATGCAGACGTATGAGGAAAAAGAAACCGGGGTCGATCACGTGTACGCATTAAGGTTGCGTTCGTGCTGAGCAGCCTGTATAGATAAGTGCATTCAGACGGGCTCAGTCATCATGGTATGTCAGAGAAGAAATAACACAGACGTAATGCACTTCTGTTGGAACCCAACAAATCTGCTGTATTGAAAAGTTGAGAAGGATACAGAAGTTGAGAAGGATTTCCATTTGAAAAGTACAAGAGTTTTAGTATATTTACATTTGAAAAGACAAGGATTTTAGTATATTGAAACGGGGTTCAGAAGCCCCGGAGATTTGGTGAACTGTCTACAGGTACATATGCCGAAAATAGTGTTCCACGGCTATTCGCCTATGGAGCTTGGCATTAATGCAATCCTCAAGTAGTACTATACATGCAGTCAACATTGTAACATGGGTCAAAATGACGGACTCGGCAGTCGATCCTCAGCTGAGTCAATGCATTGAAATCGTCTCATTTCGGCTGTGATAACCAGGAGTCCTATCCGGCTGTAGTATGAATAGTCGAATGCAAATTCTAGGCCTAAAGTCAACAAAATGCCATGTAATACTAACAAGTGGGTGAACTGGAATATGGGTGGCCATCCTTCGAGTCATTGGTATTCTGCTTGAGTTCCTTTTTGGTTGACTAGCCGAGCGTATTACAGGCCCGCCTCACTTGCGAGTTCCCTTTGTGCTCGCTCGTTTACTCGATTTGCTCCGAGTCCCTTTGTGTTCACGTATACTGCCAACTTACGAGTCCCTTTGTGTTCAGTTACTCAGCCTTGTTCACGAGAAGCACTATTGTGTACGTCCACTCAAATGATCACCTGGTGAGATTTACCTGGAGTTTCAGTTACTCAATTGAGAAGCACTTTTATGTGTTGCTTACTCATTGCTCATTTTGCGAGTTTCCCTTCTGATCAGCTCGTCACTCAAATTTAGTTCACCTGGTGAGATTTCTCTTGAAGTGTTCAGTAATTCAATTGCTCACGAGAAGCAATATTATGCGTTCAGGCCATCCATTCAGTTCTAGATCACCTGGTGAGATTTACCTGAAGTGATCAGTTGCTTACTCAATTTTGCTTTGTTACATGTTAAGCTCGTTTACCCGATTTTGGATCACTTTGTGAGAATCACTTTTTGATGTGCAGTTCTCAATTTTGCTCACATCAACCGAGCGTAGTGAGGTTGATGCTCGGTTGCTCACTCCTCATTTTGGGAGTTTCCCTTTGTGATCAGCTCGTCACACAATTTTGCTCACTTAAAGAGATTTCCCTTGAAGTGTTCAGTTACTCAATTTGCTCATTTTCCGAGTTTCACTTTATGTGTGCTTACTCAATTGCTCACGAGAAGCACTTTTATGTGTTCCTTACTCAAGTTTAGGTCACTTCGTGAGCAACTTTTTAATGTGCAGTTCATTACTCAATTTTGCTCACTTGAGAATCACATTGTTATATTTTAAGCTCGTTTACCCGATTTTGGATCACTTTGTGAGAATCACTTTTTGATGTGCAGTTCTCAATTTTGCTCACATCAACCTCGCTGCGCTCGGTTGATGCTCGGTTGCTCAATTTACTCATTTCGGGTGTTTCCCTTTGTGATCAGCTCGTCACACAATTTTGCTCACTTGTTGAGATTTCTCTTGAAGTGTTCAGTTACTCAATTTGCTCATTTTCCGAGTTTCACTTTATGTGTGCTTACTCAATTGCTCACGAGAAGCACTTTTATGTGTTGCTTACTCAATTTTAGATCACTTCGTGAGCAACTTTTTAATGTGCAGTTGATTACTCAATTTTGCTCACTTGAGAATCACTTTGTTATATTTTAAGCTCGTTTACCCAATTTTGGGTCATTTGGTGAGAATCACTTTTTGATGTGCAGTTCTTTAATCAATTTGGTCACTTGTGAATCCTTTTTTGATGAGCAGTTTTACTCAATTGTGCTCACATCAACCGAGCGTACTGAGGTTCGATACTTGGTTTTGCTCTAATCAACCGAGCGCAGCGAGTTTGGTGCTCGGTTGATGGTCGATTGCTCGGTTTGATACTTAATTTCGCTCACATCAACCGAGCGTAGTGAGGTTCGATACTTGGTTTTGCTCTATCAACCGAGCGCAGCGAGTTTGGTGCTCGGTCACTCAATTTTGCTCCCACCAATCCTCGCTACGCTCGGTTGATGCTCGGTTGATGCTCGGTTGATGCTCGGTTATGCTCGGTTGATGTTCCTAAGTTCCTCCCTCAAATCATCCATATCATAATAATCAGACCCAACCTCCCTTTTCACCCTCACACAAGTAATTCCCATTTCCGCCAACACCTTCGTATCCACCTTGATTTTAGGATCCTCCATGTACACCAAATGGGTGACGAAATTGGAGTACGAAACCTCTAGGGGCCTCCCCGTCTGGTTGATGGAGTATTTTGCCAGATCGACAATCACACGGATAAAGTCTGCGGCGTCCATGCCAAAAGTCTCCCTATCGTGGCAGCCATTCAACAAGAGGATTTTTTTGCGAGGACCACTGGCAATGGCTTTGCCCACACCCTTTAGGATGATAATAGGCACAATGCTGGTCATCAACAGCCCGACCAGGTACACAAGGGCGGTTGAAGAGGCGATGCTGGAAACCACCCTAGCGTCGGCCGTGGGGCAAATCTCCTGGCCGTAGGGGGAGACGTAGAAAATGCGCTCGATGGGGGAAAGCAAAGGGGGGATATTGTCTGATTTGTTAAAGTGGAGCTGTGATTTCTTGAGCTCGGGGTGGGTGTAAAGAGGCACGTTTCCTGTTTCCTCGTCCAGCGAGACTTCGGGCGTGGGCGACCGTGTGGGGTGGATTGGGGGGGGATATACATCCAACAATGGGCTTACACAGTCATTCAAGATCTTGTTTTGCAAATCCAACCTAATTTCATGTAGATGAGAGACATCATGTTCATGAAATAAAGGCTTATGTTCATTTGTAGGTTGCATCTCTTTTTCATTCTGGTTATGTTCATTAAGCTTATGCTCATTTGTAGGTTGCATCTCTTTTTCATTATTGTTCCTGCTGTGTATTTCCTCCAGTGGGTGGGAAATTTGCGACTGCCCCGTAATAATTAGGCCATTTTGGAGCAACGCACTGATATGATAGGTAAAGTTTGTATTTATGCACGGAAGCACCGAGACCCCCCGTATATCTGTCAACTTCATGAAGGTCTCGATTGCGGAGTCCAAAGACCCAATGAACATTCTCAATCCCGTCAAGAAGAGATTGCCTATGTTTGCGAGCTCGTAGCGAAACTGCCGCTGTGCATTATAGGATTTGGACCTCTTCAAGAGCTCCACATTGACGTGGATGAGAAAAGCACGGAATATCTCCTTGGTGCAGCTGCCAATGGGCTGCCACAACTCGTGTGTGCCCTCCACAATGCGGTTCCACTGCGATTTGGCGGTTTCAGGGTCCAGCGAAAGCCTGAAGCTCAAGAGGTTGCGCAACAGGTCCGATTCAATCAATCGCGTGAGCCGTGAGCGAATATCGCCAATGGCGGGGCCCCCAAGGAACCTTATGAGCTCCAGCGTGGACCCACCGTTGTCGGAGATTGGGAGCACATAGCACACGTGGTCCGCCACGTCGCGTAAAATAGGCACGAGCTCGTTGGTGGCGGTTCCGCCACTGAGAATGGTGAGGGTGGTCATATTGGTACTGCAGATAACTCGGCAAAAAACAGTCCACAGGTGTGTATTTCCGAGACCGCTGCGGGCGTAACTCTGAGACTGGAAATCACGTTTCCAGCTCTCTTTTTTTTTTCACCTTTTTTCACTACTTGTCTCTCTCAAATTTTTTTTTTCAAATCATCACCATGTCTGACCAGGAAGTTTTAGTTTTGAGAGGCACCCTCGAGGGCCACAACGGCTGGGTTACGTCCCTTGCCACCACTCCAGCTCACCCAGACCTCCTTTTGTCTGGTTCCAGAGACAAGACCTTGATCAAGTGGAAGCTCACTGGCGGTGAGAACTCGCAGTACGGTGTTGCCCAGAAGTCGTTCCAGGGCCACTCGCACATTGTGCAGGACGTCACCATTTCCGCCGACGGTGCCTTTGCTTTGTCTGGGTCTTGGGACAAGAGCTTGAGATTGTGGGACCTCGAGAGCGGTGAGTGCACACAGAGATTTGTGGGCCACACCAACGACGTTTTGTCTGTGTCCATCTCCAAGAACTTGAGACAGATTGTGTCTGCTTCCCGTGACAAGACCGTTAGAGTCTGGAACACCATTGGTGAGTGCATGGCCACCCTCAAGTCGCACTCCGACTGGGTTTCGGCCGTGAGAATCTCCCCTGTCGACAACTCCTCCTCGGTCATCTCCGCCTCGTGGGACAAGACTGTTAAGGTATGTATACCCCCTTTTTTTCATGTGATGTTGACTATATTTGCTACTTCAGATGTGCTTGCACAAATGAGACATAATAATCACCAAGATCTCTGATGAGAAAAAAAATTTCTTTTTTATTTCCGTTTACTAACTTTAGTCCTGGGACCTCAACGACTACTCCGTCACCGCCGACTTTATCGGCCACACCGGTTACATTTCTTGTATCACCCTTTCCCCAGACGCATCCTTGTGTGCTTCTGCCGGTAAGGACGGTGTTATCATCTTGTGGGACCTCAACTCCAACGAGACCTTGTACACCTTGAACGCTTCTTCCGAGGTCCACGCTTTGGCTTTCTCGCCAAACAGATACTGGTTGGCTGCTGCCACCACCACCGGTATCAAGGTCTTCAAGTTGCAGGAGAGAGACTTGTTGGACGAGTTGAAGCCAGAGTTTGCTACTGGTGCTAAGGCCAAGGACCCAGAGGCTGTTTCTTTGGCTTGGTCTGCTGACGGTCAGAACTTGTTTGCTGGTTACACTGATAATGTGATTAGGGTTTGGCAGGTGATGACTCCGTCTGCTTAAGCAAGCACAGTGAGCGAAGCGAACTGTGCGAAGCGAACTGGCGAAGGAGTGAAGTAGATGTGAATATATGCGTAATGCGATTTAAGTTTTGAGCACAAGTGAGCGAAGCGAACTGTGCGAAGTAAATTATTATGAACACAAGTGAGCGAAGCGATCTTGTGCGAGGAGCGAAGAATATGAAACAAATGCTAAGTAAATGCGAAGTAATTATGGCACAAGTGAGCAGCGAAGTATATGCGAAATAAATGCCAAATCTCTGTAACTTTTAGCACATTTCCCTTCGCTCACTTGTATGCACGAAGTAATTGAGAGTAAATACGAGCCGGATTCATACTTCAGCTCACGTAAACTTATTCTTAATATTTCAGGAAATCACTACTAGTCAGCCAGCGTGTGGTTACCGAAAATGGTGGTATTATATGCAGTACTAGAATGCAACCTAGGTCCAGTACAAGAAGCGAAGTAGATGTGAAATATATGCGTAATGCGAATTTAATTTTTGAGCACAAGTGAGCGAAGCGATCTTGTGCGAAGTAAATGAGACGCACTGTAAAAAATATGAGCATAAGTGAGCAAAGCGAACTTGTGCGAGGAGCGTAGAATATGAAACAAATGCTAAGCGAATGCGAAGTAATTATGGCACAAGTGAGCAGCGAAGTATATGCGAAATAAATGCGAAACCACGGTAAGAAGTTACTTTGAGCACAAGTTCGCTTCGCTCAGTTATGCTAGTATCAACGAAGTAACTGCGAATTTATGCGAAGTAAATGCCAAATCACTGTAACTTTTAGCACATTTCCCTTCGCTCACTTGTGTGAAGGGCAGCGAAGTAATTATGGCACAAGTGAGCGAAGTAAATGCGAAGTTCACTGTAAGAAATCATCTATGAGCACAGTTCGCTTCTCACTGTGCGAATTTCTCAATGACATCACTGCTCCATGAATCAAGAATTTATGAGTGAAGGGCATCTAACTCCCCCAATAGACAAGGGACATCTAATCTCCCAATGATGAAGGGACGCCTTAACACCACTCGCCCGCTAGTTAAAGTCAATTCGAGCCAGTGAACAATAAATTAAGAGTCAGTCAAGAGCCATCGTGGTAATAAAAATGGCTTCATTATGCAGGACGTCCCACAAGTAGGATGGCATTTGTTGCAAGTGTATAATCCTCCTAATTGAATACATCTATTAAAAAAATGGCAGATTACGCTGAGAAGACAGTATACGATTGAGACGGGGCACTTATAGACCAGTAGCACATTTGGCTGATGCTAAAGCGTACAGAGATTCTGATGATGGGGCAGTTTCTGACGTAGTTCTCAGCATGACACGTTTGACTTGCCAACACGTATGCTCGAGAAAGTCAAACAAATTATATGAGTAAATAATGAGAGTGGGGAGAAGTTACGGTGCATGAAAAAGGAAATTTGAACTTTTATCATTTTCTTAGGAATCCTACAAAAATTCATTAAAAAAAAAGAACAATTTTCACAGAACATTGAGGCAAAAACCCCAGTGAACTTAGAAGAATCACCAGTACCTTGTACTGAACCTCGCACACTTCGCTTTGCTCAGTGTACTTTAACTTCCCATTAGCGCACACTTCGCTTCGCTCAGTATGCTTTACTTCTTATTGGCGCACACTTCGCACAGTGTGCTCAATCCACCACATTCATCAAGAAGCTCAGAAATATGCGTAGTTGTGATTATGTAAAGTGGCTGCAGTAAATAAAGACTGAATTACTAAGCCAAAAAAAAGTGAATTTGTTAGCGAAGCAAATTTTAATTAGTGATTTGTGAGCGAACTGCCAATTGTCTAATTTGTAGCGAAAAATTGAGAATAGTGATTTGTGAGCGAACTGCCAATTGTCTAATTTGCATTAGAGAATTGAGAATAGTGATTTGCGATATTGACTCTGTAAATATTAATGAGTGAACACGGTGAATGCGACAAGAACATCAGCTTGCACTTGGTCGCTTCGCTGTTCGATCACGTCCCCACTTGGAATAATTGTTTCTTCGATCTAGAGAAGTCGCTCACTCTCAGCTTCACTCGAAGTCTTTTACCGGTGAACGAGTACCTAAGATTCTCTGCACCTTAACTGTGAGAACAGTGAGTGGCAGTAAAGTATTTGAGCACAGTGAGCGAAACTGGAGTAAATGTAAATATATGCGAGTAATGAGAGGCTGCGAACAAATGAGAACTAAATGCGAATTAGACGACGAATTCCAAGTAACTGTATTGCAAATTAACTGTGTTGTGCCTCTGTATTAACTGGTTCCGTAAACCTTAAGTACTGCGAAATGACTGCTTGTACAAGATTGCACGAACGAGGCGACTTCTAGAATGGCCATGACACAGTCTGAGTAATCCAATGCCAAGAGGAATGAGACATTGGTTTTTTACGTCAGCAATCTGATTTTCCTGATACCTGGGTAGTTTGCTTCGACACACAATTGAGCAGCGAATTGTTGAAGTAACAGCGGATACACTCTCTCACTCAGTGTACATATGGTTACAATGGCTATCGTACGTAGACGCGTACCTTTCTGGTGTAGATCTCTCCCAGCCAGCATGAAACAATCACGTCAGAGTAGTTATTTCTGAAATTCGTTTCGACGGAGATGGTAAATGAAGTTGGTGATAAAAATATCTGATTTAACAGATTAAGAGTCAAACCGTGCTCCAGGTAGTAGTGTACTTATTGAGGGGCCAAATGACTCACTCGCTCGGGTCATCCTAGATTAGTGTATTTACTGACTAATGGACCCAATTGACTTCACTCGCTCGGGTCATCCGAGATTAGTGTATTTACTGATGGACTCAGTTTTCCTCACCCTATCGCCCGGTCATCCGAGATTGTCGGGAAAGTACATGGCGATAATAGAAGGAAGATGTACAAGAATCGAGAGGGTTCCATCTTTCTATTGCCAAATACATGAATGGTTGGGTAATATTGATATCAGACAGTTAACTGTGAGACAAGCTTACTGCCTTCGTACTAGCAATTGACAGCTACGACTGCAGGTCAATTCTTGACGAGCGTGAATACTCAAATACTAGGAGTGGCATCACTGAAAACGTATATTCACCGCTATGCTCCGGTTTATAAATACCTTACTACTCAAACACCTTTCGTCACCCTCGCTAGGGTTCATGTAGATAGGTAATCTTTATCTTTACCCTCACTAGGCTCAGTTTCAGTCACAAATAGATTTTTATCTTCACCCTCGCCTGGTATTACCTCAATAAATACCTTTCTTCAACCCGCTGGGGTTCAGTCATTAAATAGGTATATTTATCTTCACCCTCGCTACGCTCGGAACACTATTTCTCCCATTTCTTACCCTCAACACTCAGGTTCATTTATCATTCGGGTTTATCTCTCAAATACTTCTTCACCCTCGCTACGCTCGGGAACATCCTCACTAAATACCTTCCTTTACCTTCGCCCGGGTTTTATCTCTCAAATACTTCTTCACCTTCGCTAGGGTTCATCGAAATAGTAAATTTTATCTTCACCCTCGCTACGCTCGGAAACATCCTCACTAAAATACTTTTCTTCACCCCGCTACGCTGGGGTTCAGTCACTAAATGAAATATTTATCTTCACCCTCGCTATGGTACATGTAAATACTAAATTTTATTTTCACCCTCGCTACGCTCGGGAACATCCTCACTAAAATCCTTTTTTCACCCTGTTAGGGTTTATCTCTCAAATACTTCTTCACCCTCGCTAGGGTTCATCTAAATAGTAAATTTTATCCTCACCCTCGCTACGCTCGGGAACATCCTCACTAAAATACTTTTTTCACCCTCGCTAGGGTTCATCTAAAAGGTAATTTTTTTTTCACCCTCGCTACGCTCGGGAACATCGTCACTAAAATACTTTTTTCACCCTCGCCCGGGTTTACCTCACTAAATACCTTCCTTCACCCCGCTGGGGTTCAGTCACTAAATAGGTATATTTATCTTCACCCTCGCTAGGGTTCATCTAAATAGCGAATTTTATCTTTACCCTCGCTACGCTCGGGAACATCCTCACTAAAATACTTTTTTCACCCTCGCTAGGGTTCATGTAAGTACTAAATTTTATTTTCACCCTCGCTACGCTCGGGAACATCCTCACTAAAATACTTTTTTCACCCCGCTACGCTGGGTTCATCTAAATGGTAAATTTTATCTTCACCCTCGCTAGGGTTCATGTAAATACTACATTTTATTTTCACCCTCGCTACGCTCGGGAACATCTTTGCTCCTTTTCTCACCCTCGCTACGCGAGGGTTCATCATTTCCCCTTCTCACCCTCGCTGCGCTCGGGACATTCTCCCTTTTCTCCCTCGCTGCGCGAGGGGAGAAAAGTAAATTTTGTCTTCACCCTCGCTACGCTCGGGTTCATCCTAACTCACTCACTCTCACCCTCGCTACGCGAGGGTTCGAAAAGGTATATCTTTCCACTAGCACTCCCCCCCACCACCCAATTCCTCACCGGATGCAACGTCGCAACCGCCGGAACAGCCCCCACACTCTCCGTCAAATGCGCCAATATCTCTCCATTCTGGTCATACACATCCAAGCCCCTATTCATGTTTGCAATGACAAACTTGTTTATGCCGTCCTCTGGCTTTGTCTGCCACCTTGCCTTTAGAATCGACACCCAGCGGCCAGTCTGGCAGTTGTGTCTAATTGTATTTACAGGAACAAGCCCCTCCAGGTTTTCCAACACATAATCCCTTTTCCACTCCGAAACCGCAGGCAAATCAAAGAGGTTGATTTTATCGTCGTAGCCATTGCACACCAAACGGTTATCTGCGTTCCAATCGACTGTAGACACAGAAAGACGGGACCCATAGCTCCCGTACAAATGGGGCGATGTCTGGTCGTCAAACTCTGACCACGAGCTGGGGCCCGTATTCCTGAGGTCCCAGATCCGCATGGTACGGTCCAAGGAACTCGTGGCGACCTGGTGATTTGCATTGGGGTTGATTGAGAAGCCACCAATCTTCTTATCGTGCATCCGGAGCAACAGGCCTTGTTTGAAGGGCTCGCGTGTATCGTAGCGCAAAAAAAGGCCCAGGAGAGTGGTCATGTACAAGAGGGGCGAGTCGATTGGCATGTTGATATCGGAGATGCCCAACTCCTCGCCGTCCTCGCTCAAGTAGGCCAATTCGCTCAGCTTGGTTTTGTTCATGTCGAGCACACGCACCGAGCCGTCATACGACCCCGTGTATATCTTGGAAAAGTCGGTGGAGGGCGTGAGGATCTTACTAATGCTCTTGCCGTGGGGTTTGACTATGGTCGTGGAGGGCTCGTCTTTGGTGTCGTCAACAGCCCAAATACCAAGGTTTCCGTTGGTATCGCCAGCAGCCACCACGCGGTTCTCGGTGGAGGGATGGAAATTGATGCTGGTGATGCGATAGTGGGAGAGTTTGATGTCGAGGGGATCAAAACGGGGATAGATCCGGAGACGGTCGAATTCCTCGCGAATGCTACTCACGTCCGCCCCGGTTTTGGTGCGGATAACGTCGTAAAAGTCTCCGGCTGAGAACTTGTCCCCAAGAGATTTTATAAGCGAGAGGACATTTTCATTAATGTCTTCATCTTTTTTAATGTCATTAATGTCTTGGTCATTTTCAACCTCTTTTTTCACCTCTTTTTCCTCTTTTTTCACCTCCTCCTTCTCATTCTTTTCTCTCTTTAATACCCGATCCTCGTTTTTGTACCCCCCCTTTTCATCTGTAAGCAAATCAATCAAACTGAATTCTCCTAGCAAACGCGTCTTTTTGAGCCGCTCCAACTGCGCCTTTTCGGCCTCGACGCGTTCCTTCTCGGCCTGCTGCCGCGCAAACTCCTCGGGGTCCTCCTGCTCTGTTTTGATGCCCGCCAAACGACGCGACTTGCGCTGGGGCTCCACGGGCTCTCGTTTGCGGGGGCGCGAGGGTTTGGGTTTGGTGGAGGGTTTGGGTTGTTTGAAGGACAGAGCAACAGAGTCGAGATCGAGCGATCGGAGGAGGTTTTTGTTGCGTTCGATGTTTTGGAGGCGTTGTTTTTCAAAGTCGGTGAGCATACTGAACAAACAATTGAGCGAAGCGAAATTGTTTGAACCCAACATATACTGAGCAACATTGAGCAACACTGAACAACATTGAGCGCAGCGAAATGTTGTGAAGTGTACCTGCTGATTACAATAACTTATCGTACACTTCGCTTCGCTCAATGTACGTGAATAATTAAGTAGCCTTCACTCGCTCCGCTCAGTGCCGTGACTTATAAATAGCCTACTAAAGTAAACTGTACAAACCGTGTAAGGATATTATACACCCACAATCGTACACTGAGCGGAGCGAAGTGTACGCATTAATTTAATAGCCTACTATTGAACACTTCGCTCCGCTCAGCGTACGTATTACATAGCCTATCTTCCCTCGCTCGCTCAGTGCACACTAGGCAACCATAATTGAATCGGTGCACTAGCTTCGTCACTCGCTAGTCAATCAATTAATAGCTATCATACGTATGCTTGTACGCGTCGCGTAAAAATTTCTACATAATCTTTTTTCGCTCCACTTTATTGATCAGATACTTTGGGTATTTCTGTACAATCTATAAAACCCCTCGATATTAATCTCCATCCCTTAATCGTTTCTCATACCTGCATACGTAAACCCCAGTTATCCTGTGAACAACAATTTGTGCAGCGAAATTGTTTGAAGACACTGAGCAACATTGAGCGAAGCGAAATGTTGTGAAGTGTTCCTGAGTTGATTAAAACCTATTGTGGTACGCTGAGCAACATTGAGCCAGCGAAAACTTTGAACTACGTGATTACAACAAACTTTCATACACTTCACAACATTTCGCTGCGCTCAATGTTGTGAACTGTGCGTGTCACTCAGTGTACGTAATTACACAACCTGTAGGGACTACTGAGTTGGGATTGAACTAACTGACTTCTTCATTGAAGGACATAGGTACGTATTAAGCAAAGCCTCCGGTGGGTCTGCAGGCGTCGTAGGTGGAGCGGGGTTACAGCAAAGGGTCCTATAGATCAGACCTACACATCGATTCAACCTTACTCTCTCAGAGATGTGTAGTAAAAGCGGGTTCGAGTCCGGATCGGGGGATTCTAACCCTTGAACAACTTACATGCAATAGCAGGTACGTGTAGTACGGCCCCTACCACAGTCACTATTACACTGAGCAACATTGAGAGCAATTGAGCGAAGCGAAATTGTTTGAGACCTACACCAACATTACTGGCAAGATTGAGGCAGCGAAATTGTTTGAAGACACTACTTTATTATCAGCTATACCATTTATAGGTGGAGATTTACTTCGCTTCGCTCAGTGTCGTGAATAATAGTGTGATACCAGAACAGATGGGAGAACCTTTATGGAGTAGGACTGGTGATTATGAGTGAATATGAACATCACTACGAGCGAAGCAGTATAATCATTTATTTCAATATTAGTGAGGCATGTTAAGTATTGGTGGATCGGATAGGGTGTACAATACCAGGAGATAGGCTTCCATGTTGAGGGGAGCGAACAGCACAGGCTGAAATACTATTAGGGATAATGGGTTTAAAGTGTGATTGATGATTAAGATTAGTATGTGATTATGATTGTGTATGAGTGGTTGTGATTATGTCGGAGTGTTTGAGTGATTAATTATGAGTGAGTATTGAGTATGAGTGATTGTGAATGATTCCAAGTGAATATGAGTAATTTTAGTATGATTAGCGATTGGATCATAAGTGATAAGGTTGAGTATGAGTGAGTATGAATGAGTATGAGTGATTAGATTATTAGATTATGAGTGCTTATATTTATTATGAGTGCTGATTAGTGAATATGAGTGGTTATTAAGTATCTTTGTTTCTTATTATGAGTGCTGATTAGTGTGGGTATAGTGATAATCTAGTGGTTATGAGTGATTAAAAATGTGGTAGTGTTTTGAGTAATTATGGTATGATAGTGATTATCAGTATGATTGTACAGTCGAGTATGAGTGGTATGAGTGTGAGTGGTATGAGTACTTAGGTGAGCACTTTTCGTAACCCTAATCACTAGCACTCAAGTGAGCGATATGAGTCTTAGATTATAGTACTCTCGTGACTCCTGAGCACTAGCACTCAACTGAGCGATATGAGTAAGATTATAGTACTCTTCCTCATATCTCACCCAAGCACTCACCTCGCTAACTCACCAGCACTCAACTGAGCTATCGCTCAGTTCTTAAATATTATGAGTACTCTCCTGGCTGACTCACCTCGCTGACTCACCAGCACTCAACTGAGCTATCGCTCAGTTCTTAAATATTATGAGTACTCTCCTGGATGACTCACCTCGCTGACTCACCAGCACTCACCTTCGCTATCGCTCAGTTGAGTGCTGGTGAGTGCTCGGTGAGGATGGTGAGTACTCTCCTGGATGACTCACCTCGCTGACTCACCAGACTCACCTCGCTAACTCACCTAGCACTCACCAAGCACTCACCTTCGCTATCGCTCAGTGAGTGCTAGGTGAGTGCTAGGAGTACTCAGGTAATTCTTAAATATTATGAGTACTCTCCTGGCTGACTCACCTCGCTGACTCACCAGCACTCAACTGAGCTATCGCTCAGTTCTTAAATATTATGAGTACTCTCCTGGCTGACTCACCTCGCTGACTCACCAGACTCACCTCGCTAACTCACCAGCACTCAACTGAGCTATCGCTCAGTTGAGTGCGGTGAGTGCTCGGAGAGTCTGGCGAGTGCTCGGTGAGTCTTAATAAGTCTGCAGCCAAATACAAACTCCCACAAACCACAATCCCCCTTTCATCCCCCCACCCAATCACCTTCTCCAAAACCTCCCCCACATTCTCCCCCCCCACCTCCCCCACATCCAAACCCTCTTCCCTAGCAATCTCCCCCAACTCCTCCACACCCATACAACTCACCCACGGCATGTTTTCTGGCTGCGAAAACGGCGTAAACACCACGGTATCACCTTTGCGGACGATATGGGCAAACAAACTCCTCGCCGACTTCCCTCTAGTCAAGCCAATTACATATATGACGCCTTTGCTTTCCCTCACATGGGAGTCCACATACTTTGCGAGCTCTATGGCCGCGCTCTCGTTGTGGGCCCCGTCCAACAATATGCTTTTTCCCTTAAACTCCACCCTCTGGAGCCGGCCTGGCCACGAAGTGTTTCGTATGCCTTGGCGAATGGCCTCTTGGGATATTGGAAAGTGCTCTTGGATAATCAGCACGATTTTGGCAGCCACACTGAGGTTATGGCGCTGGTACTCGCCCAGGAGGGGCGAGAGTGCGAATAGCTCTGGGTATTCTGTTCCATCAACAAGAAAAAGAGGAGAATTGTGGGCCACGGCCTCGTCACGGACCACAGCGAGGACCGTGGGGTCGTTGGAAGCGTCCACGACGACGGGAACGCCTTTCTTGATGATTCCGGCTTTGTGGGAGGCGATTTCACGGAGGGAGGTGCCGAGGAAGGATTCGTGGTCTACTCCGATTTTGGTGATGGCGCATGAAATGAGGGTGGGTGTCAAATCGAACGAAGTCAAATCGAACGAAGTGAGATTTGACTGGCCATTGCGATTATCCAGAGAAAGTCTATCCAGAGAAAGTCTATCCAGAAAAAGTCTATCCAGATTATCTCCAAGACTTTCACCAACTCTTTTTTCCCCAACTCTTTTATCTAATCTTTCTCTTTTATCTAATCTTTCTCCTTCATCTAATCTTTCTCCTTCATCTAATCTTTTTTCTTCATCTAATCTTTCTCCTTCATCTAATCTTTTTTCATCTAATCTTTCTCTTTCATCTAATCTTTCTCTTTCATCTAATCTTTTTTCTTCATCTAATCTTTCTCCTTCATCTAATCTTTCTCTTTCATCTAATCTTTTCTCTCTTTCTAATCTTTTCTCTTTCATTATTGCCCCCGCCAGTAATACATTCGTAGCATCTAGTCTCCCCCCCAACCCCACCTCCACCACCGCGACACTCACGCGCTCAATCTCAAAGATCTTGAAGGCGGTCGCTGTGAGGAGCTCGAACTCAGTGCATCCCAAGCGGAACTCGTCGTTGTAGCCCCTAACCATTTTCGCCACACGCGCAAAATCAGCAGCGGGATACGCCACGTTGTTTATGGCCACGCAGTCGTTGTAGGAGACCATGTGGGGGCTCGTGAAGCGCCCGTTGCGGATGTTGGCGGCCGTGAGCACCGCCGTGATGTACAGAACAGTGGACCCTTTTCCGTTCGTCCCGGCAACGTGCACACACAGGTACGTGAGCTGGGGGTTCCGGAGGTGCGAAAGGAGTTTGGAGATCCGTGAGAGTGTGAGGTCAATCATAAAAAGAGAAATTAATAGTCAAGGTTGGATGAGCAGTGAGGATATTGAAAGAAAATGATGGAGGGTAGTAATAATGAGATGTGGAATGGTGATGTAGGATATTAGTACAATATGGTGATGTAGGGTAGTTGTGATATTGATGGTGGTAGTGATGGCAGTGGGATAGTGATGGTGATTATTGGATAGTTTTTTGGGTTGTCAGACTATTAGGATAGTGATAGTAGTGATAGTAGTGATACTAGAATAGTAGTGGTAATTGGATGATAGTGATAGTGATACTATTGATAATAAAAAAATAGGATCTTAGTGAGGACAGTAGGGTAGTAATATTATATGTTGGTGATAGTGATGGTGTAAAGTGATAGTATAATAATGACAGAGCTGGTGATAGAAAATAGTAGAATAGTGATAATGATAATAGTGGGGATAGTGTCATAAGAGTGGATAATAGGATATAATGTGGTAGGAGTCATAATTATGGGAATATTGATAGGATATGATACGGTGTTATGTTTGATTATGGCTGATCACACTCCAGACATTGAGGCTTGGATAACTCTAGATAAAAGACTATATGTAGACTGATTATAATGGATACAATAGAAAGGATAATCAGGGATATAAGGATCTCAGGGATATAGGGACATAGGGATATAGGGATATAGGAATAGGGGTATAGAGATATAGGGATATAGGGATATAGGATATAGGGATATAGGACATAGGATATAGGGACATAGGATATAGGGACATAGGGATCAGATAAACAGCGGACAGTGGATAAATCTGCCCATACGTAGTTTACGAATGTTTTTTTATGTCAAAACCCTCCACATACATACAAGAGCGGCTTGATTCGCTCCATGCGATCGATCTCCGTGTCGCGGCGATTCTCGACAACATGGGGCTGGTGTTCGAGACGGTCCAGAACCACCAGAAGGAGGCGTTTGAGGCCGCGGCCCGCGTGGTGTACGCGGACTTGAGCAAGGTGGCCATCGACTTGCGCAAGGAGGTGAAGATTATGGATAACAATATCGGGGTCTATGACAAGAATGACGACCACATGATGATCTTGCCAATTAGTGTGGAGCAAAAGAACACCAAGCTCGGGCGCCAGAAAATGAAGGAGGAGTTGAGGGAGATGGATGAGTTGTTGGGGACAGAAAAAGGTACAGGATAGAAGATGAGATGAGAAATTATGAAGAAAGCTACCAAAAAAGCATACAGTTATACAAGACGACAAGAAGGAGGCAATACAAGATGACATAAAGACGACAAAGACGACAAAGACAACATAAGCAAGGAGACATATTGGTGACGACATACACACGACACACGACACACACGACACGATAATTGATATTATATAGACGCATGGCGACAAGAGAACTCTAGACAGCTGAACAAAGTAGAATGTATAGATATCACTAGTGAGGATGTGTGAGTATTTATAGAACATTCAGGGGTTAAATATTATTGCTGGCAGTATTCGTCACGATCTGAAACAAATCTGCCAATGTTTGGATGGAATGAATTGTGACATAGGATGTAACACATGTGTAACGAATTCTCCTCTGCCTATTCTACATCAGTAGTATAGTGGGCCTATTAAGCCACTATTTTACTAGGAATGTGATGACCCTAACATGGGATCCTCTATCCTCAGTTGTTCTCAGAGACTGCAATGATAAGGATTAGAGTAATATATTAGATAACAGGCCACTCTTGGAGCTGAGCTACCATAAGGATTAGAGTAATATATTAGATAATAGGATCCACTCTTGAGTTATATATTGGATAATAGGATCCACTCTTGAGTTATATATTGGATAATAGGATCCACTCTTGAGTTATATATTAGATAATAGGCCACTCTTGAGTTATATATTAGATAATAGGCCACTCTTGAGTTATATATTGGATATTAGGATCCACTCTTGAGTTATATATTAGATAATAGGCCACTCTTGAGTTATATATTAGATAATAGGATCCACTCTTGAGTTATATATAGGGTATTAGGATTCACTCTTGATTTGTATTTAGTAACACTTACTTCATTGAGAGTACATAGGTATTTAGCTCTGCTCAATGGGAGACGGGGACTGGTGGCCATCCACTTGTGGAAAACGTAGAGTTTATTAGGCTCTCAAGCTTTTCGAACGACATGAAGCTTTGAACATTTCTGCAGTAGCAGCTTTATCGGTAGTACTACCTTCCAGTATGTACGAAAACTAATGAGTATAGACTTTGAGTAGCTATTGATTTTTGCAGGTATGGTTTACCGTGAATGGTGGAGATTAGACAGAGGATCATACACTTGAGGCTCCGTATGCTATAGTGCTTCCGTAGTATGTCAAACAGAAAAGATGAACATCTTGCCCAAAGGTAGCCAGTTCCAGACATTAAAACTCAACGATTCCCAATTGTTGCACGTTTTCGATTCTCGTCATAAGGTTCACTACAGTAGCTTAATGTCTTACAGTAGCTCAATATTTGTCTCACAGTAGCTCAATATTTGTCTTACAGTAGCTCAATACTTGTCTTACAGTAGCTTAATATTTGTCTTACAGTAGCTCAATATTTGTCTTACAGTAGCTTAATACTTGTCTTACAGTAGCTTAATATTTGTCTTACAGTAGCTTAATATTTGTCTTATAGTAGCTTAATACTTGTCTTACAGTAGCTTAATGTCTTACAGTAGCTTAATGTCTTACAGTAGCTTAATATTTGTCTTCCCTTGCTACGTTCGGGTTCATCTCTTCATCCGAATACATTTGGAGTAAGTGAGCTGATATTAGATTCTACAGAAACTCTTTGTTGCTAGTATCATCTGGTAGCAGGCCATTTTAATTCACCAGTTTTGTGTATTTTGCAGCCATTCCTGCATACAGAACAACACATGGATCTGGCAAATGACTGTACGTATTATTCAGGAAACGGAACAATGGACGAGAAATCAGAGTAATTGACTGCCACACTTCCGTGAGAAATAATAAGGGACCTGGACGCCTGAATCCTCGCACTTTAGAACAAATCGGGTGTAAATAGGCCTATAATCCCCTAACCTATGCCGATCGTTCATTGAGTCATTCGAACGATGTTCGCTCAGTGAGCTATTCTAAAGTGGTATTAAAACAGAAAGCCTGCGAATGACAGTCTGCGGTACTGAAATGAAACTTATTAGCTCAGTAATCTCAGTGAGCTTAGTATAGACAGACGATTCTCTTAACTTTCACCTCTCGATTGATGAACTCTGTTGACTGGTGCAATAATCTGTTTGACTATCGAATGGCGGAATGGATACTCAATAGATTGTCGTGTAATAGGAATCCTACAACTCATCAGTACAGGGTGCTAGAGACATCGCTAACCGCTGCAAGACAACGAAAAAACCTCATTATGAGCAGTCAAGAAGACACGAGTGCTGCTTTCTATTCTATCTACATCACTCATTCGTTTCGGTTTGCCAATTTTTCTCTAACCCAGCGAACAAGGTTTGTTGAGTCTCCCAGTTGAAACAGATCCATATACAAATATGTGGGTCTCACATATAGAACATTCACCTAGGAAAATGGTTATATGATAGGTGAAATAATGAGGTAATTCTAGCGTTTTTTTAGAATGACCAATTTGGTTTCATATTCAAAATATACTTCTCGAGTAATCACCTTTGGTCGTCTTTATGACGATCCTTCGTCTCACCCTCGTTACCGCTGGGTTCATCCTGTTCTGTTCCAGAACATGTATTCCGAATTAGGATATCAATGGGAACAGTTAAAGATCTATAAGCACGGACCTGCAACTTGAACTGGCTATCAAGGTTATAGTTTTAGTACTCTATGAGTGAAACATCAGTATTCAATCTACTCAAACAAGTGCTACTCATTGATCACGTGACTCGTCCTGCATATGACCTCGGATTACTGAGCGACTCACGGAACCAGATAACAGCCTGAAGTATAACCAGATGAGGTAAAATGTAGTGGTGGTGAATATTTCACTATTCTTATCAACTCCACTTTTTTAAACTATCCTATTCGTAACCTATATGCTGGTCAACTCATTTATTCTGTATAATATCCTATTTTAACCTCCGCCTGCTCAATACTCATTTATTTAACTAAAATGTCCTATTCGTAGCCTCTTGGGGTATGCTCAATTCAGGAACTCTAGTATTCAGTGAGTTCGCATAACCTTCGCTCGCTCAGGTGTGCTCAAACTTATTCAGTTAACTACATTCAAATAACCTCGCTTGCTCAGGTATAGTCCAACTCATTCAGTTAACTATATATTCATAACCTGAGCGAAAAATGTATAGTCCAACTTATTCGCTTACAATATATTCGCATACCTCAATGATTCAAGGCAACCCATCAGTTAAACATATTCTTTCGCACCGCTCAGGTCAACTCATTACTTAATTACGCTCCCTGTTCGTTCCTGCTTAGATAGTACAACTCTTTTATTCATAAACTCTGAATGCAATTTAGGAACTCTAATTAGTGAGATCGCATAGCCTTCGCTGCTCAGGTATGCTCAGGTTATGCTATCAAAACGATTAACTCAATTTGGGAACTCTAATTCAGTAAGTTCGCATAACCTTCGCTTCGCTCAGGTTATGCTCAATCTTGCTAGGTATAGTACTACATCACATTTGATGTGCAACTCAATCATAATCACAAATCATAATCACGTCTGATTCGCAAATCACTCAATATTCACTCATCTCATTCAAACTCACTCATATCAAATTCATTCAAAACTCACTCACATCAAATTCATTCATAACTCACTCATATCAAATTCATTCATAACTCACTCATATCAAATTCATTCGCACTCCCTCATAATCAAATTCATTCGCACTCACTCATAACTCACCCATAACTCACTTCGTTCGTTATTCGTTCGTTATTCTATTTAAAAACTATCCTATTCGTAGCTCTTGGTGCTCAATTGGCACTCATTATTCAACTTGTTAGATACTGCGTATTCTGGAATATTGTAGGAGTACTGTTTGTAAATGCAGATTGCCAGTAAGGTCAGAAAGGAAAGATTGGTAACAAATCGATATCCCTGTCCAGGATATGTTTTACAATATGTGGAAGGTAATACTACCGTACTGCATGTAAGCCGTTACTGCAGGAAAGAAATATTGTTCTGAAGCTTGACGAGACGCACTAATAAATGGCCTCCGGCATTTAACACCTCGTCTAGCTTATTCTTTGTCACATGAGGACGGAAACACCTGCCCCGCTTCCGCGATGCCGCGGAGCTGTTTTGCTTAAATACGTACCTATGTACTCTCAATAAAGTAAGTCAGTTTGTTACTAAATCCCAACTCAAGAGTGGAATCCCTAACAATATCTTTGAATTCCTAATTAGGAAATCTCAATGACACAACCACCTATGGCTCTATAAGTATGGACCATCGCACAGCGAGCGAATGGTTAGAATTCTCGTATGAGATGATGCGAACTCTCTATGATGATGCGAATGTTTGAGTTATGGTGCACCATGGGGCATTTTCCTGGTGGTAATCATGCACCACAGGGCGAACTGATGAGAGCTTATGATGCCATCAATTATGTAGTACTAGTGTTAATTATCGGTGAACATAAAATTCAATCTACTCGACTACTGATCACGTACTTTCCTGCAGATGCCTAGAGAGTATCAATACACCCTGTTTGTAGCCTACCTGTTCAACTCTTTATTCAGTATAAGTATATAGGAACTCTAATTGTTCAGTGAGTAATTTCGCATAACCTGAGCGAAGCGAAGGTTATGCTCAGGTATGCTCAGTATATCCTATCGAAACGAGTAACTCAATTTAGGAACTCTAATATTCAGTGAATTCGCAAACCTTCGCTTCGCTCAGGTATGCTCAGGTTACGCTATCAAAACGATTAACTCAATTTAGGACTCTTATTAGTGAGTTCGCATAACCTGAGCGAAGCGAAGGTATGGTCAATATATCCCATCAAAACGATCAACTCGATTTAGGAAGTCAAATTATTCAGTGAATTCGCATAACCTTCGCTCAGGTATGCTCAGGTATGCTCAACATAAGTTACTTAATTTAGGACTCTAATCAGTGAGTTCGCATAACCTTCGCTTCGCTCAGGTATGCTCAATATATCCTATCAAAACGAGTAACTCAATTTAGGAACTCTCATTATTCAGTGAGTATATTCGCATAACCTTCGCTTCGCTCAGGTATGCTCAATATAAGTTACTCCGGAATATTGTGCAGGATAGTGCTGTACGTGATTGCAGATTAGCCATTGGTATGGATAGAAAGGGAAAGATTGGTGAAACAAATCTTTAACCCCCCTGTGTTCCAGAATATGTTTTACAACATACCTTTGCATTCCTAATTAGGAAACTTCAATGGACACACAACGCCTACCTAAGGATGTATAAGTATGGACCATCCGGCTAGCTATATAGATATCAATAAATTAGGTTTGACAGTTCCTTAGTGTTTAATCTATATTACATCGGTGATCATCAAGTTATTCAATCTCTACTCGAACAACTACTACCAACTAACCACGTGACTCTTCCCGCAGGATGCCTAGAAGAGTAACTCGGAATTTAACAAACTCTAATATTCTGTGAATTCGCAAACCTTCGCTTCGCTCAGGTATGCTCAGGTATGCACAATATAAGTTACTAAATTTAGAAAGTCAAATTATTCAGTGAATTCGCAAACCTGAGCGAAGCGAAGGTATACGCAATATATCCTATCGAAACGAGCAACTCAATTTAGGAAGTCTCATTGTTCAGTGAGTATATTCGCATAACCTTCGCTTCGCTCAGGTATGCTCAATAAGTTACTCAATTTAGGAAGTCAAGTTATTCAGTGAATTCGCAAACCTTCGCTTCGCTCAGGTATGCTCAATATAAACTCAATTTAGGAACTCTAATATTCAGTGAATTCGCAAACCTTCGCTTCGCTCAGGTATGCTCAGGTATGCTATGGTATAGAGTAACCCCGCTTCGCGAGGTTACTCTATACAACCCTTGTTTTCGACGGCTCAAACGGCAACCCCAACGCAATCACCCCTATAAACCCCATAAAAGCCCCACATATCCATATCGGAACCTGACTACTAGTATCCGAATACCAAGCAATAATCGGAACCATAGCCGTTGCAACCCTGGTACACACCAAACACAAGGAATTCCCCGTGGCTCTGGCCAGCGACGGCATCACCTCTGGCGTATACGCATACATAACCCCGTAGTAAATATAGAGACAGACAAAAACCGCCGACGAAAGCCCCACATTCTGGTCCCTGGTCCTCACGGCAGTGTAGCCAAACAAACAGGCCATTGTGGTGAGGCCTCCGATACAAAGAACGCCTCTTCTGCCAAGTGCAGGAACGAAATATAAAAGTCCACCAGCAATTAGCGGACCCCCCGTAGATGCCACGTTGGAAATGAGATTGTCTCGGTAGACCCCGTGGACTGTATTTGCCGAAACATTTGCGCCCCTCGTGGCCAAGTATACCGGAAGGAATGCCGAGTACAATGGGTAGGCGATTCCCAAGCACAACCACAGCAAAAAGAGAAGGAGGGTGGACCGCGTGGCCTTTTTCGTTGCAAATAGGGTCCTTACGTGTTTGAGGGCAATTCGAAACGTCCCCTTTAACGATACATCCTTTCTGTAGTCCTCATTGATGGTGATTGTTCCACAGGATTCGAGCATCTCAAGGGTCAACGAGCACGTTCTGCCGTACCTTTGGGCCACCTCCTGCAAAGCCTGGACGCACTCGGCGTCCCTATTATTTGCCACCAAGAATTTGGGGGTCTCCTTGAGTCTCACGACTGTGAGCCGCAATATCGCCAAAACAAGAACTATGGCCCCGTTGACATACCACACGTAACGCCAGCCGCGGTTTTCGTGGGATGGGCAATTCTCGCGGCTCGAGCACGAGTAGTTGGGGAGAAACGCATAGGCCACCAAAACAGAGATGGTCTGGCCAATGCCCCAGAAAAACGCAAAGAAGGTCAAAAGCCACTGGTGTCTATGCGGGAGAAACTCCAAGAATACGCACGTGTCCAATACGAGGTTCCCCCCCGCTGCAAAAGACGAAAGCAATACCATGAGGCCGTACGAGGCCATACTGTTCATGGCCCCCGTAATGATGGCAAAGATGGCGGAAAGCATCAAAGACAAGTTGAATGCGAGCTTGCGCCCAATCATATCGGCCGAAAAGCCCCAGAAGGCCGCCCCAAGAATCATACCCCCGGCATAGCACTCGTTGGACACCGCAAACGAGTACCCGAATTGGTAATTGACAAACGTCCTCACACTGCTCTCGATATACGTCAATTGCGTGTCGGTCATGTAGCCCATGCCGTTGAGAAAGAACAATTTGAGGTGGTACATGGTGAAGCCTATTTCGTCGATGGCATCGTTCACGAGCTTCATTTTGCGCTGCATGATCTCGTCGCTCGCCTCGAGCTCAACCATATCGTACTCGTCCCCGCTGACGCTCAGCGAGTCCAGCGGGTGGTAGATGGGAACGGGCTCCTTTTCTTGTGACATGGATTTTAATTAAACACGGGGTGAGGAAGGGCTGGAAACCACCCCAATGAGAAGAGAAGATGAAATATATGATGAAGTTATGATGAAGTTATGATGTATGATGATGAAGTATGATGATGGCTGCAACTGGTTCTGTGCGTTGAGTCAAGGTTTTGTGTCATGAGATGAATCAAGCGAGATGGACACTAACCATGTTGAGTATACTCTGAGTATGAAGATCTGAGTAATATAGATCTGAGTATGAAGATCTGAGTATAATGTAAATCTGAGTAATATAAATCTGAGTATGAAGATCTGAGTAATATAGATATGAGTATGAATTCTCTTGAGTAAAATGTTACAGAACGTGGATAAGGTATTGTGCGTTAATGATTGGATACCTTGAATTATACTGTACTAGGAATGTCAGGTATGTGTAGGTATGTGTAGGTATGTCTAGGGTATGGTATGTCTAGGGTATGGTATGTCTAGCTATGTCTATGGCATGGTATGTCTAGGGTCTAGCGATGTCTAGCTATGTCTAGCTATGTCTAGATGTTTAGGTATTTTTTGTATTGGCCGTGTTGGTCTTATTGTTGGTCTTATTGTTATTCAATTGCATCCTCAGGTGAGTGACAACATTCCGTTTCACTATCAGGTCACACGTGTGCATTTACCGCGGTGCATTTCGTGGGGCTAAAATTAGCAAAAAACGGTCGTGGAACGTTGCAATCATGGTACAAGACCTGACTGTAACGTGGTCATTACGAACGAAGTGAGTAATGATACTAAGCGTTCATTACTTAGGATCGAAGTGAGTAAAGTTACGAACGAGTGAGTAAGATACTGAGCGTTTCATACGAAAATCATTACGAACGAAGTGAGTAAAGATACTGAGCATTTCATAATCATTACGAATCATTACTCACTTCGTTCGTAATGATACTAAGATTTCATTACTCAACTAACAGTACACTTGTCCACGGACGTCGGTCAATGGACAATCTTTGTATAACTACTTGATTTTTTTCATTCAGATTTATTGAGATCTTGTTTAGTTCACTCGCACAGTTCGCTTCGCTCACTGTGCTGATTAATTCTCTAGGTGGGATTTGTCATATTCAGGGAATATGACCAGAATGAAACAAAGAGATGAAGAGAGAGAAGGTTAGAGATAGAACAACGAAGAACAGATAGCTTAAAGAAAGAGCTACAGCTCTCTTTAAGCTGAATAGAAACAAACGCTCTCTTGGTGGCCTATTATTAACTGATTTGATCGGATGCCCTGTGGATTTCCAATAGAGCAAGATCGTAACCAGAAACAGGCTTGAACCAGGAAACAGGCTTGAAGAAGATGATAAACAGTCACGCCAAATGATACCCAACGCGTACCAATATCTCCCCTGTTAGGACTGGGAGTATTAGTACTATGTACCCCACGTAATGGTTCGCATAAACCTGAACGTAAACCTTCGCTTCGCTCAGGTTTATGTTCAGGTTTCGAATGAGTGATTCAAGAAAACCTGAGCGAAGGTTTATCGAATGATTGATTTAAGAAAACCAGAGCGAAGGTTTATCGAGTGATTGATTTAAGAAAACCCGAGCGAAGGTTTATTGGATGAGTGATTTAAGAAAACCAGAGCGAAGGTTTATCGAATGGTGATTCAGCTTAAACGAGCATAAACCTTCGCTTCGCTCAGGTTTATAATAAGTGATTTAAGCATCTAAGCATAAACCTTCGCTTCGCTCAGGTTTATCGAATAGTGATTTAAGCTTAACAAGCTTAAACCTTCGCTTCGCTCAGGTTTATGCTCAGGTTACACTGGCATATAATACTTTGTATGTTTCGATTAATAAATAAGATAAGCTATTTCCCCAGCAAAGTGTGATTACCTAACACCCATTTATTTTGATTCAATTGGGCATCTACTGCGTCTGCCACCAACAAGTTACCCCACAAATTGTAATTCTAACATATAACATCTTGGGTGTCAGTATTATCTAAAGGGCATCGTATTCCTATGTAGTGGAATTGGATAATCTCTGGAATAGATTAAGAGTCATAAATTGAGTGTCACGTGATGGACAAGCCCGCTTATTGTACTTTCCAGTATCACAATTGACTTTGCTGCTCTCAAATCTCAGCACTCAGACGAATTCACCTCTCCTATTCTGCTACTTCTCAGTTCACAATTTATCGCTTCTCATTTCTCAATCACAGTCAATTAGCTTATATGTCCTCAGTCAATTCACTTCTCATTGAACTGACGTGACAATACAAAAAAGAGCTGTATCAGTATCTAACACACCCAAACCATGTTTAGGAAACATATAGGATAATCTCAATGGAGGTATTCAAAAAGATATGTTTCAAACTCCATAGTCCTTACTTCAGATCCCAATATCTATTCCTCACTCTATTAAATATTGGTATTCTACATCTACACTCCAGATCCAATATCTATTCCTCACTCTATTAAATATTAGTATCTACACTCCAGATCCCAATATCTATGCCTCACTCTATTAAATATTAGTATCTACACTCCAGATCCCAATATCTATTCCATCTTTATTAAATATTAGTATCTACACTCCAGATCCAATATCTATTCCTCACTCTATTACACATTATTTCAGGCCCAGGTACCTAGGTTACAGCTACGTTGGCACTGTTAGGAATGCTACAGGTGACTTGAGCATAGTGTATACATTCAAGCGCCAATCTCCACCTGTAGCAGTGGTGGTTCTTTAACATTCGCTTGCTTAATGTCTGTTTACTCTTGCGGTACCTTTCGGTACTGTCCTCTTTCGGTACCTACAAAATCAGTCGTATAGCTTCTCAGATACCAAGATAAGTTTGTCCAAACCTACATATCCTTATTTACTCTCTTATGTCTATTCGTCCGCTTATTCTATTTCTATTCTACTTATGTCTATTTGTACCGCTCTATTCTATTCCTATTCTACTTATATTTGTACCGCTGTATTAAGAATATACACTATATAGCAATTATATCCGTAGAATATGCGAACATATCGATATTAGGTGTAATTAATAACATTTATAGGTCTATGTAGGGTCTGGGCCTATTAGGTGATGATTCTAGTACTGCATAGAATACTACCCTTTTCGGTAATCACACGCTGGCTAACAAGTATTTAAGTAGGTGTATATTTCCCAGTAAGAGATAAGTTTACGTCTGAACTGAAGTGTATGAATCCTGACGGTCTAACCTTTATTAGGTCTCTTAGTATGGACATGTATATTCTAGGTAGATATTGTTCAAGAGCTTACTTTATTTTACTTATGTCTATTCATCCGCTTATTCTATCACCAGTACAGACTGAGTGCCTGTCAGTTTCAGACTGACGATTCTGAACATAATTAAATCAATGAATGTCTCAGTTCATCCTTAAAAACTCACATAGAGATATTTTGTCTTCTGCCAACATTCTTAGTGGTTCGACTTCTGTGCCATCCATTAGTGTTTCTGTATCTTCTTGCCTATCATTAGTGTTTCGCTGTATCTTCTTGCCTATCATTAGTGTTTCGCTGTATCTTGCCTATCATTAGTGTTTCAACTTCTCTACCTAACATTCTTATTGTTTTCTGTGCCTATAACTCCTCTAAATAACCCTGCTGTATCAACCTCTCCACATCGCTCTTCCTTACAAAAAACTGCGAGTCCTTAATCAAATTAAACAGCCCGTACTCTGTCTGGACCTCCCCCCCATCCTTCAAGACCCGCACGTCGATAAAGATATTTCGTGGGGGCTCTAGGTCGCCCAGAATGTCCATATCTGGGAAGCCCGACTTGTACGTCATGAGGAGATCGCGGTAGTTTTTGTAGTACTCCTCTTCGTGGTGGCTTAGGTTGTTTATGGCGAGCTGGGTCGTGTAATTGGTGTATATCTCGCTTGTGCGGGGAGCGTCGTCGGAAAGATCGATATTGAGCCATGCAAACTCGGCGATTTTATGTGCCCGTAGTCTCTCGTAAGCAAGCAAGCACCGCTTGTTTCGCCTCATGCTCAAGTGGGCCACAAAGAGCTGGCACTGGCGTATCTTGTAGTCCTCGTCGTTTTCGTCCTCGTTGCCTTGTTCTTCGAGAAACTGCACGTCCTTGTCTAGGCTATTGGTTTCATTGATGATTTCTTTGATGAGGTCGGCGGAGTAGAGGGGGACCTCGCTGAGGTTTTGCGAGCGTTTCGCTTCGAGGATGAGTTTGTTTGAGGAGTCTCCATACATTTCAATACCGAACGAAGTGAGGTATTGAAAATACCAAAATAACTAATAAAGTTATACTAACAAAATTATACAAATTCATACCGAACAATACCGAACAATACCGAACGAAGTGAGGTATTGAAAGAAATTCATCAAAATAAATCAATACCTCACTTCGTTCGGTATTGAAAAACATCAAAATTATACTATACATAATTCATACAAATTCAATACCGAACGAAGTGAGGTATTTAAAGAAATGCTAAAATCACACTAAACAAAATTGATACAAATTCATACCAAACGAAGTGAGATATTAAAAGAACTACCAAAATTATAACAAAATTATACAAATTCAATACCTCACTTCGTTCGGTATTGAAAAAACACCAAAAATATACTGAACAAAAATCAATACCGAACAATTCAATACCTCACTTCGTTCGGTATTGCTATTAAAGCAGTAATATTCAATACCCACTTCGTAGGTGTGTTTACCACACGCTTGGTAGTGATTATCAAACGAATCAATACATTTAATCGGAATAGCATTTTTCGCGACCACACAGGTCAATACCCATCACATTATTTGGATAACTGCCAATGGTACACTGAATTATATTTCAGTCTTAGAATACCGCCAAGAGGCGAGACTGTGAAGATGGAGAATAAAATGGAACCGTTATTGTATTCGTTCGAAATCGAACAATCTTCGTCACTCGAACAATCTTCGTCATTCGAACAATCTTTATGCTTTGCCAAATCCGCAGATCAACGATTAACAAACGAAGAATAGCTCACTTCGTTCGCTATCTTCGTTCGCTATCTTTGTTCGCTATTGTTCTTGTTATTTGATGATGTTCAACAAGTGCTGGTGTGGCGCAGTGGTAGCGCAGCAGATTGCAAATCTGTTGGTCCTTAGTTCGAACCTGAGCTCCAGCTCTTTTTTGGTTTTTTTGTAGACCAGACAGTGAGCGAACTGTCTGATTACTTGCAGACTTAAAGACACACAGTAAACGAAGCGAATGTCTGTTAACACAGATAGTGAGACAGTAAGCGAAGCGACTGACCAGTACTAGACAGTTTGCTTCGCTCACTGTGTAGTACTGGTAGGCTACCACTAACCAGCCGTACCTTCAGAGTTCAAACCTTAGACGTTTCAGTTCACGGCTGCGTTAATACCTTAAAAAAGCCGAAAGTTGTATAAACCAGAAAGGTCGGCTTAATACCTGTAGCTGACCTAGATCGATGTTTTTTGGTGAGTTTAAAGATTTGGGCCTTATGCCTGCAAAAGAAATTTGGTATTCGGGACTTCCTGACTTTACTTTACTAGATCATGTAATTGAGATATTTAGGAGAACATTCAATTCTGTTAGCTGGATCCTGCTCATTAGCCGTGGAATACACTATATATAAGTCGACCCAGAACACAAAGAATTTGTGGTGCAATCACATCTATACTCATCTGTATACATTTATACTTATAGGGATCACCTACATTTCATGGCTTAAGAAGTCATAGAAGTGCATTATTTTTGACCCGTGATTACTCTTTTTTATCTCAATGTTCTTAGTGCTTTAGCAACTTCAATTTCCCACATTGATTTCCTCATTTGGAGTGCATTACTTTTGACCCGTGATTATTCTTTTCTATCAATGCTCTTAGTGCTTTAGCAGCTTCATGTTCCCATATTGATTTTCTTTTGCACCATTGAGGTCAAACTGGGTAAGTTTTCATTCTCGCCGAGACGAGCAGTGAGCTAATCACATTTGAGTCAGGTAGCTGGTTCATCTGATACACTAACCATATACTGGCTCACCTTCAAACACACTTTAAATCTAAATACCAGAAATGCTATCAGCAATCCTATGAAATCATGTGAAAATTAACTAGTCTCCAATACAACATATTCAAACAGTGAGCAAATTGAGTAAGTGATTGTCCTCAAGAGGATTGTATTAAATACAATCGAAATACTGAGAAACATTTCGCTCGCTCGATCGTATTCTTCAGTATTAAGTTATAAATACAATCGAGGAAAGCCTCGACACTCGTTAATCTGGGAATGGTGACAAATTTTTACCAGAACTGGATATTTATCGAGACATGAAGCAAACATCGTGGTATCAAGTCGGCGGTGAATATCGGCGACTTGGGATTGGTTAGAAAATTCAACACCATTTCAGAGCTTGTACACGGGAAAAAGTCGTGATCTGGTACCTTGCCGCCATTGATTCAAAATACACCTCATCTCTGGAGCGTTATTATATTTATATACACCTCATCTCTGGAGCGTTATTATATTTATATACACCTCATCTTTTGGAGCGTCATTATGTTTATTCAAAATACACCTTATCTCTGGAGCGTTATATTTATTCAAAATACACCTTATCTCTGGAGCCTCATTATATTTATTCAAAATACCTCATCTTTTGGAGCGTCATTATGTTTATTCAAAATACCTCATCTCTGGAGCGTCATATTTATTCAAAACACACCTTGAGCGTTCTTATATTTATTTACACCTCATATTTGGAGCTTCAAATACTATTCGCATAGTTTCATGGATAATTTCTACCAATACTTCATTAACCTGCTACAATCTCAACTCAAACCTTCTCTCTTATCCTCAACTAATTCTGATCCTCTACCCAATTCTTGCTATAATTCACTCATTCTATCTTGCTACCCTTCACTCAAATCACCATTGACCTTGTCACACTGAGCCTTGTTCTGTAGCATTGCACATTGAATTACTTCATCATCACACGGTTTGCCCGTTAAATTTTACACATCAGGATGATCAATAAAGATGTGTCTTGAATAATCACTACAGATAAAGATGGTCTTGAATAATCACTACAGATAATGATCTTGAATAATCACTACAGATAAAGATGTGTCTTATGATCACTACAGATAAAGATGTGTCTTGATAAATATCAAAGATGTGTCTTCCAGGATGAACACTATTGTAGATATAAAGATTTTTTTTTTTTTTT
>JACFYR010000058.1:0-75026 GCA_015708815.1 Kodamaea anthophila
GAGGAGGCTGGTTTGCTTAAATACGTACCTATGTCCTTCAAATAAAGTAAGTCAGTTAGTTCACATCCCCAACTCAGTAGTGGAATCCCTAACAGTTATTTGTATTTTATCTAACCGAAGTTAACTCATTGAGATCTCGCATTCGTTCACCAGAAGCATGTCCTTGAACCAGTATTTTTCCTAATAGACTATCCTGCGAGCCTTTTGGATGTGAACTTGACTATAGTATTGGAGGCCTAAATAGACAATGGCTGTGCTTTTGGATTTGAATCAAAAGGGTATCTAGCTTTAACAAATTTTTGTACCGGAGTGGAGGATATAATATGTACCTAGCAGTTATCCCTCAATTGACTTGTGAACTTGCTTAAACAATCACGATCTGATTGTGAATTGCCAGCTTCCTTTCGGATGTGTCTAGATATTTTCCCACAAACAGTCGTCGATTGGTCCCAACGGATCTTATTGGTGTCCTCAAAAATCTGCAGCCCGTATAGCACACATGGATAGATATATCCACTAGAAGACGCACTAATGGAAGGTTCCTTTAATACTAACACAATTGGGCGCAATATTCTCTTATATTTTGTATTTTAACGTTACATACAAACATCTCTTATCAATGGTGCGACAAATTTTTGAACGGTGGGGCAACGGGACAGGATAAGGCTGACCATCTGCGTCAATCTGTATATGCTATAATTTAACTCTTATGAACTTTTTCAACATAATGATGGGGGGCTTATAGGCTTTGGGGGCTTATTGGCTTACAGATCTTCGAGTATGCACTGTCGATTGGAGTAATGCATAAAAATTACAAGATTTCAATAATCACCAGGCATTTGAGAGTCACACGTGGCTGAGTTCTCAGGCGTGCGAGTTACGTGCAGCGCCTAGGACATAGGGTGTTTGATATGGTGTGGTGCCAAGTAAATTTGGTGTGTCACCTGCAAGGCGTCTTATTTTGGGACCAACGGTGGAGCTTGTTTTCTGATAAGCAATAAGCGAGGGGCATAGCAGTTCATGGTCAGAAGATATCACCAGAAAGGAATAGGCTATGAGGAGATTGTATAACCAATAAGTATCAAGAAAAGTGATTGTGACTGAATTCTTAAGAAATCAATTGTAGCTTTTCCAAGACTCTACCCTCAAGCACAAAGGAATACGCTTGATTGATGTAGATAATATAATTCGTGGAGAAACCGGGGATGGTGCAGCTTATCAGGGATCACAAAATTATCTTGAATCGCGCATCAAATTCAGTGTTTCGTACACTGAGAAAAGCGTACCAATGGTTCAGGTATGTCCAGTGTAGTGCACTCATACCAATGAACCAGCAATCGTAGTCAGTGCAACAATTATCGCTTAGACTTGAAAACAATGAATGGTTATTATAGGCGAGACACGTTAACGATAATGGAATTAAGAATAAGGTAGTGGTAGGCAGAAGTCAACAGAGCACCAAGGTGTCAAAGCCTGGAAGAGACTGAACAAGGTATCAATTGGTCTGGCAAAGTGATGATCCACCCATTAGCCAATTTTATCAAGAAACAGACGACCGCAATTCATATCATCTTCTATATACCCTAAAAGGTTAAAAATAACTCCTTCACTTGTTAATTGATCAATCAGCACTCTTTCCGTCATTATCAGTTAATGTATTTTGTCTATCACGTATAATTTTATCTATGGTATTTTTTGCACCCTGTCAATTATGCACGGCGCCTATTAAAGAACGGCTGCAAACTTATGACATCTCAAAGTATAAATAGGAGGGAGTACAACTCTCATTGTGAGTATGTTGATCACTACCAAAAGTCCTATTGCCGAGGTCACAGCAGCTGACCACCAGGTGGACCTCATGGCGGTGACGTCGAATCCCATTCTGATTGGCGATGTGGGAGGGCTGTTGACGTCCGCGCAAAAGTTGATGATTCTCAATCGTTTGAACATGGGTGGCTTGATTTCGCTTGATGACATTCCCCCGCAGGCCCTGTTCATGATTGAGAAGATTGAGGCAATGACAACCATTGAGGCTCTCGATATTCTTGCGAAATCCATGCCGGATCTTTCTGAGGACCCCAACTTTGCGCACTTTGACTACGATCTTTTGGAGCGGTTGGTTCTGCACCAGGACTCCACACGGGAGAAATTGAAAGGGACTTTTGAAAAGGAAAAAGAGGCCAGTGTTACTGTGGAGTCCATTTCGGACGAGTCGCTCATTGATTCGTCTCTAGGTGAAAGACAGTACTTGAAAATTACCGACTGGGATTTGCAGGTCCGTCTTGAGGCTTCTTTGATTGAGTACTGGTCGCCATATGAACAGGTCCGTGCGATTTGCGACCCATACGATGATACAGACACCATCTGTGAGACACCAAGAGTGTACATCGTGGGGATAATTTGGTGTGCAATTGGTGCAGTTATTGGACAGTTCTTTGCAGAGAGATACCCTCACATCACGTTGGGTAGCAGTGTCGTTCAGGTGTTTATTTACCCCAGCGGTGTGTTAATGTCGTACATTCTTCCTAAATGGAAGTTTAATGTGTGGAAATACACCATTGACTTGAATCCGGGCCCATGGACCCATAAAGAGCAAATGTTGACCACTTTGATGTACTCGATTGCAGCCACTTCCTCTGGTGGAACGTATGTCAGTACATACAATATTCTCACGCAGCAGCTGCAGCAGTATTACGGCTCTGAGTGGGCTACATGGGGCTTCCAGATTTTGCTTTCTCTCTCGACCCAATTCATGGGCTTTGGTTTCGCAGGTGTGATCCGCAGGTTTGCCGTCTACCCACTGCGGACGGTTTGGCCAACGTATCTCCCGACTTTGGCACTTAACAAGGCATTGGTGACGCCGGAGAAGCGGCAGAACATTAATGGTTGGACCATTTCCAGGTTTTCCTTCTTCTTCATCACGTCAGGTATTTCCTTCTTGTACTTTTGGGTACCCAACTACCTTTTCAAGGCGTTGTCGACCTTTTCGTGGATGACTTGGATTAAACCCGACAACTTCAATTTGGCTACAATTACGGGAAGTCAGACGGGACTTGGCTTAAATCCCATTCCTTCGTTCGATTGGAATATCATTGGAACGGGTGGGTTCTCAGTTCCCTTCTACAATACCATTAACGGGTATGTGGGCTCCGTAATTGGCTTCTTCATCATCGTGGGCATGTACTACTCCAACTTTTTATGGACGGCCTATATCCCCATTAACAGCAATAGTTTGTTCACCAACAAGGGAACCCGGTATAACGTGCGGTCCATCTTGACAAAGGACAATTTATTTGACGAGGCCAAGTACCAGAAATACGGTCCTCCATACTATTCTGCCGCCAATCTCTTGAATTATGGTGCCACATTTGCCTTGTTTCCTTTCGCCTTTTTGTACGAGGTCCTCACTAATTATAAGGTGATGTGGGTGCTGCTCAAGTCGTTGATTAAAGGTCTCCGCAACATCCACAGATCGTCCTATGAGGACTTTGACGACCCACACTGTCGTATGATGAGCAAATACAAAGAGGTCCCGGAGTGGGCCTACACTATTATCATGGTTGCTTCATTAGTTTTGGGAATCCTCGCAATTAAACTCTATCCCACACAAACACCGGTGTGGGGTATATTCTTTGCAATTGGCATGAACTTTGTTTTCATCATCCCCATGATCAGTCTTGCTTCGGTCACCGGTTTCACTTATGGTCTTAATGTCTTGATTGAGTTGATTGTTGGTTACGCTGTTCCAGGAAACCCCCAAGCTTTGAACATCATCAAGGCGTATGGTTACATTATTGATGCACAGTCGGAGAATTACATCACAAACCAAAAGTACGCCCATTACATGAAGATTCCTCCTCGCAGTATGTTCCGTGTGCAGATTCTTGCGGTGTTGATTTACGCATTCATTTGTTTGGCCATTCTCAACTTCCAGATGGTCAACATCAAGGACTTGTGTACGCCCCACCAGGCACAAAAACTCACCTGTCCTGGAGCAAACACCTTTTTCAGTGCATCCATCATTTGGGGTGTCATTGGCCCCAAGAAGATTTTCAATGGTGTGTACCCCATCTTGAAGTACTGCTTCCTCATTGGCTTCTTGTTGGCAATCTTGTGTGCGGCCATCAAGAGATGGGCTCCCAAAAAGATCTCCAGAAACTTCCATCCTACCATCATCTTGGGTGGCATGATGATTTATGCTCCTTATAACTTGTCCTTCTACACGGGCGGTGTTTACATCTGCTACGCCTCCATGGTGTACTTGAAGAACCGTTACCCCGCCTGGTGGGAAAAGTACAACTATATTCTTGCCTGTGGAATTGGTTCGGGAATTGCCTTTTCAGCAATCATCATCTTTTTTGCAGTCCAATACCACCCCAAGAAGATCAGCTGGTGGGGTAATAACGTCAACTCTTTTGGCTACGATTATTTGGGCACTTCTATGAAGAACGCTACCGTGGAAGCTCCAGAGGGGTATTTCGGCTTGAGATATGGCCATTTCCCATAGTGCACATATGACCCAATGTCTCCTGTGCACTCTTTGAATTAATCTGTTTGATCCGAGCTTACGCAGTACTTGACCATAGCGTGTTTTAGTGATACTATATTAATTACTTTAAGATTTTGTAGAGTGGCTGCAAAAATGGTTGCAAAATTCCAAATATGGACGCTTTATTTTTTACGTCACAATTCATTGATGACTTCGATATCAATGAATATGCACTTAATACACGAATACTTCAAGAGCCCATAACTACTAAATTGTAATAGAGTTGAATAATTACAGTGGTCAACAAGAGTGGGTTGTTAATTTCTGTTTTACGCGATAAAAGCAAATACTGAATCTACTTATTCGCTTGGAATGTAGGAAGGCTTCTTAAGATTTGTTCAAAGTGAATAATTCCTCTAATGGAGTATACCTCTAAAAGAATTCTGCCCCGGATTCGAACCATTAAAAAGTCACCCCAAATTCTGTTCCTCGTAGATGAGGGCCCAGCATAGAAGCTCACAGGTACAGACTGCTTAATGAATAATGCTTTCTAAAAGCCATTCTGGACTGGTCAGGCCAGCTGATCAGATCAATGCTACTCTGTGATAAGAACGTACTCGAAAAATAACTAGCCAGTTTGAAGTCGCTAAAATACAAAGTGGCTATAAGGATTCTCCGGGTGACCATTGGAGGAATTGTACATGAAAACAGTCTGTGAAGTCAGTTCTTGAAATTTTAGTATAAACGGTTTTTTGCTCATGAGCGATACAAATGTGTAGCATATACGAATAGCGAGCCACAATTGCTTCACTCAGGCATTAACAAACGTGTTTGGCCGTTTTGAGGTGCTCTGATGTATGTGGTTACCAGTACTAACACCTTCGTGTGATGAGGGGATCGCGTGATTATGGATCAGGTGTTATGTTTTTTTGTGACCTTATATCTCCGCCTGGAATAGGTGGCTGTTTTCAAAATTCTAAAGTATTTCTTGGCCTTTACGATTCTCGCGACCGATAATGTCGCATCAGAGCTCGTATCAACTTGTAGTGCGACAAAATTACCCGAGTTTAAGCCTGTATTTGTGACAAAGTAGATTCTAAGAAAATCTGTTGAGTCTGTATAATCCACTACTGTAGACGCCAATAACTTCTCTGAAATGGCATGGCTTCCACTGGTAAAGAGATAACGAAAGTTTGTCTTTAGGTGCTTTAGTAAGAGTTTGATATATTGAAGACATTCATGACAATTTGTTATATGCAGTACCAATTGTTTATTTTGTCTGATTTAAGGTTTTAGAAGCAACAGCCAAATGTGAACTCACCAAATAGCTAGATAGTATAAAAAATTCAGCTAGAAATTCAGCTAGACCTATTCAGTAAGTCCTATTCAGTGTTTATTCTCATACAGTCTTACCATGTTCACACTCGATATTATGGGCTCGACTCAGTTCCAAGTTGCTGTAAATTTATAGACCATTGCAACGATATAATCACTTTATTTCAACTCTCATCCACATTGAAACCTCTTCGCGGAGCTCTCATCATCTCACCTTCATTACTGGCTTCGAACTGGCAGTTCTTTAGTCACCAACCCCACCATTTTACTAGGACTAGGACTTATCTAAGAAAATGAAGATCCCCGTTCTCAAAGCACATTTTATCGTCGATATTCCTTGCATTTCTGTTGAGTTTTTCCTTGTTAATTCCGAATATGTATTCAGACACCATTTGCTACTGTTGACATTGTTACGTAAAGTTTCAGACTTCAGACCTAGGTTTATGAACCCAAGTTCTAAATGCTACACTCCGCAATCAATGGTGTCGTTCTACTACCATACATACTGCTACAGATATTGATGAGAGATGTTGATGAGAGAGATGTTGGATGTATTGAGATATTGAGATATTGTATGTATATATTGTATAATGTATTGTATGTATATCTGATATTACTGTTCTATTTTTTACATGCCAGTCTTATCAGAAGCGCAACTCAAGAGAATCGTACGTACAAAGCCCATACACACTAACAATAGGAAGAGAACCGAAAAAGAGCCCAGGAGCGGTTGAGCCGCAAGCGAGACGGCAATGTACCGGAAAAAGGACCAGTCAACCAAGACGGTGGCAAACCGCAAGACGCACCAAGCAACCCCCAGGTGGTGGATGGAACTGGAATCAGGATTAGCAGCGGCTACGCAGACCAGAAAAGGCGACGTGTCGAGCTTACAGACGAACAGAAAGCGGCCATCCAGAGGAATAAGGAGAGGGCGTTGGAAATACAGCAACGATTAAGGGAGGAAAAAAGGAGGAATGAAGATAGAAGGGAGGAAAAAAAGAGTGATACAAAGGAAGATAAAAGGGGAGGTCAAAGTGAAAAAAATGAAGGTGGTGCTGCTGACATAATATCTATCGGAAATAGTGTCCGGTTAAACACCAACGAGCCCACGGAGAACTTTACCAAGTACAATCCGCCGCCTATACGACGGGCGGATTATATTGAGTACGATTTCTCCACGATGAAGGACTCGCGAGGGGGATTTCTTGAAGGCGAGAAAAAAGAGGAGGCCGAGAAGGAGCAGCGGGTGTTTAAAGAAGACGCGCCGCCCGTAGACTTGGAAAACGCGCCGAAATGTAACGAATGCGGCTCCATCGACTTGGACCGCAATTTGTTTGACAATTTCCGCGGAGTCAAGGTGTGCAGGCAGTGTGCACGGAAATACCCGGAAAAGTATGCGTTGCTCACGAAAACAGAGTGCAAGGAGGATTACTTATTGACCGATCCCGAGCTCAGAGACACTGCGTTGCTTCCGCGGATCGAGAAGGCCAATCCCCATGGATATTCGCGAATGTTGTTGTTTTTGCGGTGCCAGGTGGAGGAGTATGCGTGGAAAAAGTGGGGCTCGTCAGAGGGCTTGGATAAGGAGTGGGAGAGGCGGGAGGCGTTGAAGATTACCCGAAGGGACAAGAGGTATAACGAGCAGTTGAAGGAGATGCGGAGAAAAACGCGTGCAGAGGAGTACACGAGAAAGTTGCGGAATGGCGAGAACTTGGGGGATCGGCATGTCCACGATTGGGGGTTGGCTGTGGAGGTGGGGGAGGGAATGTATAAGAAGAGGTGTGTGGATTGTGGGGTTGAGATGGAGGAGTTTAGATTATAACTCGCCGACGAGCTCTCCGAACGAGCTCTCCGAACGAAGTGAGGAGAGTTCGTGAACAATTGGATCTTGGAACTCTCAGAATGAATAGATCGAATTAAGATCGAACTCTCCGAACGAAGTGATGTGAGTTCGTGATTATATAAACTCTCCGATCAAGCTCACAATGACCCAACGACTTTGGATTAAGCAAAATCGAACTCACTTCTCCTTTGAGAGTTCGTGAAGACAATCTCTATAAATGGAGCAATCGAACTCACCCCTTCTTTGAAGATGATGATCAAGAATCTCGAATCGGATTGAAGCGAGTCATCAAACTTGACGCAACATAAGCATGTTGAGTGGATAACAGGAGTGTTTGACGTGAACGGTAAAAGTATAGAATTAATAGAACATGGAATAGGAATTCCGAAATGACTGAAAATATCAGATTAGAAAGCTCTATTTATTGTAGCAAAATGGTTTAGGTTAATTCTCCACATTGAATAGCGGGAAAGAAATAGATCGTGTCGTTGAACAGAAGGTATGTCATATTGCAAATTGTAAAAATGAGATGGGTAGTGACAAATTATGGTGGACAGCGAAAACGACAATTCACTCTATCCATACTAGAAACGTATACACGAATAAACATACACATTCATATCGTCCAGACCTTTTCATTTAATACCAAGTGTTTGAGTCTGGTTAGTACTTCTGGTTATAGAGATCTGATAAGGTTGAATCGACATCATTACCTTTTTTCATCCTTCTCATTACCATCTTCTAACTGAGAAGACTCGGTGGGTTTGGAAAATGCTAGAAATTTACGGTGGAATTTACTGGAACTTGTTGAAAAAGTGGAGTTGATCAGATAGAGGAATAATGCAGAGAAGCCATTATGTGTGAGACTGTATGAAGCAAGGCGATGATGCCGTTTAATGATGCCAGTTATTATAATCCAGGATGATGGAGTGAAACTGCTACTGTTACGATTTACTGCTAAAAAAGGCTGTGTAGGCTGTATTTAGTGGCTGTAATTAGTAGGTGGTATTTGGTGTCTTCAGTGTATGTTGGAATTTTTTTAGAAAATTCCACACCCTTCCATGCACTTCTTTTGCAACAAAAAAAAAGTATATATACCCTGAGGAATGTAACTTTTCTGCAAACAAATGTCTGACGCCAAAGTAGAAACACATGAGTTCACTGCTGAGATTTCTCAGTTGATGTCTTTGATCATTAACACGGTCTACTCCAACAAGGAGATCTTCCTTAGAGAGTTGATTTCCAACGCCTCCGACGCGTTGGACAAGATCAGATACGAGGCTCTTTCCGAGCCCTCCAAGTTGGAGTCCGAGCCTGAATTGTTCATCAGACTCACCCCCAAGCCAGAGGGCAAGGTTCTCGAGATTAGAGACTCTGGTATTGGTATGACCAAGGCCGATTTGGTCAACAACTTGGGTACTGTGGCCAAGTCCGGTACCAAGTCCTTCATGGAGGCACTTTCTGCTGGTGCGGATGTGTCGATGATTGGTCAGTTTGGTGTTGGTTTCTACTCGCTTTTCTTGGTTGCGGATCACGTGCAGGTCATTTCCAAGCACAATGACGACGAGCAGTACATCTGGGAGTCCAATGCCGGCGGCAAGTTCACTGTCACCTTGGACGAGACCAACGAGAGAATTGGCCGTGGTACCATCTTGCGTTTGTTCTTGAAGGAGGACCAGTTGGAGTACCTCGAGGAGAAGAGAATCAAGGAGGTGGTCAAGAAGCACTCTGAGTTCATCTCGTACCCAATCCAGTTGGTTGTGACCAAGGAGGTTGAGAAGGATGTTCCTGTAGAGGAGGAGGAGGAGGAGAAGAGCGAGGAGGACAAGAAGCCCAAGTTGGAGGAGGTTGAGGACGAGGACGCTGAAAAGAAGCCCAAGACCAAGAAGGTGAAGGAGAATGTGACCGAGACTGAGGAGTTGAACAAGACCAAGCCTTTGTGGACCAGAAACCCATCTGACGTGACCCAGGAGGAGTACAATGCGTTCTACAAGTCCATCTCGAACGACTGGGAGGACCCATTGGCTGTGAAGCACTTTTCCGTGGAGGGCCAGTTGGAGTTCAGAGCCATCTTGTTCATTCCAAAGCGTGCGCCATTCGATGCTTTCGAGAGCAAGAAGAAGAAAAACAACATCAAGTTGTACGTGAGACGTGTTTTCATTACTGACGAGGCCGAGGAGTTGATTCCAGAGTGGTTGGGCTTTGTCAAGGGTGTGGTGGACTCTGAGGACTTGCCATTGAACTTGTCCAGAGAGATGTTGCAGCAGAACAAGATCTTGAAGGTGATCAAGAAGAACATTGTCAAGAAGTTGATTGAGACCTTCAACGAGATTGCCGAGGATGCCGAGCAGTTTGACAAGTTCTACAGCGCCTTTAGCAAGAACATCAAGTTGGGTATCCACGAGGACCAGCAGAACCGTAACGCCTTGGCCAAGTTGTTGCGCTACAACTCCACCAAGTCGACCGAGGAGTTGACCTCCCTCTCTGACTACGTGACCCGCATGCCAGAGCACCAGAAGAACATCTACTACATCACCGGTGAGTCCATCAAGGCTGTGGAGAAGTCGCCATTCTTGGAGGCTCTCAAGGCCAAGAACTTTGAGGTGCTCTTCCTCGTCGACCCTATTGACGAGTACGCCATGACCCAGCTCAAGGAGTTCGAGGACAAGAAGTTGGTGGACATCACCAAGGACTTTGAGTTGGAGGAGTCGGATGAGGAGAAGGCCGAGCGCGAGATGGAGGTGGCTGAGTTTGAGCCATTGACCAAGGCCTTGAAGGAGATTCTCGGCGAGCAGGTCGAGAAGGTGGTTGTTTCGCACAAGTTGGTGGACGCCCCAGCCGCCATCAGAACCGGCCAGTTTGGCTGGTCCGCCAACATGGAGCGTATCATGAAGGCCCAGGCCCTTCGCGACACCACCATGTCTTCCTACATGTCTTCCAAGAAGACCTTTGAGATCTCGCCAAAGTCCCCTATTATCCGCGAGTTGAAGAAGAAGGTCGAGGCCGACGGTGCCGAGGACAAGAGCGTCAAGGACTTGACCACCTTGTTGTACGAGACTGCCTTGTTGACTTCGGGTTTCACTCTTGACGAGCCTTCTTCGTTCGCCGGTAGAATCAACAGATTGATTTCTTTGGGATTGAACATCGATGAGGAGGAGGTCGAGGAGGTGGGAACCAGCACCGCTTCGACTGAGGAGGTTGTGGAGAGCGCCATGGAGGAGGTTGATTAAATAGTAGCACAGTGAGCGGAGCAAACTGTGCCTAACGTAGTAATAAATGTAAACGATAAGAGCAGTACAGAGTAGCAGAGTAATTGAGCGAACAATATACATAGTGAGCGAAGCGAACTGTGCGAGACTTCAAAATAGTTTATCTAGCCAACAATACACCACAGTACACTCTAGCTAAGCACATTCTTTCGTCTTGAAGTTACCGTAGCTTCCTAGATTTTAAACACCGAATTTCGCAAATTCTATTTATCAAAGCCTCTTCTGTATCATTCCCTCAGTTAAGCTTTATGCCTAACGCAAGTGAACTTTGAGTGAACTATCTACTAACTTTACCGTCATTTTCGTTAGATTACTAGCTGTCATTTTCTCAGGCCCTAAAATAGTCACGTGCTCATGTGAAAAATTGCAAAAAGAAAGGGGCATTCTGGGAATTGAACCCAGGGCCTCTCGCACCCAAAGCGAGAATCATACCACTAGACCAAACGCCCTTTGTTGAGATATCAGCATAAAATTATTTATAAGTGATGAGGTTGACTGAGATGTGGGTAATGAACTGCGAGTAGCTGTGAATAAGTGGCCGTAGTAAGCTATGAAAGAGCCTAGTAACTTAGTGAGGATAACCTGGCCAATAGCAAAGACTAGCCCCATCTTATTTCCCATGGAGCTTCAAATTACGTTCATTAAAATGACCTTTTCTAGTGTGTGAGAGCCCACGTATCCCGTCTTGTATACATACCGCTTGGAAAAGCGCACACTGCTTGGAACCTCGGAAAGGTTTTATATAGATGTGGTAACGTGTATAAATCCTCGAATATGTTAGAGCTGTTCTGAGAGGAAGTACAGGGTGCAAGATGGGTCTTACGATTGTAAACCAAATCGTTGAAAAAGTATTGGGGGCGTAAGTCAAATGATTCTACATCTAACCTAATAGGTGGTAAAGTATCTCTACTTCATGATTTGCAAAATCAGTACTTCAAATAGATCCTGCTGCAAAATGGTCGAACTTTTTAAGGAAAAGTATTTACACAATAACCTCTGATCGAAATGCCTAGGTAGTTGTTGGTCCCCGTACTGACTCTCTGTTTTTCTGTGAAAATTCGAACATTATCGCTTCTCACGATTTTTAAAATTCACCAATTTTCAAGAAAAGTTGCAAACGAAATGAAACAAACTGCGATGCTCTGGGTCTTGGCAATGACCATTTAAGCAGATCAAGGGTAGGCCTTAAGATTATCCAGGGGGATTGAGTTATGGTGAGAGTAGGATGGAGTTTTTGGTTGAATTCCATGCTTAGTTCTTTCACTTTTGAGTTCTGATTGAATTCCATGCTAAGTTCTTTCACTTTTGAGTTCTGATTGGAATGTGGTTTTGAGTTTCTTCTCTGATTAATCCAATCTCGTAAGGATCACTGACCGGACGATGTTTGATCATCAAAGTTACCTTAAGGATAAACTAATGTGTTGGATTTCCCATACATAGACGATAAAGGGCCAACAAGGCACCAAAAAACAAACCCGATCACGTGATAAAAAGACCTTGATCATGTAGAGCAAACTCTAGCTTGTTCATTTTGGATGTTTTCATATTCCAGCAGGCCAGAATAGGCCCAAATGCCAAACTGAAACAGGGGCTGTGGAGCATTTAAGGCCTGGAGCACTTAGGGCCTGGAGCACTTGGATGTAGTCTGTTTTAGGTTGGGAGGGCCAACTCAATGATGTAGATCATAAAGATCGACTAATCAAAGAGGTTCTATCAACATAGGCTACGATATCTACTTGAAGTGATATATTTTGTGAACGTTGCGATGTGATTTCTTTTTCGGCAGTTGACAACACGTTTCGCGGGGAATGTTGACATGAAAACTAGCGAGATCATAACGTTGCAAACATGCACAATGCTAATCATAGAGTCATAATTATCTAGTTCATTAACATCATCTACTCATCATCATCTACTTCATTAGTAGTCCGTCTACTTAGTAGTCCATCTACTTCATCATCATCTCCTATCATCTGCTTCACTAGTACCATCATCTACTTCACTAGTACCATCATCAACTTCACTAGTACCATCACTACTTAGAGTAACCTCTCATCAACAGAGGATTTCTCATACTCATATTCTATTCAATCTCATAATTGCATGTGTATTCAGATTTCTTCTCCTCATTTCTCCTCATTTCTTTCTTTCTTTCTTTCTTTCTTTCTTTACTTTCTTTCTTCTGCCATGGGCATCTTTATTCCCGCCAACAAGCTTGAGAACCTCCGCCAGTACCGGTACCAGTCGGAAGACCACCTGGTGATCTCGAAATATGTGCTCAAACGGTGGTGGAACTTCTTTGTGCAGGTGTTCCCCCTTCTGATGGCCCCGAACGTGGTGACACTACTTGGATTTTTATTCATTGTGCTGAATTTGCTATGTGTCTTCTATTTTGACCCGTACTTGAACTCGACACAGCCACGGTGGTGCTACTTTTTCTATGCGTTTGGGCTCTTCATGTACCAGACGTTTGATGGGTGTGACGGGTGCCACGCGAGAAGAACCGGGCAGAGTGGACCATTGGGGGAGCTTTTTGACCATTCCATCGATGCCATCAACACCAGTTTGGGCACGTTGATTTTCGCGTCGGTTTTCAAGATGGGGTACGGAGGATTGCTCATGTTGTCTCAGTTTGCGTCGGTTTGTAATTTTTACACCTCCACGTGGGAGGAGTACCACACGCACGTTTTGTACTTGTCGCAATTCAGTGGGCCTGTGGAGGGGGTTTTGATGGTGATTAGTGTGTACATAGTGACGGGGTTGTTTGGCCCGGACATTTGGAACGTCAAGTTGCTTGACTTGGACTTGGGCTCGTATGGTGTTTTCGAGGTGAACCTGTCGTTATTCTACATCATTGTGGGCTTGCCGTCCTTGTACTTTAACATTGCGCTGGCCATGCAGAACGTGAATGCCTACTACGAGAAGAAGTACCGCGGCGACAGGGCGAAAAACGAGGCCGATAAGGCGTACCGCGGCTTGGTGCCGTTTTTCGCCTATTACGGGGCCATTATTTTATTTGTGTGGGTTTACCCGGACGCAATGCTGGACTATGGCTTTGCCTTGGTATTGCTGATTGGGTGCACGGTTGCGTTTTGCGTGGGGCGCATTATTTTGGCCCATTTGACCAAGCAGGAGTTTCCGTTCTTTCAGGTTCCCATGGCCGTGCCGATCCTTCAGTTGGTGGTGTGTAAGGTGTTGATTGACGTGTATGGGTATGAGGAGGGCGCGGTTTTGGGGGGGGTTTGTTGGTTGGGCTTGGGCTTGACGTTGGGGATTCATTGTGTGTTTGTGACGGAGGTGATTTATGAGTTGACGACGTTTTTGGATATCTGGGCGTTGTCGATAAAGCATAAGAGGGCATAGCAGCCCACAAATTTTCGAACCCGCGAAGCGGGTGAGTTTCTATAACCGAACTTTGAATTTTCGAACCGCGAAGCGGTGGAAATTTACGATAAGGGCGTAATTCGAAACGTCTTCGAATTATCGAACCTGAACTTTCCAATGAATCGGGTGAATCCGATAGGGATTAGTTGAACCACCAACGGGTAATCCTAGAGGAATTCGCGAACATTCACCAGACTCTACTGAACCGAACATTCGGTGAGAATTTCATTGAGCAATTCGAATACCCTAAACATTTCAACAGAATATTCTGAAGGACAACCAAGAATTCTTTGTGAACATTACACAATAATACCTAAAGGGCGTTGAAATCATTTTTGAAGTTCTTTCACGTGTTCTGGAATTTGTTTTGGTGATAGAGAATATCCTTCAACCGAACATGGGCCGTTCCTTGAGATCTGAGTGCTACATCAGTACCATGCTCGCTACGGCCCAGCTAGTTGGCTCCATTTCCACAGTCAATGAGCATAGCGAAATCTATCCACAAGCGAAACTGACTGTCAAGCCATCTCGCTTTCTTAATTGGTGCAATGAGACCATTAGACATTGAGCACCGCATATCCTAAGAGCGGGTGCTATGGGTTGGCTGTTAGATGTGGCTAACATATAATATTAGACAATAAATTAATAATGAAGCGGACCACAAACTGTATGTTACTGCGATGCTGCACGAAAAACGGCGATATTCAGTTGGTTGATTACGTAAGCAGCAAATGTATCTAGCCACAACCGATAGCTAATCAGAATAACAGCTTGACTCACGAGCTAACAATAGTATGAGCATCGAGCGAGATGCGAAGAAGACAACATATTAATATTGAGGATCCAACAGAGTGATGCGAAGAAGACAACATATTAATATCGAGGATCCAACGGAGTGAGCGAATAAGATATTCCCTCCAGTTCTGACATGTTAGCCATGCAATCGATTCTCGTGAATTAAGTGCTCTAGGACTGTTGGACTTATTCCTTAAGGATAGTACTGTCGATTTCCTGGACCGAGCAGTGAACGAAGTGAACGGACACTGTATAACGATATGATTGCGAAAAACCTAGTTAAGCTGTGACCTTCCCAAAAATGTATTTGAGCAGCACGGAGTGACTAGTGTATATAAGCGACTTTGGCTTGCAGCCACCTTCAATTTACTGATCGGTGATTACTGAGCAAAGGTTACTTTTGCATTTGCACCCAACCTATATGCAGTACCACTCTATTTTTTTACTTGATTTTAGGCTATGCAGAAATCTAAATGCGTTTTCAAAGGCAATATGGGAGCCTGGTCTTAAAATTTATGTAGTTTGATTGTGGGTATGGCTACAGCTCTTGCCGAGCATATGCACCTGAGTCTATGTAAAATAAGCTTTCGCTGCACATATGATATCGGAGAGCAGTGGAACAAAAGTGAATTCATTGCTACAAATGAGCAAACGGCTTACATAGTATATACTCATGATTCGTAACACTCTACTTTTCTGTCCCAAATTAAGCTAAATATGATGTTACGTGCTGAAGTTCTGCACCTAACCCCAAGTGAAGCTTCCTTTGGTTTCTCAACAGGCCTTAAATGTATGATAGATCAACAAGATGTAAACCATTTCCCAACCACAGCGTGAATCACTTCCTTACTAGTGAAGGAAGGGCAATTTAATAGTAGCCAATCCGAAATTGTTCAGCAATGCACTAGGGAATGTAACTTGTATGAAACAAGTCTTGAAGAACCATCCAGTGCAATCATTAAACACTCCTCACTCAAGATGCTAATTCTAGTGATGCGTTGAAAAGTCGTGCACCTACCGAATGATCTAGTTACGTCATATAGTGCTGATGCTAAATGCAATTTTCCGAGTCTATAGGGTAATCAAGCTTGAATACGAGACTTCACTTGTATAGTCCATTATATTCCACAAATACATGCAGGGATCATAATTCATGCCTACCATAACCACCTCAAATACTCTCATATATATACCATCACTATTCATAACACCATCTCACGTCTCTGTTCTATGCTCTACATCCTCCTCATATCCATCTCTTCATTATCTATATAAACAGTTCTCCTCACTGGTACACCAGTTGTCATCACCAATTGCTCGCATATACACTAGATAATGAGCTATCATTGCCCACTCATCTGTTCAAGCAGTATATTTATAGAATCCACTATGAGCCACTAAAGAAGTGACTAATACGACAGCTCAGTGTCTGAATGTATTCATTTGACAGCTCGCTTCACGAAATGAACGACTAATATATTCATTAAACAGCTCGCATTACTAAGTGAGTGTCTTGAGTATATTCAATTTTAGACAGCTCGCAACTCACTCGCACTCACTTTGCTTCACGAAGTGAGTGTCTTAAATGTATTCATTATAAGACAGCTCGCAACTAAACTCACTTCGCTTCACGAAGTGAGTGTGTATTCAATTTTAGACAGCTCGCAACTCACTTCGCACTCACTTCGCTTCGCTCGTTCGTTGCTCAGTTCGATTGCTCGTTCTTCTTCTCCTCACCCGTAGCCAACACATCCTGAGCACCCGGCTGCAAAGCAAACTGGTTCTCCATCTCCTTCAACTGGGTCTCGGAAAGAATAGCCATAGACAAAGGAACACCCAACAACAAAGCGGAGGAAGTGAGGGTCCAGAGAAGCGAACCCGATGTGGAAAGGGCGGAGCTGATCAAAGACTTGGCAGACTCGGTCACGCTGCAAATCTGGGCTCTCTGCTCTGGGGCAATGATGTCCTTGAGGGCCACGATTCTGTCGACAAAAGTCTCATTTTCATCAAAGTCGTAGTCGTCGTCGTCTTCAGAGTCGGAGTCGGAGTCGGAGACCTGGACCTTCTTTTCGGGGGTCTCTTGGTGGAGAGTTTCGTCGTCGATTTGGGTTAACTTGACCATGTTGAAAAATTTGAAAAAAAAGATATCAGCACTACTTGCGAAGCAAAGTAGTGCGAGTGTCGAAAATCAAGCACCACTTTGCGAAGCAAAGTGGTGCAAGTATCTAAAAGTGTCCGACTTTGCAAAGTAGTCGAGCTGTCGAAATATGGATATTCGACTTCTCTTACACTAATTGAAAATTCGAGTACTCGCGAAGCGAAGTGCGAGTGTCGAAAGTGAATATGCTTCGCAAAATTGTGCGAGCTGTTAGATATAGATATTCGAGTACTCATTTTGCTCTGAGCTTTGATTATTCGAGTATACTCGCTTTACTTTCAAATTGAATATTCGAGTCTTTCGAGCTCTCTAAATACAGGCTTGAGCTAGCGAAGGCGAGATGGACTTGATAAAGAGCAAGATTTTGGAAAGGCTACATGAAGAAGATCCCTCAAAGCTAGATCAAGAAGACTTTGCAAAGCTCATGAAGAAGACCCGGCAAAGCTATATAGCTCACTGAGAAAGTGACGACTGGGTTTCCTTTATGGAGGGTGTTGAAAGAATATTGATTAATTCAATAAGGCAAAAATGGCAATGAAAGCAGCGATCTATTCGCAAAAAAGTAAGCTACCTATAAAAACTGTATAAGTCCTTATTTCTTCAAGTGACGTCATTTTACTGAACTGTTTGAGTCCCTCTGAAAATTATATGCCCCATTTCTACCGTTAAAGTGCCCTTTCTCTGATAATTGGCTCCTCATTCATGAGCTATAAATCAACTTCAAAAGAAAATGACCCAATACCCTGCCAAGTCGAGTATTCTAAACTTGTGAGGTCTATTTTCTGTTTCCTTTAGGCCTAATCGAGACTCATATTTCATATCGACTTTGCGACCGCCTTGGAAATGAAATAACAGTGAGAAAGTTGAAACAACAAGAGCACGACTTCCTCAAATCTTCTTGATACTTGACCTACATTTAATTTAACTATTTAGTTTCACTTCAATTGTCTTTCCACAGCTGTCATATACGCTTCGCGTACTGTCAATCTTGAATTGTCGCTGTATGACTGACATTGCATTTATGGATATATAGGTGTAATTCAAATGTACCTACCTTTCTAGAGTCCACTCGATTAGACTTGTTGTATGTTGAGAATTACTGCTATAATCCATAGATTATCATGAAGAGTAGCGAAAATGAAGATTGAGTGAAGCGAAATTCTTCAATTCTCATCTCAGATAATGAATAGGGAAAATGAAGAATTCTTCACTCAATTTTCATCAATTCTTCTCATCGGTTCTATATCATGAAGAATAAGGTGAAAATGAAGAATTTCGCTTTGCTCAATCATTCTCTTCAGTTCTTCATGATGAAATTTCGCTTCGCAATTCTTCTCATCGGTTCTTTGTCATGAAATCTCTCTTCGCTCAATTCTTCCTCTATTAACTACATCGAATATATGCAGGACGGTACCCCGTGCTGATATTCTACTCTAACAGGGAGCTAATGAACGATACCCGTTATTCCATACACAAAAGCGACAGAATAGACATGATATAGATCGTCAGAAATGTCAGATATATATAGGATCGTCAGATCATATAGCTGACTATCCTCTTGCCCAGTTATATAGACAACCCTAGCTTACTCTATTTCTTCCATGACCATTTCATGCTTTCCATAGTCCTATGGAAAACAATCAACTCTTAAGCTTAGCAACAGTGAGCTTTGAGCCATAGCCATACAAGAAGAAGTGAGACTGAATGCCACGAAAGACTAGTATTGCAGGAATACTGTAATCCACTAAAGATCAAACCAGTGCAAGCATTTGTAGTATTGCACCTTATCTCTCTTGAGTCAAGACTTCAACTTGCCTAGTGATGCTTACTAGTGTGCTGCTTGGTAGAATAACTCACTTCGTTCGTAATTCCTTATCAATAACATCGCAATGGCTTCGCTTCGCTCCGTTCTTTGCTTGCGGAATGCTCAGTGCCGATTCCTCTGTACGTTACTGGCCTAACGTTAAACCATACTTTAGTGAGATGTATAGCTGTCTGACTGGATAAAACACCGTGAATCTATCTGCCTCACTACTTTGAGAATACTGAATATCAGCAATTTACCCAGTACCTCAGCCAGTCAGAATGTCCTCAACCATCGCGTCTGGAGATAACAAGGATGGATGTATTGACAGTGTACTCGGTTGCAAGGATGGACGTATTGACAGTGTACTCGGTCGCAAGGATAGATACAGTATACTTGGACGCTTTCCATAATCGCACAGCTAGGCCGGGATAACGACCTGATGAAGCGGAGTCGCTAGTCAGGCTGTGGTATAGGCAATTGTTGCTTGCCCAGGTAGGTAGATAGGGCGAAAGAGGATTTTTTGCTTGCTAAGGTTAAATAGTCAGGGGATATAGACGATCCTTCGATTCGCCAATTCAGATATGATATAGACGATCCTTAGCTTCGTTCAGGATCATGAACATGAATTCGATCATTCCTTTCGCTAGGTATGATATAGATGATCAGAATCGTCCGAGTAGTCTGAAAGTCAAACCTGGTATACGAATCCACAGGATCATTAGACATATAGACTCTCCTTTACCACGAAGACAGTCGGTTATGATATACGATTTTGTTAACAATACCGATCTTGTTTATGTTCGTACTACTTGATCTCCAACACAATCATTTCGTCAGGTTGACGATTCTGAGCGAAGGATCGTCAGAATCATCAGAATCGTCATATAGTCAGACTAGACGATGCTTCGCTTGCTCAGACCGTAGATAGTCGGATATGATAGATGGTCCTGATGAGGATTGTTAACAGTTTGGAGTGAGTATCTAAAATCCTTCGCTGCTTAGAATGTAGACAGTCAGCTTATGATATATCCTTCGTTCAGGATCGCTAAATAGTCGGTTAAGATGGACGATCCTGAGCGAAGTGAGGGATCGTAAATAGTTTGGATATGATAGAGGATCCTGAGCGAAGTGAAGGATCGTAGATACTTTGGATATGGTAGACGATCCTGAACGAAGTGAAGGATCGTAAATAGTCTGGCTATTATGCAGACGATCCATCGCTTCGCTCAGGATCGTAAATAGTCAGTTTATGGTAGACGATCCTTCGCTTGCTCAGATCGTTGATAGTCAGGTTATGATAGAGGATCCTTCACTTCGTTCAGGATCGTAATAGTCAGGTTATTATGTAGACGATCCTTCACTTCGTTCAGGATCGTTTATAGTCTGGCTATTATGCAAGCGATCCATCGCTTCGCTCAGGATCGTAAATAGTCTGAGGATCGTAATAGTCATACAGTACTCACAATCCTTCGCTTCGCTCAGGATTGTTGATACTCGGCACCTCCGGCTCGTCCTCCCCATACCCCAACCACCTCATCTCATACCTCATATTATAAAACTGCAACAACGCCCTCAACGCAACCTCCTGGTCGTACGCGGTATTAAAATCAAACTCCAAATCACGGCCACTCAACCACGTATCCTTCAATCCCAACTCCAACCTTAGGTAGACTTGCGAGATCAAGTCCATATTCACCGACCGCCACTTGCGGCCCTGGTACGGGACCAATTTCCGCAAGCAGCGCAATATCGGGAGGGAAAACGCATCGTTATCGAAATTGACCACAATGACCTTGAACAACTCCAGCGGTTTCAACTCATTGAGCGTAAACACCCGCTGCGTGATGCTTTTGGTGAGCACCTTATTCATGCAAAAAAGCACGTTTGCGAGTATCGCACAGTAGTTGGTGTTTCCAGGCCGGATGTACGTGTTGCTGACATTGTTCTTGTCGATGACCACCGGAAGCAGCGAAATAGGAGCACCATTCACAAAGGAATATACCACCCTTTCCTTATGGCCCAAACACACGTTGAAGAAGTCAAAGTCCGGCAAGTGGATCCGCGGGTTCATGATTTTGTTGTGCGACACAAGGAGATCGTATTCCGCAAGCTCGTGGGGTCCCTGGAGACTGGGGTTGTTGAAGCTGCGCGAGAGATAGTCCATGGAGACCGCCAAAAACTGGTGGTCCAGCAAAAGCGCCAGAAGATAGTACGCTTTTAAGATGTGGCTGAGCTTGAACCACCGCAAAAGAAGGACTAGGATCAGCGTAGCCGCTTTGAGCGTCACCTCTTTGGCATCTACAACCTCTAGCTGGCCCATGATGAGCATCGCAACCTTTTGCTTTGCTGCGGCTTTTTCGGCCTCGCTCCGGTCCTGCATGCTGGGGGGAACAGAGTCGGAATTGAGCTCCGTCTCGGCAAACCGGAGGTTGTAGTCGAGCGTGTTGCTTTTTATGGTTTCGACAAGGAGAGAAACGAGCGAACTGAGCCGTTTTAGGTTGCGTGAGTAGAATGTTTCCACAAAATCAAGCCGACTCCAAGATGCACTTTCATATTTTGCTTCCTCTCCTTCATTTACTTCTTCACTTGTTTTTCCCTCATTTACTTTTCCACTTGTTTTATATCTTTTTTCCTTTATCCACCCCCTCTCCTTTCTCATAAACTCCTCCTTTACCCTTGCTAGTCTCTTTGCAGAGTAGCTCTCATAGACCGAGTCGCGGAATATCGCCTCGGCCTCTTTGATGGCATATGGAACCGTGTTGTCGCTGCACGGGTAGAGGAACGGCATGGCCTGGTTCACCTGGAACGAGCGCCGTATTTTCTCTCCCCCGGCCATGTAGTCTGAGGGCTCTAACGTTGGGGACGGCGCGGGGGTGGCTATATGGACCGTCTGTGTGGGGAGCTGTCCTAGCACAGAGTGGTTTCTATTTGTGCGCGGGGTGTCCAAGAGATTTACTAGGGAGTTGGAGGGCATATGGGTGTTTATCGTGTCTTGGCAGTCTTTTAGCAACGGGTACTTGTCGTGAGTATCCTGGCAAAAAGAAAGATAATCGATCGGGGAGCATTTGGGTTTGAGTTCGGATTTATTTTGTTTCTCGTGATTATGAAAGTCTTTTTCTTCCTCATAGTCTTTTTTTTCCTCACAGTCTTTTTTTTCCTCACACTCTTTTATATATTCATTCTTTTCTTCAATCTTCTTCTTTTCTTCATTCTTTTCTTCATTCTTCTTATTTTCCCTCTCTTCATTCTTCATATTTTCCTTCTCTTGGTTTTTTCTCCTCAAATAATCATCACACTCCCTCATCTCCTTTTCTCCCCCCATCGTCACCAATATCACCTTCCACGTCAAGAGAATCACGTTGCGCACACGCAATTCCACACTGGGCTCCCACCGCGCGTGCTCGAGGAACTCTACGAGCCTGGAAAGAAGGTCGTGCGCCCGCAAACTCTCACTAACCCGCTCAATGCCTTGGTCAAGGGCCACACACACAAGAAAGTACACCAACGTGAGGGTCCGTAGAAAATTGGCTCCAACATCGCCTTTGTCCATCTGCGTCATGAGCAACCGCACTATTTCGTCTGTGTACGGACTCTCGGCGAGATACAGCACGTTGCGCACAATCTGCGAGAGCTGCGTGTCCTTATCGTGGAGTCCTGCATACAAGCCAAAGCTGTAGTAGAGCAACACCCGCATCGCGTTCGTCAAAACGCCCTCGTCCAGCTCCCGGAGGTCGTCCACGCATCCTAGCACCACCAGCGCGTCTGTATCGTCGCCTTTGAGGGCCCGGAATGTCTCGGGGAGCTCATTGAGCCCTATCACAGAAAAGTCGTTGTGGGTGAACCATTCGCTGAGTTCGTTCGATAGCGCTGGTTTGGCGGTGTGGTCGTATTGGAGGTGGTATTTGCTGATGAGGAACTGGCAGTTGAGAGAAAAGTCCGAGTCTAGTTTGATCTGCTCGGCCCGTTCGTTGAGTTTCTTCTGGAAGGTTTGGTCGAGCGAGGTCGTGAGGGATTGTTTGGTGTAGGCATCGGGGTGGTCGATGATTTGGTCTTCGAGTTGGTCGATGGACATCACAGAGCACTGAGCACTTGAGCGAAGCGAAAGTGCGAAGTGCGAAAGCAAGAGAAGCACTGAGTGAAGGAAAGTGCGTAAATTATAGAAAGCTCTAATCACTTGAGCGAAGGAAGTGCTATAGTACAAACAAAAAGCACGTGAGCAGAGAGAATCAGTACAAACAAAAAGCGATTAGCGAGCGAAAGTGCGAAGTGCGAAAGCAAGAGAAAACACTGAGCGAATACAATGCACAAAAAGAAAGCACTGAGCGAAAGTGCCTAAAGCAAATGCCAAAAAAGCACTTAAGCAATGTAAATGATCTAATATTGATTATGGCTGAGCGAAGCAAAAGGGGCAGTAAAAGGATTAGGTTTATATTGTGCAAGAAGCATCTAATGATTTGATATTGTATAGGCTAGTGAGTGAAAGCATCTAATGATTTGATATTAGTGTATAAGCTACGTGAAAGCTAATGATTTGATGATAACAGAAGCATGAGCGGAGTGAAAGTGCAGACCTAATATTTGATTATTTACCAATTGAGCTACAGCATGATTTGATGTTTAGTAATGTAGTGAGCGTCTAAAGTGATACAAGCACTTGAGCGAGGCGAAAGTGCGTAGAAATGTGAATATAGTCCTTTCGCTTCACTCATGTGCTCAAAAGTATAAAGGATTATTTAATAGCAGCACTTGAGCGAAGCGAAGTGCTTGAAGTGTAAAGGATTCAATATTTGGTTAGTAGTAGTTCTTGAGGGGAGTGCGTAGAAAATTGAAACAAGCACTTTGCTTCACTCATGTGCTCAAAAGTATAAAGGATTATTTAATAGCAGCACTTGAGAGAAGCGAAGTGCTCAAGAGGGTAAGTTTAATATTTGGTTAGTAGCAGTTCTTGAGGGGAGTGTAAGTGCGTAGAAAAAAAGCACTTTCGCTTCACTCAAGTGCGTAAGAATGATTTGATATTTAGTGTCCTAACACTAAGCCAAAGCGCTTAGAAGTGCAAAGCTCGCTTGAGTGCGCGTAAGTAATCTTGATATTTAGTATGCCCCAGCAGTCTCGCTTCGCTTGTGCTGATTTGATATTTAGTGTGCATATAAGCACTTCAAAGGACTAATATACTGTAGCATTGAGTGAAAGCACAAAAAGAAAGCACTCGATAAAGCACTTGAGTAAGAAAAAGTGAGTAAAATGCAAGAATTACTTGTTGATTTGTGTTAGGAATACCACACTATAGAGGGGGGATTTGTTTATAACCGACTTATTTATTTCGAGGAATTATACACGTATTTATAGTCGGAACGCCTCAGCGTTCCGAATTGGGTGACATGCAAACCTCCGGACATCAGTCCCTTACAATTTGTTATTCATTGAGCAAAAGTAAGTGCAGATATTGTTTATTTAGGACTGTGGCAATTGAGAAAAGCATTTAGGAGCGCGTGAAAGCATTTGATTTAGTAGTGTGGGTTAGCTTGCTTCGTTGCTATTTGATATTCAGTAGTGCACTTCTCCAGAGTGTCGATTCATTCCTTTCGTTCAGACGAAACATGTCTTACTGATATCTCAGGAATATACACCTATATTCTCAGTTGTCGACTGCCGACAGTTGATAATTGTGGGGTAGTGCTCTATTCAGTCAACTGAGACCAGTCTCTTCCACAGTGACTAATATCGATTATCCAGTAAATACGGTTACCAATACCATACCTATGCTTTAGTCTTACCTATGCTTTAGTCTTCCTATCTACTTGAGCATGGGTAGCTAGCCTACACCAGCGAAATACATTTTTGCGTTGGCAATTAGATCGGGGTGTAGTATATTAGTGGGTGGGTTGCTCAAGGTGATATGTTTCTGGGTCATTCTAATTGTCCCTTTTCGCCTCACTCAGGAGTTGTATTTTTGGGTCTCTAATGCTCATAAGATCTGATATTTGGTTGCTATTGTAGCACTTGGGCGAATGTGCAAGAGAATCTAATGATTTGATTTTTATTGTAGGGCTGCGAGGAAGTAGAAGCAAAGGATCATATTCTATGTTCGTATTGCGCTTTCGTCAAGTGCTGAAAATCATTTGCTGTTTTGATATATAGTACTGCACATAAGAACTTGGTCTGATATATGTGTGCGGAACTCTGCTTGCTGCAAGCGTCTGGCCATTTCCCCAGTTATAGCCTACTACACCTTAGGTACAGTCTCATGGAACAGGACTGCGGGCGTAGAATACCTCTGTTTCGATTGTCTTCGCAATACCCACAAACTCGCTTTCTACTGTTGATTCTCATGGTCTGAGGGTACACAGACTAATTTACGTTTTCATTCACCGGCCTACGGAAATTACCTCTGATATAGTGGGATTATAAACCAAAACATTCACTTATATGCCAGTCTATGAATTCGAAAAAAGTGAGATTAGTGAGATTAGTGAGATTGAATACCTAAAGTTATTCCAATTTAAAACAATCGAGAGAAGCGAAATTGTTTTAGTGTGTTTAGTATCAGGTGTGAACAAACGATTTCTTCATTGTTTAAAATGAGATGGTGAAATTGAGTGAATATAAAAGAATTGAGAGAAATAATCGCGCGAATCGATTAGTGAGAAGTGAGCCGGAGAGACGGAGAACGAATCTCAATGCGATCTTGCAGTACCAAACTTTTATCACGTGAAAATGCACAACTAGTGCTTTTGACATTAGTATGTTAAATTACAGAATATTCCAGAATACTGTCAGAATGGAAAAACCATATTTAGATCTGAAACGGGGAAGGGATTGTCTAATACCTGGCTTTGTGATTCACACTACAAAGGCGACACTTCCTCAAATCCTGGAAGGATACTGAATTTTGACAAAGAATTAGAGTTTCGGTGAACGAAACCCTATTGGACCTACCACGGCCACGCTAGCTTAGCTGGCTGTTTTGAAGAGGCATGGACGGTCCAGATTTATAATACATCCACCTTGAAATTTGGATGAACTTGCTCATTTTCTGTAGAGAACAACTACTAGCTCACCACGTGACCTTTTCTAGAAAGGAACTCGGATAGTCTTCGTAGGAATGAGCTAAAATTACCGAGAACCATAAATAAGTTCCATTGAACCATTGATTGCCACAGAGCAAGAAGTTATCGTTTATCTGAATCGCATTCTTAGATCCCTCATTATCAATCATTTCACCTTCCTCACCTAATATCGACTTTGTTCTCTAAAACCTGAGTCTCAGTACCATGCCATAAACCATTCGCTATTAAAATGGTAATGTGCGGAACGTAAGAATGTAGAGTTCGGGAAGAATGTATGGCAGGCAAAGCTTAATACATGTAGTATACAGAGTAAAGAAGTATTTCTGAGCCAGCTAATATCTATTTCCTTTCGAATTCCACCTCAATTACATCAAAAACCCTTCTTCCTTTAAGTTGTGTCCCTTTTAAACCGTCGATTTCTTCCCACGCCAAGCGGAAGGGCCCATTGTGAAAAAGAGGAACGAACCAGAAATAGCACCACCCAAACGAGATGCGAACGTCCCCAAATAGAAAGTCCCCAGAATTAACACGGGTGAGTGTACCGTCTGTACTGTATGTGTGTATTTCAAATACGCACTCTTTTCTGGCGCCTTCCAAGGAGATGTGGAGAATTCGAAAGGGCGTTCGTTTGTAGAGGTCGATGGTAGAAGTGCATGTATTTGGAACTAGTTCACTTTTCTCAACCTGGATGTTTTCCCAGTACTCCAAATACCTCCTCTGGGAATAGATGGATATTCCTGGCCCCGCATAGGCCTTCATTCGCTGCGACGTAAATTTCTCGAGAGCCTTTTCTAGCGGAACTCCCGTGTAAACTAAATAGGCCACTGCCATGGACCCCGAACGGCCTTTTCCCGCGTTGCAATGGAGAAAAGCGACTGCCCCAGGACAAGCAAGAAATGCTGCGATTTCCCTGACACACAAGAAGAAATGGAAGGGGGGCGGATTATGGTCGGGAAATGGGTATCTCGTTACGCGGCCGCCAAAAACCAGGTCGGAATAGTCGCTGGACTCCTGCTTGAAATTCCATACCCACCAGGACGGGCATTTGTCTAGGTATTTTCGCACTTGCGCAGCCAGCGGCTTATGAGGGGGGGCCTTCTCACTGGGACCGGCACTCACTATGATCTGAGGAGTGATCCACGAGAGATTAAGAGAGTCAGATGTTTTTGTGGGAAGAAACATAAATGCGAAGAAACATAAATGCCGCCAAGTGGAAAACAATACCTAAGGCATTACAATGAGAGAGAATCCAAGAAAACTAATAGGATATAGACATACTGATGAATATCGAAAAATCATTCTTTATAGTATGGTGAGCTCTATTGCACACTCTCATAAGATTATCATTCTGAGAATGAGAGAATTTCATTGTTGCGCCAAGCATGCGTACAGCACCTTTGATTATCAAATGGTTATTCATTCTCGTTAATATTCCTCACCACAATCACTACTCGCTTAATCAGAATTCACTATTCAGTTGTGTTTTCTATTGTCTGTTTGAAACATATCAAGGAGGATAATTAATCATGAATTGCGATGCCATAGGGCATTAGTTATTGGCCTTTTGCACTTGGTGATCGGAATGCATTACTTAGACAGACTACTCATCATCTTGAATTCGGTTTAGCCACGTAAGGCTGGTTGAATGCCTCTTTTTTGCTTACACACAGTTGGTAGAACCATTTAACAGTTTCCACTAAACTTGCTTCCATCGATTTAGTCAGATGTTACTCCATTGGAGCTCACACTTTTCACGACTTCTCACAGCTTCACACTATACGTACTATGTCCTCTCTCTTTTTTCATTTGCCAACTTGAACCAGATATGCATTTTGCAACCTTGATCGAATTTCCTTTTTGGGCTGGTTGCAATTTGCAGCCATTCAAAAAATCATTTCATAAAACGGCTAGAGGCTGTTGAATTTGAGCCCTAAAGGAAGTGAGAAGTATCGCCTTGTGTGAATGCCGGATAAGACTTAGTGAATATAGATAAAGTTAACTACTGAGTATGTCCGTTGCGAAGAAGAGTATGATGAATATATGGAGAGGATAAGCACTTGTCCGGGTATATAAGATTTGACGTTTCTAAGACAAGAGCAACACCATTAGCCTGACTATCTGCTCCACTCGAATATGATGATTCAAGTTGAAAAGCCAATTTGTGTTTTCATACTTTATGTTGAACAGTGATAATAAGGTAGCTACCTTCCCCGAAAGGAATCGAATGCACCTTATTACGTTCAGTGCTAACAATAGGAGTCAGGTTTGTTTAACCTTAAGCATAATTAGATAATGTTTGTTTCAAATCTCCTCTATTTTCATAGGACACATTCTGAAAGACTACGGCTACTTTTAAACACTAGCACCTTATAAGTATCTAAACATAACCACTGATCCAATCTACGCGTCGTTGCAACAAAGTATAAGCATAGCCAGATTGCTGACTTATATCAAACTGCCCTCTCAATAAGACGAAGAGGCAACCAAAATATATAATCTGTTCTGTACACTTTAGCCGAACGTAGCTTATGTCTAGCTTCTATATGGAGGGCCAAATAATAGCAATGTAAAGAGGTTTGTGATGGGTTCGAGATGAACTCGCCTTGCGTGTGGTTACCATTAGTATTTATATGCAGTACTGATAGAATGTCACGTGATACAATCATAAAAGGTAGGCCTCCCTCCAATGATTTCCATAGCTCAAATACATATTATACTTGCAATTATTATTCAGTAGGAGTTCGAATATGTTCATTTGTATTCACTCGCACACTCACGCTCAAGTATTGCTAATTAAATTATACACAACTTGAGCTCGGTTGGCTCGCTCAGTTCAGACAGGATATGGTCAATTTTGGGCAGTCCACACACTTCGCATCGAATATGGTCAATTTAGAAACTCGCATTCACTCGCTTTGCTCAGGTACCTTAAATATATTCATATAGGACACACACTGACAATTCGCGCATTACTTCGCCTACTCATTTGTAGGTCGAATATATTCATTTGAAACTCGCGCTACTACAGCTCGCCTACCTCGCTCGCTCAGTTCGACCTCGAATATATTCAATTTAGAAAGCTCGCACTCTCGATTCCTATTTATTGGCTTGCCCTCCGCTCACTTAGCTCGGATATAGTCATATTTAAGCACACGAAATTCTTGCTCAGTTCGTCAACTAGAGCCAATTTTGGGCAGCTCCACTTGCTTTGCTCAGCTCGTAAACCGAACATAGCCAATTCAGACAACTTACGCTCATTTCGCTCCGCTAAGTTTGAATTTGAATATATTGTTATACAGCTCGCTCACTACTTTGCTCAAGGGCTCGAGCAGAACTACTATAGACACCTCGAGCTTTCGCTTCGCTCAGAGTGCTCGAATATTTTCAATAGGCAGAATGCCAGTTCGTTTCCCTCAGTTCGTAGCTTGAATATATTCATATACAGACAAATCGCACATTACTTCGCTTTACTCAGTTAGCTCGAATGTAATCATTATAGATAACTGTAAGGGTCTGGGCCTATCAGGTGACGTGATTCTAGTACTGCATAGAATACTTTCGGTAATCACACGCTGGCTAACTAAGTATTTATGTAGGTGTATATTCCCCGAGATATTAAGTAAGAAATAAGTTTACGTCTGAACTAAAGTGTATGAATCCTGGCAATAATTTGCTCTCACTCGCTTAGTCATTCGTAGTTCAAATATACAATTATATACACACTCTTCGCGCTCGGTTAGTAGCTCGAATATGGGCAAACGGCGCTCATTTACTAACTAACACAATCACTGAGCTTCGCTCAGTTCTATCTTATAGTCGATTTTGTAGCTCAAATATATTCAATTATATACAGCTCCACACTACTTCGCTTGCTCAGTTCGTTGCTCGAATATATACAGACTCGCACACTCACTTCGCTTCGCTCAGTTCGTAGCTCGAATATATTCAATTTAGACACCTCGCACTCGCTCCGCTCGAACTCGAACATAACACACTTTAGACAGTGCCACTTCGCTGGAGTGCTCGAACATAACATACTTTAGACAGTGCCACTTCGCTGGAGTGCTCGAACATAACATACTTTAGACAGCTCGCAACTCCCTCAGTTCGTGGCTCGAACTTTATATGTCCTAGACAGCTCGCACTCACTTCGCTTCGCTCAGTTCGTAGCTCGAACATAACATACTTTAGACAGCTCGCAACTCCCTCAGTTCGTGAGCTCGAACTTTATATGACTTAGACAGCTCGCACACTCACTTCGCTCCGCTCAGTTCGTAGCTCGAACATAACATACTTTAGACAGCTCGCACTCTTCGCTTCGCTCAGAGTGCTCGAACTTTATATGTCTTAGACAGCTCGCACTCTTCGCTTCGCTCAGAGTGCTCAAACATAGTCGATCTCTCGCACTCTCGCTTCGCTCAGAGTGCTCAAACATAGTCGATCTCTCGCACTCTCGCTTCGCTCGAGTGCTCGCTATGCCAAAAGTCCATTCTCCATCACCTCCGCAATCTTCCTACTCAACACCGGATCCCCCCTTATCCTCTTCTGCATCTTTGTTGCCTCCGCAAACGACGTTGCCTGCACCTTCTCATCAAAACTCCTGGACAAATCCGACGCCTCCTCAAACAACACAATCGCCTCATCGACCTCCTCCTTCTGCAACTTAATCTGAGCAAGCGCGACCCTTGCCGGCTCACTCTTTGGATCCAACTTACAAGCACGCACCAACAACTCCTCGGCCTCGTCGATTCTCTCCAAGGACTCACGCGAAATACACGTGGCCTTGTTCACAAGCGGAATAGCCCCAACAGAGAACGTTGGCAACTTTTCCTGAAGTCTTGCCGAGATATCAAACTGTCTACAAGCGCCTGCCATATCGCCCTTATCTGCGAGAATCTCACCATAATAGTTTGGCACCTCTGCATGGGTAGGAAACTTGAGACGAGCCTCATTGAAGCGTTCCGTGCTCACGTCAAATAAGCCCTTCTTATAAGCAATGCACGCCAACTGCACATAGGCAAACACATTACCTGGGTTAAGTCTCTTGGCCTCGGTGAAACAAAGCTCGGCCTCGTCCAAAGCACCTGTGAGGTAGTGCAACTGGCCAAGGTGGTAGTAGGTGTCTGGGCACAGAGGGTCCATTTCCTTAGCAGTCTGGAAGTCTCTGATGGAATCATCAAAAGAGTGGTTATCGGCATTAATCAAGGCACGGAACACATACGAGTTTGGTCTGGGCTTGAGAGCAATGGCCTTCTTGATGCTTTCAGAAGCCTCCTGCTGCTGGTTCTTGAGGAACTGGAATCCTGCATGGTACTCGTAGGCAATGACGGAAAGTTCGTCTACATCCTTCTTGTCCTCTCTCTCTCTCTCAAACAAGGTAACTGCCTGGTTAAAGAGAGAATCGGCCTCATCGTAGCCCTCCTCGGTCTGCTTGGCCAAAGCCTGTAAAGCGTCATACAAGAACTTGGAGGCCCCCTCTGATTTTTCGCTAATTCCACAGGGAGTCAAATCGAGTGCAAAAGCACCGAAAAATGAATTGATGGTTCCGGCAGAGGGAAGACGGGCCACCTTGGGCTTGGCCTCGACAATCTTGATGGAATGCTTCTTCAAAACACGCTCAAGAACCTGCTCGACGGATTTGTTGCTAAATCCGCCGTAAATCGTCAAGGCAGTCAAATCAAACATGGCTTCTTCGTATTGCTCGAGAATCTCATACAGCGTGGCACGACGCAACACACACTTGGTGTAGTCGGGCTTGAGGGCAATGGCTGCGGATGTATCAGCAATGACGTTTTCGTGGTCCTCAAGAGCCGCGTAGCATGCCGAACGGTTGGAGTAGAAAATCGGGTCCTTCTTCAACTTGAGCGCAGCAGTGTAGAATGCGATGGCGTCAGCGTGTTTTTTGGCCTTGTACACATTGTTGCCGTCTTCTTTGAGAGCAAGGGCCCATTCCTCGCGCTTTTCCTCGGAGAGAGTGGCGACAAGCTCGTCGCTGATATCGGGGAGCCCGTTGGAGGTGGGGTAGACCGAGGGGTTCGGCTTGGGGGTGGGTTTGGGGGCGGGTTTGGGGGGGGTGGACGTGTAGAGGTAGTATGCGACTCCGGCCGCGGATAGTCCGGCGAGGATGGCAAGGAGGGTTTGTTTGGATTGGGGCATGAAAAAAAAAGTTATCGAGCGAAGCGAAGATATGTTAAAATAAGCAACACACTGAGCAAGCAACACACTGAGCGAAGCGAAGTGTGTTCTTGCCCAGTGTATACGGTTCAAAACACACTATTACTATCTCTATCAACTTATGGTGTCTATTTTACTAAGCAACGATTGGATTTCAACTGAGCGAAGCGAAGTTGTATTTGCGACCTAAATTGTAATACTCTGAGCGAGGGAAGTGTGTTAGTGCCCAGAATGTACTGTTAATGATGTTACAGTGTCTCTATTAGTGTATGGTATCTCTATTAGTGTATGGTATCTCTATTATGGTCTGCTACCTATGTATGTCTATGAGACCATTGGTTGGCAACTTAGTTGGCCAGGAGGATACCTTTTCACCTTTGACTAGAGCACACTGAGCGAAGTGTGTTCGTATATACAATTATGCACGATATTACAGTAACTCTATCGAATACGGAGCTTTAGGAGCAACGGTGGCAAAATACCGGCCAGGTTGTATTTTGAATTTGTCACACTGAGCAAGCTAGATCACTAAGTGAGAACACTGAACAAGCTAGATCACTGAGCGAGAACACTGAGCAAGTTCGTTTCGTCCCTCTACTATTCATATACACTTCCCTCAACTTGTGGTATCTCTAGTGGTCCCTCTACTTTTCTCTACCTATTACAGTTCTACCATGTGGACCTACCATTACCGCCGTTTGGTTTTCGCTAAACTGAGCGATAAACACCCAATAAAGTATCTGATAAAAAACCTAAACTAGCGAGCGAGTAATGCATTGAGCAAGCAAGTAAAACATTGAGTGCGAAACGAGTGCATCCCTTCGCGAAGTGCGAATAACTGTTCATTATTCGAGTAAGAAGGGCGAGTTGTGTGATATTCGTTCAGTGCAATAACTATTATCTCGCTATTTGTGCACTGAGCAAGTGAAGTGCGAGTTAACTAATATCGCTCAGGTGTATTCTGACCTGGATAAAACGCACTAGCAGAACGAGCACACACTTGGCCAGTGATGTCCAACTAGGCATACTCAATCTATGTCAAGTACTTTTACCATCTGTATTGAGACTGTATTATTGATTTGCACTTCACAAAAATGCAATTTGGGCAGTACTAAGCAGGTAACACTTCGTTCGCTCTTCACCAGTTCAATGGATATTCAGTGGATTTTATTCAGCTCTTAGGTACTCGAGTAGATATTTTTAGATACTCTATTAGAACCACTGTATAGGTATCTCACAGTCTCTACCAACTGTAGTAATTCTGGCCAATGACCATATGGTATCTTTATCGGTATCTCAACCTATACAAAAGCAACGATATTTAGCAGAGCATGGCATACAACTTCTCTCAGTTGATTACTGACTTGACAATAACGCTCTGTTGTATTTTCCTTAGAATGCTGTAATATGACGTGGAAGCTCACAAAAATTAACTGTGATATGACGTTTACTGAGTAGAAAGTTGCTGACCCTAAGACACAGAGCGAAGTACTATATAGATAATTGTATTAGGTGTTCTACCAGTATCTCTACCAACAGTATCTCTACCAACTAATTCGTTATGCTCAATTATCTCGCCATTCAGGTATTCGCATCTCACTTCGTTCGATGCTGGATTATCTCACAATTCCGGTATTCGCATCTCACTTCGTTCGATGCTTAAGGTATTTCAACTCTTTCCATCAGTAAATAATAGCTACTAGTAATCTCATATGCTCTCAATGGCTTGCACTGAGCATTTCAGTGAGCAGCTGTTCTTGTCCAAGAGTCATTTTGAGATGTTTGAGTAATACACTGTACAGAGAGAAATGACATTGCCATAGAACTCAAGGTTTCGAGCACCAAATAAAAGAAGGTTCCTGAAGCACAGTTGTGCAATGTCCAGTCTTAATGAAGGTGTCCTCAATGAAGATTCTCTGTAGTGGATATAGCTAACCTTGAGGGCCATAAAATTCAATTGACAATTAAATGGACACAAATGGGATTTGTGCTATAACAACTATATGCAGTGACTGATGATCAAAATGCTCACTTTTTCATATTTTATAGCTCCCCGCGTATCTATCGCTTCACACTCTTTCGCTTATAGGGAATTTGGAAACCAAATGCCAAGCTGTTTATCAACAAGAGGACTACTCAAAAGATTTGGCACCACAAATATGATTTTTGAGTACTCCCAAGGGTGGTCCATTAGCGTGCCTCTTTGTGGCCAGAACAATCAGGAGAACAATCAGGTAGACGTATCATCCTGTCTGGTGAGGCTGGTCCCGAGGCTGACGACGGTAATAGCTCAACCTTTTGGGTGCAAAAAGACCGTCAAACAAATAATTCAGCATTGTTCAATGAAATCCAGGAAAGTGATGCGACAGAGGGGGATTGTGGTGTTAACTGCAGTGTTACACATCTGCGGACTGGAAAAAGCGAGTAATAGATCGAATTGATAGCTTGGAAGCCACTAAGGGGTTTGTATAGAGTTTTCTAATCCTCCTAATAGATTAGTGTCTGGACTGAAACGTGGAATTCATAAAAGGGAGCAATGAGGTTGCAGTATTTGTGGGTCTAAAGGCCGCATTACAGAAGTGCCATAATGAACCTTAGTCACTGAAAATAGCACTGCAGAACACCGCTTCGTAGTATTTTATTCTTGTCACAAATCGACTTTTAACTCGCTCAGCTGTATATATATCTAACTCGCTCAGCTGTATATATATCTCTCCGTATCTGAAAAACCACATGTTTGCTTCCGATGTGTGATTTCGAAAGCACAGATTAAGAAAACCATGAAACTCTCAGGTTAAACTTGAGTAACGACTGTTCAAACCCTCCACCCTTATACAATCTCCATGATGCAAAAAACTCAGAACACAGCAGATCAAATACTTATAAGAATCACAGTTGTTTCCCGCACATCGAGTCAAGAAGTCGGAAGCGTTGTGTGAATGAGTAAGAGCTATTATGTTGCATAGACTAAGAAACACCGTGATCAAACTGATTATGTAGTTATTAGTGCCGAGTGAAATATATCATAATCTATATATATTAGTTTACTCCTTCGTACTCTACAGAACTATGTACAAGTTGGTATTATCGTCATACTGGTACAAATCATCAATCAGCAGTGCCCTTAGTTGTTCTGAGTCTATTCGTTGAACCAAATCTGTAATCCAGTTTCTAAATCTAGTATCTGTCGTTCACCGTTCTCTTCATACCATTTCTGTTCGTTTCAATTCTATCTGTGTATCTGTTTGCTCAATTGCTTGGTTATCTCGTTACTTCCTCAAGCTCTCATGCTATCGCGTTGCTTGCTCTGGGCCAGCCCTCGGCTACGCACAATCGTAGCATTCGTATCGAACGAACGAGCGAAGCGAGTGAGTGAGTGAGTTTGTGAGTAATGAGTGAGTGAGCAGCTAATTTATGATATCCTAATAGTTCATGCGATGCTTCTGAGTTTAGCTCATTCAGATGAGACAACTCACTCATCACTATTCTCAATTATCAGTGAAGCCTTCACATTTTCAACTCCTCTTCACTTCCACTCCAGTGATCCAGATGATCATTAGTTCTCTTCATCTCTCCAGATGATCATTAGTTCTAATCTCTCCAGATGATCATTAGTTCTCTTTATCTCTCCAGAATCATTAGTTCTCTTATCTCTCCAGATGATCATTAGTTCTCTTTATCTATCCTCTATCTTGTCTCTCCTGCACTCTTTATCTTTTCTCATCTTGTCTCTACTGCACTCTTTATCTCTCTCATCTTGTCTCTGTATATGCACTCTTTATCTTGATATGCTCAGCATCATCCTGCAAACTACCCTCTCTAACAGCATCTTCATACGAAGGCAAGCCATCGGTATGCTTTTGGCCCAATCTTTTGGCCATTTCTCTAGTCATCCGCAAACCGGTTGTTATTTGTACATCCTTAACCACCAAACTAGCCGTTCGCTTGGTATCTGTATCCACTCCCATTGATTGGGAGCTCACTTCCACGGTGATGTGCAAATTGTAGGCGCGCGAGACATTGCACATGGAAAATGATGGACACATATCGGGGGGGATAGCGCAGTCCTTGAGACATCGCCTAGGAAGCTCCAACTCATACATGTCCATATTCTTTGTGCAGTTGGCCAAATCCACACGCAAATCAAACACATTATGGCCTAGCACAACCGTACGGGACTCGGAGGAAGAAACCCGTTTGGGCCCAAAGGGCACAGAAACACCAGTAATACACCCGAGCTCTACGCGCACACTGTGCACACGCAAAACACCGAGCCCATTGCTCCGCGCACACCCGTGTTCCGCAAGCGTGTATCGCAGGGGTTTTTCTGGAGACGTGATATGGAGCCTCACTTTGGGAACCAGGCCCGCTACAAAGCTCGGGGGGTGCTGGAAACGGGCCTCGAGCGAGAAGGGCACGTCCTGAGGCGTGATTTCGTACTGGGAATTACGCACAGCGACGATTTCGGGGATCCGGCGAGGGAACACTGCGCTGTGCCGCACAAACGCCTCGTGGTAGCTGCTAGCGCGGGACAGAAAGTGCCTGTCTAGAGGCACAAATACGAGGGGCATCTCGCAGTGTATGTCTGCGGACAAAAGGGGCGTTTTTGCGCACGCACGGAGGTGGTAGTGGACCTGGGCGGAATTTGCAGCCAAAGTGGGGGGGAGGGGCACGGTCACGTGGTGCGGGGTCACGTGACCTCGCACCACCGGCGCAGCAAACGCGCGTGTCCACCCGCCCCCCTCTTTCGCAGCGGTGCAGGTGGTGTTGCGGGGCACGCGGAAGGAGAAGCCGAAGGCGTAGTTGCCCGGGGTCACTGTGGTTCGCTTCTTTTTCGTTTCGGGAAAGACCACACGAGTATCGTGCAAGACCTGGTGGGTATCGGTTGAGATCTTGCCTGTTTGGCACAGGCTATGGGCAAAGCCTTCTAGGCAGACCAGAATGCTTACGAGGGTGAGTGTCTGTGCAACCGTGAGGTGAACTTTTCCAGATACTTCGTCGTAGTTTGTGAAGGCAGTCGAGTTGGTTTCAAATCGAAGCATACAGATGAGTCAGTATGAGTGAGTGTATAGGGTAGATGAGTAAGCGGTAGTGTGACTTATGGTAGATGAGTTAGTGGTATGACTTGGGTAGATGAGTTAGTGTGACTTGGGTAGATGAGTTAGTGGTGTGACTTGGGTAGATGAGTTAGTGGGTAGTGTGAGTCTTGTGAAAAATGGGGTTGGGATAATATGGGGTAATGATGGGTGGTAATGGGGTGATAGCGTAATAGGTGATATTTAGTATTAGATAAGCGGATTAGTGATGGGATAGTGATGATTAATGGAAGGGATCATGAGTAGATGGGTGATTAGTGATAGGATAGTGGAGTGGGGTAGATTATGGGTGATAATAGGGTAATGGGAGTAGTAGGTGTATTATATGGATAGTAGATTATAATAGCAATTACGTTGATTCACAGTTCGCTCAGGACTCGGACTTGTACAGGTGATTTACAGTGGCAAAAGGCTCTTTAATGTCGATCCATGAGATCGGTGACAAGGGTAGAGTATAGAAAAACATGTAGGGGATACGGAGAAGACAGTGATTGAGAAGCTAGCAATGTTTAGTTGCTATGACAGGAGAAGATTAGATCTGAAATTATTTTTGATCTGTGGATACAGGATCACTGAGTAGTGAGTGAGTTATGAGTATTCTAAGCCTGGGCATTATTGACCGAGCGATGAGAGCAAGCACGAGATGTAAATTGTACTTCCGAATAGATGAAATCTGAGTGCGTTTGACACTTTACTTCTATCTATCTTTAGACTACTAGTGTCAAATGTATGTGTCCAATAAGAGGTGAGTAATAGTGCGTTTAGTGAGTTAGTGAGTTTAGTCATAATCAGTGTAAACTTGAACTTTTGAAAACTGAGGATTTTAGTGTAGTTGGTGGAATACACATGAATTTTTTTGATGCCAATTGTGAATATTTGGTGTATTTAGTGAAAATCAACTTGGATATTACTGACACTCACTTGATCTTTAGTGAAGATAGTGAAAATCGTGTACTTGTGACATTCTACTGAAAATCAATGATCTTTGTGCTTGTCTTTTACTGAATCGGCGCTAATAGACTAGGCTATACTCTGAAACCTATTTACGCCATTCTGCGTCTTTGTTCTTTGTCGTGCCCTTACCAATCTTGGCATATGCAGGCCACCGGACCAGTTACACCCGTCACACCTCTCAGCCATACACTATAACTCTATAAAGTCACCTCTTCCAACTCATCTAGTGTATTCTATTTTTTAGTGGGCTCCCCCCTGCCACACATTGTTGCTTTTTTATGCTTCGCACTTTTCAACGAACCCAACGAGTATTTCTCCGCAACATGTCTGCTCCAGCTACTACCCACATTGAGATTCTTCAGGAAGGCGACGGAAAGGTCTTCCCCAAGGTCGGTGACTTGGTCACTATCCACTACACCGGAACCCTTGAGAACGGCAAGAAGTTTGACTCTTCTCGCGACAGAGGCAAGCCTTTCCAGTGCACCATTGGCGTGGGCCAGGTCATCAAGGGCTGGGACACGGGTATCCCCAAGTTGAGCGTTGGGTCCAGAGCCAAGTTGACCATTCCAGGCCACGAGGCTTATGGGCCAAGAGGCTTTCCTGGTTTGATTCCTCCAAATGCTACTTTGTTGTTTGATGTTGAGTTGTTGGGGGTTAACTAATCGCTCTATAAATCAATGGTTTCTAGTATCAATGGATAGATAATCAATATACTGAATCATGTACTAGCGAATATCTGTACTAGCACTATTAATAATTTGTACTAGCACTATTAATGATTTGTACTAGCAACATTAATGATTTGTACTTCGAATATTGACTTGTACTGCATAGTTGTAATTAATGGTAGTGGTTATTTTCGAGGATCTATCTTTACCGCCTTACGATAATCTATCATTATGAATCGATTGCTAATTTTCGATGAGATCTATATTTGTATCGAGTATCTAAGCGAAGCGAAATTACGATGAATCTCGTGACAACGCCATGTGTAATCTAAAGGTTTTCCTTGACTTCCCTTCGAAGGAGTCAAAAAAGATTCTGGAGGCGTAAGTATCATGTTGTCAATTTCGAGTTATCGACATCGTGTAGTCACGGACTTGGAAAGACTCAGACCTCAGGATAAATATAGTTGAAGTCACAGACGAATAGTTAGAAAAAAGTTGGTGAGCCCATAATGAATAACTATTTCTCACCACGCGAAGCGTGGTGAGAACCATAATGAATGAAAATTACGAACCAAGCGTGGTGAGAACCATAATGAAGGCCAAAATCGAACCACCAAGCGCGGTGACTCAGATGAGTCCTCATAAAAAGTAGGGTGAGTACATGGTACGTAAAGTAGACTGCCAATTTGCTCTCGAGTGAGAAGGACTAAAAATCCAGAAATGCAATTCGTTCTCGGTATTTCTTTGCATACTCGTTTGCCCACTGCAGTTATATGGTGGGAACCATGCCCTCTTTGAATGTATCCTGAATACTGGTGGTCAATCCCGGAAGATAGTACCTTGGTTAGCAAGGTAGCTATATTGGTCTATCTGTGCCCACTCGAACTGTCAGGTACTGGGTTCACACGTGATCAAGTTTCCCTTTTCTGAACATAAACCTGAGCAAAGCGAGGTTATGCGAATAATGATTTAGTTACCTGACGGAAAAGGTTTATGCGATTAAATATGTCTAAGCATGAACTTCCCTCGCTCAGGTTTACAATGATAAGAACCTAAGCAAAACCTGAGCAAGCGAGCCAGCAGCTAGACTTCTGCTGGCATATAAACTGTATTTTTGAATAACCCAACTCAAGTGTGATTTCCTAATATTTATCGGCTCCGAGAAGAGGATTTAATAGCCCTGATGTATTTTAGAGTCATCGATGGTTCATGATTGAGATCAATGTAAGTAAGTTACATAACAAATGGCCACTGGTACCTACTGAAATCGATGTAGTCAATCCACATTTTGTACTAGGTAAGATTGAGGATAGAGTGATTCTCAATTTTCACCCGTTCAGTCTTCACTGGCTCATAAAAAACGAATTGACTAAGATACTCCTAGGTAGGAATTTCAAGATAAAAGTTGACCAGGATATAGGTCAGACAATTCCTGGGACAATCCACTTTATTCATGCTAATCACTCGCTCCCCATTTGATTAATCACCAAGCATACATTCACTGAATGCCTTGCTCACGCTCGTTATCGTTTTAGCCAGTGTTTGGGGACTGGATTGTTCCTATACGTGAGCATATATTGAGGGTACTTCATCTGAATACTGTTCCGGTTTACTGCTTTTTATCGATGCTTCCGTCTCATGACTCTTAATCTATGGTCCATCTTGGATCCGCTGACTCATTACCCTTCACTACCCTCTCCTTAAACCGTCACTATTGTCTAGTGTTTTGTTTGTATAGTGTTTCACTATTTGTCTATTGCTTGGTATTACTATTGTTTCACTATTTGTCTATTGCTTCGTATTACTATTGTTTCGGTTTTGTCGATTTGATGATAAGATCTCTCGTCGCATGTGTTTATTTTCTCCCACCTATACGCTCTCGCACTAAGAATAAATGAGCATGGGCATCCTCATTCATATACAACTACAAGTACAGTATTGAGTAGGCTGGCCTTACGATTCAGGAACCACTCAATCTTTACAGTCACGATGACGCGAATTGATACAGTTGAATGCAGCCCCAATGGTGCACCAGTAAAGGAAAACATGAGCACATCAGGTTTATTTGTTAGGCCGCCGATGCTCAATACAAGAATTAAGAATGCGGGAAACTATCTATAACTATTCATCCTATGATGATCAGGGTCACATCCGAAACCTTATTTAATGTCGAACACAGGCATCATATTCGTGGTTATCCATTTTCTTAACTCCCATTTTATATTCCAGTTGTACCCAATTATGTTTCCCATGCTTCACTTCACATCTGAATAGTCCTCAACCAGACCTTGTACTGCACATCATACACCCGCAACTCAGGCAACGGCCCCTCTCCCGTAACGGTGTAGCGCATATAATGGTTACTGAACGGGAGAACCGGAAAGGCGCCCGTCTTTTCGCCAACAAGGCCCTTTTCAAGCACATACTCACCCAAAACAAGCTCTGCAGTGAAGGTCAAGATACGGGGCGTGGGGTTCTCCAAACAGTACTCGAGGATCGCGCCGTTATCTGTGTTTTCGGCCTGCAAAAGCACGCGGGGGTCCTGCAAGGATAACGTGAACGAAAACTCACATTCGTGGAAGGAATTAGCATTAGAGGATTTAGAATCCTTATTAGAAACATCATTGGCATTGGAAGTATCTGATTCAGGAGTATCCTTCAGAGTCTTTATTTTTCTTGCCCACAGAGCTTTTATGGCAACTATGACTGCTGCGGTACGGGTGGACCCCATTGTACTGAAGAGGGAGAAAAAATCGTTCTGAGAGACCACATTCAGTTGAGCCAACTCAACATTTTCGGTACTCTTGACCGATATTTCGACACCCTTCACAGTAATTTCCTCCTCTTCTTTGACCTCCACCACGGCTCTCCAATTGCGCCTTACACGCGGCAAACCGTCGCCAGGACTAAACACTGGGTCCATATTGCTGATACACGGCCGGACCACACACGAGAACGCTGCTGGGGCAGCCACAAGGCGCATGGTAAATTCCTTGACCACAAACGCAACGCCTTCTACCACTGCTTCGAGCGTCACCAGCACCGTGGGAGTGCCGGAAAAGCGTCCGTGTACACATAAAAGGAGCGAGGTGGCCACGGAGCCATCAATAGGAAGGGGTTCGTCGTCTTTGAGGTGTTTCCACGACGACTGGGGGGTGTATGAGGGTACATTGACTTTAGCCCGAAGAAGAAGGGAGTTTTTTTCGTCAGTCCCTGGTATTTCAGACACTTCGTTCGTTGGTATTTCCTTTTCAATTTCCTTTTCTTCAGTATCAGTCTCATTAGGGTTTTCATTCTTTTCCTTCTCTTCATTCTTTTCCTTCTCTTCATTCTTTTCCTTCTCTTCTTCCCTCTCTTTCTTTTTTTCTATCACCACCGGTATCTCGAGACGCTCTCCTATCACAATAACCTGGGGCACTTTTATTTTTACCTCCATTTTTGGCCTTGCCGGCTGGATTTGTACCTTTCTATTATCATCGACTCTCACTAGACGGGGACCGTCATTTCTCTGAAGGACTCCCCCGGGCCCGTACCTCCGCCGAGGCACGTGGTCCTCCTCCACACGGACCCGCATATCCCCTACTGCCATCTCCATTAGCGCTGTTATTCTCACCACCTCGTAAACGCCCGCACTGGAAAAGCGGTGTATGAAATCAATGGTTCTGTTTTTCTCGCCCATATCCATATTACAGTACCCATTCAGTACTTGCTGGACGCGCGGTGCTTCAATCGCTTTATGCTGCGCTCTGAGCACCTCTTCACGCCCCTCTTTGTCGCGCAACACCACGTCAAGGTGGGCCATTGTGATTTCCACGGGGTTTCCAAGGTACAGAGCCACTACCTCTGGATCTACGCGGCGCACAACGTCGACCTGAATAATGACATCCTCGTGGGTGTGCCCTGATTCCAGAAAAACAACCACATCCACAGCTAGAAGGTGTGAAAGGGGCGAAAGGGATAATGAAAGGGCTGGTAAAGAAAATGGGGTTGATCCTTCAATACCCCCTGTACAAGCGAGCTCAAGGACTGCCGAAAGGATGGAAGTGCCAGTAGCAGATGTTGATTCTTGCATACTTGATTTTTCTTGATTGTTTTGATTTCCTTGATTTTCTTGTACACTCGAATCTTGTACAGTCGATTCTTGAACCCTTGATTCTTGAACACTTTCTTGTATACTTTCTTGTATACTTTCTTGTATACTTTCCTGTATACTTTCTTGACTTTCTTGATTTTCTTGACTTTCTTGACTTTCTTGACTTTCTTTCATTTCTTTTTTATTTCCGTTTTGTATGCTCAATATTCTCCCCGCGAGAGCCTTTTTTATTTCCCTCCACTCCCCGATTCTCTCCCTGCACAAAGAATAGTAGTGCAATGCCTCTTTTCCCTCCACGCTTTCCGCAATCTTCCAGTATATCCACGGGAGGACCGGGGAAGGCGATTTCGCAGCCGCAACAAGAAGCCTGTGCTGGTCGTTTTTCGGTGCCAACTCTGCCGCACGGCAAAAGACCCCCAGGACATCCGTGGGGACCGTGAAACTAAAAGGGCCCTGGATCTGGAGGCCCCCTACATACTGGGTTCCTTCCCTCAGAACCACAGAAACCGTGTGTGCATGCTCCATCAACTGGGCCAACCACTCGTACTGCCGCGAGGGCCACCGTGGGTCCAGAAAACCCACGCTTTTTATCCCTAGAACATGCGCCAGGTGCTTTTTGAGCCCTACAAGCGGGTTGTCCATGGAAAAGTACCCCCGGACAATGTGGAACGCAACAATGTCAATGAGGTCCAAAAGAGTATCGCTTTTTTTCTTTTCGTACATTCCCACCAAGCTCTGGTGGGCCGTCTCCAATAAGCGTGTTCCTCCCTCCAAGTTGTTTGGCTGGATAAATTCCTGGATGATTCCCTGCTTGATCAAGTTTCTCGTTTCGTGGCCGTCCTTTTTACGTTGCCGGATACGGAACTGAACTCCGGTGTAGAAGTCGCTGGCCACGTAGCGGAGGTTCTGGAGAAGTCCCGAAACAAGGGGGGCAGGATCCACCCCACGCTCTAGAAAAAGCATTCCATTCTGTTTCGCAAGGCCTAACTGTGCCCGGAGACGCGCTACAGCCTCTTCGTCCTCCTTGTTTCCAACAATAATCACCGAGAGGTGGATTCCCGCGTGTTGGTAGCGGTTTTTAAGTGATTCACAGAGGGAGGGAAGGTGGGAAAGAGGTACATTTTGATTATCATTCGTCACATTCTCTTTACCCTCCTTATCCTCTTTTTCATCCTCCCCTTTTTTCTTATCCTCTTTTTCATCCTCCTCTTTTTTCTTATCCTCTTTTTTCTTATCCTCTTTTTTCTTATCCTCTTTTTCATCCTTAACCTCTTCATCCTCTTTTTCATACTCTTTTTCATCCTCTTTTTTATCCTCTATCTCATATACATGCACCACCGCAAAAGGTATCTCCTTGACATACTTTCTGAACCAATTGGCGTCTAGAACCCCGTCTGGATACAACGAGGAGCCTTTGTGGAGCGGCAGAAACCGCACGGCGGGGTCCTTGCGCATGTACTTGTCGAGAAACTCCAACAGCCCGTAGTCGATCAAGTACTTGGGGCTGATCATGCGGTTGCGGAGGATGCTGGCGTCCCATACACGGCCAGAGATGCTGTGGCGGTCGAATTCGGCCTGGAGGGGATGGGAGTGCTGGATCTTTAGTAGGGGTGCGATTTGCTGGAGGTAGAGGGGGTTGTAGTGGTTCATAAATATAAAAGACGAATATTGAGCATCGAACGAAGTGAGATGCGAATATACAATAAATACGAATAATTGCATCGAACGAATAGATGCGAATATACATAAAGACACAAATAATTGAGTATCGAACGAAGTGAGATGCGAACTACAATAAAAGAAGAATATTGAGCATCGAATGAAGAGACGCGAATATACAATAAATACGAATATCAAGTATCGAACGAAGAGATGCAAACTACAATATATATGAATAATTGCATCGAACGAAGAGATGCGAACTACAATATATATGAATAATTACATCGAACGAGATGCAAACTACAATAAAAGAAGAATATTGAGCATCGAAGAGATGCAAACTGCAATATATATGAATAATTGCATCGAGCGAAGAGATGAGAACTACAATATATGAATAATCGCATCGAACAAAGAGATGTACCACAATATATATGAATAATTGCATCGAAGGAATAGATGTACTACAATATGTATGAATAATCGCATCAAACGAAGAGATGAGAACTACAATATATGAATAATTGCATCGAAGGAATAGATGTACTAAAATATATGAATAATCGCATCGAGTGAGATAAATAAATGATTCCTACGGAATGAGATGCATATAATGAGATTCAGATAATTGAGCAACAGAGAAGATGCGAATATTCAATTGATGCAAATATTCAATAGATACGAATAATGAGCAACGGAGGATATTCGAACAATGATCACTAATAGTGGCTTCAAATGAGCACCAATGAGAATCAAATAATGGGTTGGCAACTACTGAATAATCTCGCTTCGCTCGATTATTATGGTATCGAATGACTGTTGAAAAATAGGCTTTGATGAGCATCACCATGTAATGAGCACCAAGTGCGACAAGGCTAACTCACTATAGTTCACTCTGTGAATGAGCCGTTATTCGTCTGAATGACCATAAAAGTCTTTCATTTCGCTCGCTCATGAAAGCGCATCTCTGCCCTGCTTCAACGTCAAAATGTGTCAAGAAAAATTCATCGATGTGATCAGAAGACCTCTTTCGAACGATGTGCCTGGGTAGAAAAAATAAAACCTCTCGATGTGCATGAGTAGTTGATGGCTTCCCGCATGCGCTTTTCTATCAGACTGTGAGCAAAAAATTGATTATATTCCACTAACCCCACACCGGTGAGTGGCACTTTCCCCGCACCTGTCAAAGCCACTTTATGAGACGTCGGCTGATGCAAATGAGCTAAAACGCTCACCGGCTGTGGTTATGTGTTACGATAAGGTCACAAGTGCTTGTGTATGCTCCGAATAGGCCTCATTACCCTTGGTGCGTATTATGACTGGTCACGAGTCCCGGTATTGGCTCATATACATTCTGTTCCGACCCTAATGATCAATGATGGCAGCTTCATTATAAGTATACCCAAGAAGTTAACTCAAGAGTTTCATTGTTTTTCAATTGGCTCTAAACTGAAACTGAAACATTTGCGTTGATGGTGGATGTAGTGAAAATTTGTTTACAAAAAATGAGGAGTGAATCTGATCAAAGTTTAACTTTTGCAACATAAAATCACAAGCTGGGTAGCACAATAATCAGGGCACGAAATATGAGGGCTTATCAGACGGTGGATGAATCATAATTAGAGCAGCGGGCATGTTGGGATTCATCCACAAAAACAGTCTTATAGCTTACGTTACAAACAGTAAACTATACGTGTGCTGTTACTCTTGGACCAAGTGATAACCGTTTCTACTGGAGCGTACCAGGTCATAACCTGTCGGGCACCTAATCCAGATATCTTGAATTTAAAAAGAAGGCGATAAAACCTTTGCGCCGAGGTGTGGTTTTTCAACTGTTATATTTATATAACCAGGATACCATTCCAATTGTTCAGGATGAATGTGACCCACCTTGTCATTTGGTTCTTCATCACGTTCGCTGCTGCCAGTACCAATGGACGCCTCCCTGGTAGTGGGTATTACACATTCAATGAGATGGGATTTCTCAATAGAACCGGCTCAACGGGTGTTGATGCCGTCAATTTGGTCCGGTGTCTTCTTTTCCGCGGACTTCCAGCAAACACCGTCATCAAGATGGACGATATGAATCGCCTCGTCATGGCGCGGCCAGAACTGGGTGATTATTCCAATGAGACAAAGTGGTGTTATTTCAATCTAGCGTTCGGGTTATCATTCAGAACCCATTCTGCCTCTGATCCGGAGGATTTGTCAACACCTGTCGGTACGATTGGCAGCTTGGCTCATGTTGACGCGACGGAATTGTTATCGAGGGCGGTGAGAAACACTGTGACTCATCCCCACCGACTTTCAAGTACCGTTGCGGGCACACTGGCAACGATGACAATGGCACTGAGCGTTATAGATGGGCCCACCAGTGTGAGTGATACGAACCAAGTTTTTGATCAGGTTCAGTCTTTTTTGGGGTACTACAAAGTTTCACTAAGAAAATAGTCACCAGAGCGATAGTGGGTGAAGGCCTCTAGTGATGCCTCAGTGATACTTTAGCGGCCTCACAGTATCAGAATGAAATAGAACCTTGTCTAAGGCATAGACAGATTGTCTGTTGCTGACTGTGGATACTGCAAGTCAATAGCATATACCAGACACAATGTGTTGTTATATTGCCTGGAGCAACCGATTAGCGAATCCGAAGGTGATGGAGTCAAGATAATTTATTGAGAAAATGAAGTGCTCAATAATCGAGCTATATTTAATCGAGCGAAGCGGAAAAATCTCTTGAATCATCGAGCGAATAACTCATAGCGAACTAGACGGGTATTGTGTCATACGTATGTATTTTTTCATGAATCTTAATACTCCTTTTTGCTGTAGGACTGGCCAAAGTGAATCCTGACATTATGGACTTTCGGACAAGGAAAGTGAAGATGAAATTCACCATTAGGAGATTTCACATGTACACTAGTTCATTCTTGTTTCTCCAAGATATATAAGATACTCTTATAGTACTTATACACATTTTCTCTATATTCTCAAAATATGGGACTAATTCTTTTTTCTCATGGATAACGCCAACCCCACCATTATCGACGTCTCTACGCTCCCCACGCGCCTCGATGACTTTCCCAAAGACAAAACAAACGAGCTTATGCTGCTGTTCATGCTGCTCTCACTCACAGCACCCACCGAGAACCCCGAAGCCGAGAGCGACACGGAAGAAATCGATGCGCAGGAGATCTTCGACCTCATAGCCACCATTTCCGACCCCGAGCACCCACTCCTGCTTGCCCAGCTTGCTGTGGTTAACTTGGCTGATATATACGTAACGCATGGAAACGAGAACGACCTATCGGAGGTATTGATCAAAATCACCCCCACCATCACCCACTGCTCCCTAGCCACATTGATTGGTTTGGGGATCCGCGTGCGTTTGGAGCGCTGTTTGCCACCGAGATTCCGCATTAGGATATTGATCAAGGAGGGCACACACCAGTCGGAAAACCAGGTCAATAAGCAGTTGAACGATAAGGAGAGGGTGGCGGCGGCATGTGAAAACGACCAGTTGTTGACGGTGATACTGCAGATGTTGTCTACATGTAAGTAGAAAGAGAGACAGAAAGACAAAGAGGACAGAAAGACAGAAAGACAAAGAGGACAGACAGACAGACAAGACATGACAGCATGACAAGACGCCCACAACATAGAGAGACAGGCTATAATAGATAAGAGTTACTGAACAGGAAAGACTACTGGAGAGAGATTTACTGAACAAATTACTGGATAGAGATTTACTGAACAAACATGAATAGAGATTTACTGAACAAGACAGATTACTGGATAGATTCACTGAACAGGAAAGACTATACTGGATAAGAGATATACTGGATAGAGATATACTGGAATTATAATAACAGAATATACTAGACAGACTGTCTGGATGTAGATTATGCTTACTGAAAATACGAGCTTTGCCCATCTATCTGGTTAATTCATTTGTATCTAAACCCGCTTTCTTGAAGGATTATATTCCTGCATATAACCATGACTCTTAATCTATAAAATTCCCAACGTCTTAATCCACCACAATCGAGATCATGCAACCTCGGTCCTCATCCCATATACTTAATAGTGACTCTTTTGAACTTTAATATGAGCACGCAGCATGCTCAGCAAGATCCTCGCGACATTCAAGCCAATGTTGTGGACGCCTCCAATGAGCCGATGTCTTGTAGCACCGCAATAACTTTTCCTTTTCCTTCATTTTTGATAAAGTGGTGTGTCTCGGGCATTCCACAGCTAATTCCTACGGTGCTTCTGAACATTCAAAGCTGCTCTAGCCTAAAGCCTATTTTGAAATTTGGATTTAAGGTCGTTTCAGTGTATAGAGAACTCAAACTTCTGATCGCATCCAGATTTCCCATCTTTGCGATCTTTCTAGAACCATGGAGCCAAATCCTCCATTCTAGCTGTTGAGCAAAAATTCTCACACTTGCCTGTCTCAAGTAATTGAGAGAGTCAAAATCGTTTTCCACTCTGTCTAAAAACATCTCATGGGAATGGTACAAAGACTCAAGGTCTCCTCTCATTCTCATTAAAAGCGCTACGAACTTTTCTCAATCTCATTATAATTGTGAAAGCATTCGAATTCTCTCAATATCATTATAATTGTGAAAGCATTCACATTCTCTCAATATCATTATAATTGTGAAGGCATTCAATTCTCTCATTCTCATCAGATTCGCTCAAAGTAGGTATGTTTCAGGTCTATCTTAATCCTACTTTGAGAAGCGAAAGTAAGTTTTGGTCTATCCATTAATCCTACTTTGAGAAGCGAAAAGTGAGTTCATTTTAGGTCTATTCATAATCCCTACTTTTCGCTTCGTTTTGGGTCTTATTAGAGCTCAGTAAGAGTAGAACAAAGATTACCACTGAATAACAGGATCACAAGACCATACACAGTCGTCCATACAGACAGCTTGGCAGACCATACAATCTTAGAGACATACTGAAATATATCATCCAGACCAACTGAATCATATCAAAATCGATGCAGACATACTGAGTTGTTCCAGACCCACTGAATCATATCCAGACCCACTGAATCATATCGATCCAGAATGTATAGATTAATGGCAAGAGTCGCTGTTAGCACCAGAGTATCCAATAGAGCGTACATCAGATGGATGGGGTAAAATCAGATATAGACAGAATATGTATTAACATTCAGACAATATGAGCACAGTATAAAGGTAATATGTTTGCAATGTCATGTGACGAAATGACGAATTTGAATCGGATATGACGTAAGCACAATATCATTGATGAATATGAAATAACAGATTCTACAATATGAGGATCGGTCTTGATATCTGAGAAACCATGAGTCAGAGTCTGAATAAGCCTGTTATAGAGCTCTATTATTTTGCAGAACAATGAAACGGATAATTTAACCTCTACAACTCACTAGATTCATTAAGAAATAGATTACAGTACGGATAAAGAATATGGCAGACATCCATATTGATAAGGAAGGCTTGTATGCCAAAGCAGTACAAAAGTCAAGTCAAAAAGTAGTCAATTGCTAGCACGGTAAGGGTAATCTTAAGCTCTCATTGTTAATTCTAGATCTAATGTATTTACCAACCTATATATTGAACAGAATCGAGATCACGAACACTATATTAGGAAATAGAATCGAGATCACCACACTATATTAGGAAATAAAATCGAGATCACCAACACTATGTTAGGGAATAAAATCGAGATCAGATTGGGAAATGTAATTCAGTTTCAACAATGTCGAGCTTGGAGTTGAGTTAACAATGTCGAGCTTGCGAAGCTGGTGTTGCGAGTTGTATTGCATGAATAGAGCTTTGAATGTGGAGGGTGAATGTTCGTTTAATTCGATAGAACGAAGCTCGGGAGTCTTGAATCTTAAAACGAACATACGAATGAGATCGAATTATTTCAGGGTAATTACCTGATGATTCATTTTTAGAATGGTAGTATGTTGTACTGTTCTGATGAATCCCAAATGAAGAGGATATCATGACGAAGAAGTACTGCATATAAGCTAACATTAGAACAAGCCAATATATGAAAAACTGAGCCTAGCGAAGCTGTGCGAAGGCTACTTAAAATCGGGAGCAGTTAGCGAGGCTAGCTGAGAATAATAAATCTGAAGTGTAGCATTGTGCGTGCGAACTGGAATAGCGATTCTTTGCTCAAGTTCTTAAGTTATTTAACGAACTTAGTTCGAAGCGACTAGGTTCTTGAGTAAGTATATAAACGAGCTTTGCGAACATCGAACGGAGTGAGATGTGAGTATAGGGATGCTGATTTCGCATCGAGGGAGTGATTTGAGTATAGGGATGCTGATCTAGCATCGAGGAGTGCGAAGCGAACAAAGTTCTTGAGTAATTCTTGAGTAAATTCTTGAGTAAGTATATAAACGAACTTTGTTCGCTCCGCTCACAAAGTTCTTGAGTAAGTTCTTAACTAAGTTATTTAACGAACTCATTTGCTCGCAACTAAGGTCTTAAGTAAGTATATAAAGTTGTTTAGTGAATTCTTGTGTAAATATATAAACGAACTTAGTCGCTTCGCAACTAAGTTCTTAAGCATAAAAACGAACTATGTTCGCTTCGCTCACAAAGTTCTTTAGTAAATTCTTGAGTACGTATATAACGAACTTAGTCGCTTCGCAACTAAGTTCTCAAGTGAGCTACTTCCTTCGCCACTAGTTCTCATTCATCTATCTAATATACATACCACCGGTGGATCTGGATTCTGGCCTCCGCGCTAATCCTGATTAGCACGTCTCACGGCACTGCCGACACTCCGTCGCTGTCAGATACACCATATGCCTGATGGTGACATTGACCTAAATCTTGGACAACTGACAAAATGATCCATCCACCCAGTCCAGAACCTTACCAGCGACATAAACTACTTTAATATCTTCACTTCCTCCCATCCTGACAATAAATATGACATTTTGGAGTCTGGCGACTTACCATTATCCTGAAAACGTATCTTGATCCAAGGGCTAGCTGATGTGTGAGTATGAAACCTTGAATGAACCTATGACCTTGATTTCAAATCAAACCTTGAATGAAACCTATGACCTTGATTGACTCTCAAACCTTGAATGAAACCCATGACCTTGATTTCCTTGATTTCAAATCAAACCTTGAATGAAACCCATGACCTTGATTTCCTTGACTCAAATTAGACCTTGAATGCCTATGACCTTGATTTCCTTGACTCAAATCAAACCTGGAATGAAACCTATGACCTTGATTGACTCAAATCAAACCTTGAGTTTTCAATAGGCCTCGACTCATCAAACCTTGAATTGTCAATAGACCCCGACTCATCAAACCTTGAATTGTTGACCCATAATAACGGTGAACGCGGTTAGAGTCCAGAGTGACAAGCTATCGTGCCTGCCAAGACTCAATGAATTCGCTTTGCTCTGCGACAGTCTGAATTCCCTTTGAAATAGCGGACAACGACTCGTAGATGAAATTGACTGACTGTCTCAACTGACTATGACTGCACCTGACCATTTGGGACATAGCTGATTCAACTCATGTAGCTTCTATTTGGAGAGCCTCTGAAAGTTTCATTCGGAAATCGATCATCAAGGATCGAACATTCAAATTATCGATCGAACATACTGAAATCAGACGAACATACTCAAATTATCGTATTTCACGATTAAGTATGTTGGGGTTTAAGGTCGAGTCACGGGATTGGTTCTGAGAGGTGCAGTAATTAGAATCATAAGATCATAAGATCATAAGATTATAAGATCATAAGATCTTAGTGAATCTTAATGAATCGTAATGAATCTTAATGAATCATAATGAATCTCAATGAATCATAATGAATCTTAATGAATCATTTTGTCAATGAAATCATATCGAAACTATTGAGATCATTTATCAACGAAATCATAGTGATCATTATACCATGTCGTCTTAATCTCCCTCATTCAGATAGGCGTCAACTGATCTTCAGGTTCGCCGATCTCATGTTCTATGTTTTAATAGTCTCAAATGTTACCGAATCCACAGCGATCACTCAGAAAAATCAATTCCTTTCATTGAAAATCAATTCCTTTCATTGAAAATCAATTCCTTTCATTGAAATCCATACCGTTAAGAATGTCATTAATCTCGGTGAAGTTTTTAGCTATCCAGTTTGAAATTGTCTATTTTTCAGACCCTCCGTTTCAACTTCTCATTTAGTATCTTGGTGCAAACAATTGGACCGCTCGAAAGCACCACTGAAAACAGTAGCCCTGACTCGGATGAGGCTGCGATGAACCATCCCACGTTGGAGCCCCCTATAGAGGGCCATAGCGAGGGTAAAAGTACCGGCACGGAATCATCTTCACTGAAAATGTCTTCACTTCATGTCACCAGGAACACAGGGAGGTCTCTGAACCTAGTCAGTCCATCGACATATACAGGGTTCCGTAAAAAGGAGCATGACCGCGATGGAAAAGGAATCAATACGACCGGACGTTCGAACAAAACCAACAAACACATCACACAACTAGCGTGACGGAGTGGAGCCACCATGATGAAGCCACACAGCAGGAAAGGATCCCAGATACTAGCCACCTAAAGAGTAAAACATTCTCCCGAATCGGCCGAGACCATGGGACAAATCCAAGAAGAATTGACTTCTTCCGTGACATTAATTAGAGGTGCCTATTATCGCACTTTTTTTCAGGTTCATTATCTCAGTGGAAATTGTCATTTTTTAGTACTCTCGTTGTAAAAGATAGCCTCGCTTCGCTACCTTTTTCCATATAGTTCATACGCCCTCATCTGGCCATAATCCAAAATCATCAGAAACACATCTATCACAATAAACGTCAACACCTTCTTCTTTATAAACTCGCCAAACCTCACCACCTTGGCATTATCCACCCGCCCCCCCATACTCATATCAAGCACGCGTTCCGTACACATCAACAAACGGTGCAATTGCACATAGTACTCGTACTTTGCGCGCTTGTTTTCCGCTCGCTGGACTGGAAGAAGGAGGGGAATAGGGGCTGGTTTCTCCTCGCTACTTCTGCGGCGCGACGACGCCAGGGCTACCGACACTGTGGTGGCCACGCTGTTTCTGTTGCTGGACGAGACGGACGCTAGAGATCCCGCGGACTCGCGGTTGCGTTTGATTTTGTTGTATATGCGGGATTTCGTGAGGACGGAGCGTTTGTCGTCGTCGTCATTGAGGGAAAAACGCTTGCGTGGAAAGCGTTTTGGGGTCGACGGCGAGATTGGCGACGGGAAGGGAAGTGTCTGTGTCTGGATGGGAATTGTCTGGGTCGACAGCGCCAGAATGGTTGATTGGGACTCGATCGAGTCTGACTTTGCATGCGTGTCTATCTTGAAGGAGTCATGCGAGGATGCGTCATTTTTGTAGGTGGAGGTGTCGCTTTTTTCCTCATCTTCCTCCTTTAGGAAATCAAGCGACAGCGATTGCTGGCTCCTGGTTGGTATATCATATACCCTGTAGGCCACGAGCAACTTTTCATAGTACAACAAGGTATTTTCGTCGATATTGAGGGCGTCGTTTTCCATGAGCGCGTTGATCTCGCTGAGAATCTGGGCCTTGATCTTGGCATTGCGGATCTGGATGTTGTCGGAAAGCCACAAGTCTGGCGGAAGCGCAATATTGGGCACCACCTCGGTGGTCCGCCCCCATTTTGGCGGGGGTGCTTCCCCCACTACGAGATTGGGGTCGTCGAGGTTCAAGACGCGTGTTAGAAACAGCGTCACGAACGAGAATTTCGCTGGCTCAAGCGGAATCACAAGTGAAAGTCGCTGGAACGACAGCAAGAGCATTTCTTCCTGCTCCGCAGTCGTCACACGGTCGTGATACTTCTTCTCCAGCTCCGGTCGCCCAAGTGACATAAAAAACTACAAAAAATCATAACAAGATATACATACATACAAAGACATACAGACAACCATACAGACAGACAGACAGACAGACAGATAACGACTAACCATACATCAGACATACCGACAACCATACAACAGGCATACAGACACCATACACAGACACCATACACAGACACCATAAACAGACACCATCTATCTAGAAAATAGAATTTAGTTATGATACAAAATGAATAGACAGAGTCAGCAACAAATAGGATTTAGTTATGAAAAAATGAATAGACCAGAGTCAGCAACAACATGTCAATGCCGCAGTCATGAGTGTTGACGAGTATGTATGGTTATGGATATTCCAAATGTGGGACAAACGCTAAACGAGATGCATACCATATACACAGACACAGACACGAAAGCATTTCAGACACAGACACGATACAGATACAGATACGATGACATTTAGAGACACAAGACAAGGCTCCAGACACAGACACACCATGGACATGAAAGGACCTGAAAGACCTGAAAGGACCTGAAAGACCTAGGCTCATGTTAAGATCGTGTATCCATCCCTGTGAAATAAGGTTAAGGTTGTTTAGCCGATCTGGGATAGGCGCTGTGCATTCGGTCATAAAGCATCACGTGAAGACCGATCACATTACGAGCGAAGCGAGTAATGCGAGTAATGCGAGTTAGCAAAGTACTACGACTATTACGAGCATCGCGAGCAGTAATGCGGGTATGAGCAACTTATTACGAGCGTTACAGCGAAAGCACTGTTAGTCAGGGTTTAGCTAGCACTGAGATAGTCAGGGTTTAGCTGCTAAATGGCACGTGAAAGGAAGGTGATTTTGTATGACTAGTCTATGTGAAAGTATCTAAACATAAAGTAATCTGATTAATATATATATGGTCTATATATGGTTGATGCGGTCTATGTGGTCTATTGGTTTATGTGTCTATTGGTTTATGTGGTCTACTGGTTTATGTGGTCTACTGGTTTATGTGTCTATGTGGTCTTATATGTCTATATAGTCTATTGGTTTCTGTCTATGTGGTCTTATGTGTCTATATATGTATGTGGCTTCTGTATTTTAGTCTCAAGTGTAATCTTGAGTGAATTGTAATTGTGATGGTGGTTCGTGAGTGGCCTAGAAAGGTCAGATTAGCCACATACAATCTGGCGAAGATTGATATTCTTGGTGCCAAAGATCCTCATATCTACAAAGGGCTTGTAGTCGCTCAACACAGCCATTCACAGACAGTATACAATATTGAGGATTCTGTTGAAAACGACTCATTCCGAAGCTCATCCAACCATGACCCAAATTATCCATCACTCCGATGATCTATCTGCCGAATCAGGATATGATCATCTGAGGCAATTATCAGGCAAACTTACTCAAATATACTCGAATCATTGATGTACTCGAATCATTGTGTTTTCTCATCTCTAATGCCTCCATCCGCTGTTAATGTGATTTCTCATCTCTTATGCCTATCCGCTGTTTATGTGATTTCTGTGTCACATCGGCTTATAATCCGGTGATACCTATACAGGTACTGTTGATTGAATATTTGGTGTTCTCTCTGCTCTATGGCTTGAATGCTTCTTGGTTTAAGCCTTATGGCTGCAAATAACAGATTAAGAGACAATAGAGTCAAAAACATAGGGAGGGAAATGACTAAAGTAGTGGAAAAACATTAGGGAGATTACTGAATAGAGTACTGAGGTGACTATTATCGCATTAATATGAATGAGACTGGACCATGAGGTATCGCAGACCGTGATAATTGTTTTCGATGACTCATGATAGAACTATTGGTGACCTTGCCAACTTGAAGAGCTCGAAAGGTTTTGTATCACAATATACAGTGGATTGTTTTAGAATAGAGTGATAAGATGAAGCAAGGTTACTGGAAAGACAGTTCTAGAAAGACTTACAGGGAATAGAAGCAAATTGTACTCATTAACCAAGTCATTTTGTTTCCAGTACGGGGTCGTTGTAGTTCATTATTCAGCACTGTCCTCAGTTTTGTCTGCTCACCATTCTTGAACTCCACCAGTACCATACATTGCTAGCCATACTCCACAAGGCCTCCAAATTCTAGACAACTACTCCACCCCATTCAGTCGGGTATTGAGACTTTGAAAGATAGTGACAGGTGCAGCTACTCGGAAAAATAGTGAATTGGTATCGCGATTAATGAATATTCGTGTATTCATACACTCAGACGTATACTTATCTTTTGATGTCTCGGGCACCCTACTTGAATGCTTAGTCAGCATCGTGGGTTACCGAAAAGGGAGATATTATATGCAGTACTAGGTCCAGTCCTTTTTTTTTTAGACACACATTGACAGGATTCGTAAACTTCAGTTCAGACGCAAACTTATCTCTTACCTAATATCTCGGGAAATATACACATACTTAAATACTTAGTTAGCGAGCGTGTTATTACCGAAAAGGGTAGTATTCTATGCAGTACTAGAATCATGTCACCTGATAGGCCCAGACCCTTACACACATATATGTCCTTACACTTTGTCAATTTCAACACTTTGCTGAATTGACAGTAGTTGAATGGTAGTAAATTGCATCTGCGATGATGAATTATTCATCTTCAAAATTATTGCTTCGCTGAATTGAGTTGAATGGGTAGATGGCTGTATTTTATCAGATATACTTTATTGGGTGTTTAACTTGATCGAAGAAAATTGGCACCTGTACAGTACTTTGCTGGTAAGAAACTGACATCTACTGAATGGAAGCTAATCTGCCAATTGATCAGTTTCTTGTTGACTAGGAGCAATTGTTCGTGAGTGTGGACATTTTTGCTAGTCACATTGTTTAGGTTGCATCTCACTGCGTTCGATGCAAATGTTTAAGTTCCTTTGGAGATGCGAATGTCTATTAAGTCAATGTGAGCATGAACGAGATGCGATCTATTGAGTACCAAATGTTGAGCATCATATTCTCAGCATCGGTGAAGATGAAGATAGATGATGAAAGAATGATAATGAATAGACGAACACTGCAATTCATGTATTTATCAGTTCTCGAACATTCAGAACACTAGACATCTCACAGTACTTACAGTACACTGAACGAAGTGAAGTGTACTAGTGCATTTCACCTCGTTCAGTGTACTAGCACATTTCGCAGTAATTTACAGTAGGGGTAGCGATATCGATATTTAAAGTTCATACAGATGTTGTCAGGATTCATACACTTCAGTTCAGACGTAAACTTATTTCTTACTTCGCCTCGAAAAGAGATATACAACTACTTAAATATTCCTCCAGGGTAGTCTTCTATGCAGTATTAGACTTAAATCACCTGATATGGCCAGTCCCTTACAGATGTGAACGAAAACTGACTGAGTGAATATCATATGGTAGTACGAATCCTCAGACACTCCGTACTCGCTCGAGTTGATATGAATATCAGTGGGAGTATAACATTGAGTGGTAATTCAATAGAGAATCATCGAGAAAATGTATAGCCTATAATCTACTCATGCTCCAGTTGCCTATTTGGGATCTCGTACTTTTTTCTTTTCCCATTTACGAGTAGTTCAAGCCTCCCCAACTCCGAGGCTCTTTAAGCCTCCCAACTCCGAAGGCTTTAAGTGCCCCCAACTTCGAGTCAACTCCTCCAGTAGATCATTAAGATAGAGAGTAGTAGAGCTAGGTAGTCGTGGCTGATAAGTAGAGCTAGTTAGTGGTAGCCGCTAATACGCACAAATAACACGCCAATTTCATTGATTCACAAAAACTCCAGCTCTCTTTTAGGCCTGCCACAAGGACTTATCATGATTGATCTGGCATATTGTTTGGGTCTATGGTAGTGTCCTATAGGTACCCATGGCTAATTGGTCTCACTCCATTGATTCTCACCATCCTAGCTAATACTGATCTCATCACACCCTATGTATCTCTATGGCTCTCTATGACTATTATGACTCTCTATGGCTCTCTATGGCTATTATGACTATCTATGACTCTCTATGGCTATTATGACTATCTATGGCTCTCTATGACTATCTATGACTCTCTATGACTCTCTATGGCTCTCTATGGCTATCTACTTATCGACACCCTGCCTTCGGCAGCGTGTCCTAATCACGTGTGAAAATTTCGGCCACACCGGATGGAATGCCTTACTCCACCACCCAACTCGTTTGCACGCTCATTGCGTGCCTCAACTTGGCCACGGCGGCCCTCATATACATCAAGGAAAGAGCCAGTGGCGTTTCCGTCCACTCAGGCAAGAACTACAGGGCGTTTCGGACGTGTATAGCCATGGCCATCGCATTTGGCTTGGCCGCCTTGTTCGTGATGGTGATGGGTTTTCAGGGTAGAGAATCTTGACTCACCAGATCAACCATCAAGGAAGACTAAAGGAGACACTCAATATACATACATGTCAACAGAGCCAATACCAATATGACTAAACTACTTGGTACTGCCAACTAGTACTGCCACTAGTACTGCCACTAGTACTGCCACTAGTACTGCCACTAGTACTACCACTAGTACTACATCTACTAGTACCACGTTAGAATACGATAGGGCATACTCATTAATCACTAGAACAGAAAATAGAATATTGACAGCGAAGATTATGCTGACTGAAAAAAGGTGCACATTTAGCTCAATAGAAATGCTAGAAATTCTCACTGCCATAAGCTCAGAAATTTTCACTGCCATAAGCTCAGAAATTCTCACTCAGGGCCATAAGCTCAGTAGGGCCATAAGCTCAGTAATAGGGTACCAGAAATGCTCCAGCTAGTATACTTTGATAGGGCTCACGAACATCGAGATAGCAAGTTATTCACACTTTTCTCCGAACTAATTTTAGTGGATTGATGCGAATTACGAATAGTCGATTAGCTCGCATCGCTCACAGAGTGATAGATTGTACAATTGGGTGGGCAAACAGATACGTATTATGGACGAATGAGTGGGCAAGAATGGTGACTATCATTGAAGAGATGCTTGATAATCTAGTACACACAGGCCAGCTTAAGTAGCAGCAAAGTCCACGTAGATTATTGGTCTGTATTTGGGTGCAAATAAAAAAGCTAATTGATTGGAGAAGTGAGAGTGAACGAACTGGCGAAGTGAGTATTAGTATTACAGGAAAAATTGAATAAACTGTTGGTTGGCGTGAACTAAGCGAAGTGAGTATTGTATTAAACTTACGAACTGAGTATTAAGTAGGAAATACCTACATTAAACCTGGCATATTGGGAGACGACTAGCGAAGAGGTTTGTAGACTGATTGATTAATAACAGAGAGTAAGTATTGCGAATAAACTGAATAGAGAAGCAGTGAGCGAATCGAATAAACTAATAGAGAAGCAGTGAGCGAATCAAATAAACTGAATAGTGATCCAACTGCGAATAATAGAGAAGCAGTGAGCGAATCGAATAAACTAATAGATGAGCAGTGAGCAGCGGAGCTTTTTAGATGGTAACCCTCTATAAGGCCTTCGACGTCTTCCATCGACTATATCTCTTTTTCATTGACTCTGAAAAGCTTTCTGTTGAAAGTGACTTAGAAGTGGATGTATAGAATATACGCTGCCCATTGAGAATACTCAATGATAAACCTCGGCCTATATAGGGGGTTGCTGATTACATTATTCAACAGAGCAGAGTAATTACTAATTTAGCATAGTAGTTCGCTACGCTCACTACTATAATCTCATTGTCACTCGTCTCGGTCAAACTCATTGGTCAACCAGCATAAACTTATTGAATCAGCGATCCCCAGAATTCATGAATTCAATAACTGGTGTTCTTTATTCCCATATCCATTAGTGTTATGCTCGTGTCTCGGCCACAGATTATTATACAAGTACTTGTCTTATCAACTGATTCCTCAATACCACAGATCTACAGGTCAATTACCCCAACAAATCTACAGTGTGGTAATTATACCCCAAATCTACAGTGTGGTAATACCCCAACAAATCTACAATGTGGCCATCTCTCGTTCCATTAATTACTCAGTTCCAACCAGAATAATCCGGAAGATTAACTCATGTTTCGAGTCATTACGTTTCAAAATTGTATGTGTTTGACTCATGTGGTTATCTGTGTTCAGACTGTTATGTTTCATGGTCGTTTCATCTGTTTTCGACTTTACCATGTTTCCTGTATTTATTCGACTTTCCATGTTTCCTGTATTGTCATCATGTTTTCTTGTATTGACATCATGTTTTCTCTGTTTCAGACTTCATTGTTTCTCAGACATTCCCACTCAATTTGTGCACTCTATTATAACACAGCTACTCCTGGGATGCTCAGGCCGTAGAATTCAAACCATACTGCGGAAATTTATACAACTGTTTCATAGCTCCATCTCTTGACTTTTCTTTTTCAATGTCCATCTCTCGGCTGGCCGGTTCTGGTGATTATTCCAGTGTAACGTGATAAGCAACACGATAGAAGCCATAATCTCGTAAGTTGAACAAACGAACGAGGAAGTTAAGATGTCCCTCACTATTGCGGTACGGATGTTTAGATGTCCCTGTGTGTGAATGTGAGATTAGTTTGTGAGTCAATACCCAAAGAAGCCATCAAGAGCCATCAAGAGCCATTCGAGCCCATCTTATCCATAAGAAGTCATTATGTCATCCATTTAAACCATTTATTCGAGCATCCACCCTTCATTTAAACCATTTATTCGAGCATCCACCCTTCATTTAAACCATTTATTCGAGCCATCTCATCCATTCAAACCATTCGAGCCATGTCATCCATTCAAACCATTCGAGCCATGTCATCCATTCAAACCATTCGAGCCATCTCATCCAAACCATTTATTCGAGCCTCTCATCCATTTAAACCATCTATTCGAGCCATCTCATCATTTAAACCATTTTATTCGATTCATTCCTATCATCCATGTTCAAAAGTTTATTTGAGTCTTTCATCATTTAACCATTTTATCCCCAAACACTCATTAAAGTTAGCTATTTCGCATCCTCGATCCGCTACGCTCGGATCGACGCTACTCATACCCCATATCAAGATACTCATTCATATCCGGGGTAGCCACCTTCTGTATCACATTGAACGCATCCAAGTCCCCGTTGAACACCTCGTTCAACTCCCTGAGCTCGTCATCGAGCGCCTGGTCAAAGTTGTCCATATTCTCCATGCTCTCCATGTTCTGGAACTCGATATCCCCGAGAAAGTCGGGAAACTCCAACGGAAGCGAGCCAGAGTCACCTCCAGAATTGGGAATGCCAGAATTAGAACCAGAAACAGAAATAGGAACGCCAGGCCCAGAATTGGGAACGTCAGAATTAGGAACGCCAGAATCAGAAATGCCATTAGCTCCAGAAATAGGAACACCAGGCCCAGAACCAGAGTTAGTAACACCAGAAACTCCATTAGAAACACCAGGCCCAGAAATAGGAACTCGAGAATCAGAACCAGAATTAGAAACACCAGAAACTCCAGAAACTCCATTAGAAACATTCGAATTGGAAGCCTCGGTTCCAGCCGCACCTGGTCCTTCAGCATTCTTGTAATCTATCCCTCTTCTTATTCGGTCGGATGCCTCATCCTTTCTATTCTCCTTCTCGTCCTCCTTCTCGTCCTCCTTGGGCGACAAATCCGCATGGTAGTTCTTTATAATGGAGTCCACATCGTCGATATTCAACGGCCTCACGTCCCCAAGCTTCTTTATTCTCTCTGTGACGTCCTTGCACTGCTCATCCGACAACGACAAGTTCAATTGGTCCACACGGGACTTTATAGCACTCCATCCCGTCAAGCGGTTGGCAAAGTGGATGTACCGAGTCAAGCCAAAGTCCAGGGGCTTGAGGATCTCGTATGTGGTTGGGGTGGCTAGAATAGCCCTCGCGTGGGGCCCTGCTTTATGTGTGAATGCACAGAACCCTGTGATTGGGTTGTTGAATGGAATATTCACACGGACGGCTTCCGCTACAAGGTTCTCTAGGTGCCGCAACTTGTGCAATTTGTACTTGCTGAGGACGTAGGCACGGTCTGCGGCAATCATACGCAGGATAAAGCCGCCTAGGGGCGTTATTCCGTTGCGTTCGCCGATCCCTAGCACCAGCACATCCACCATTTTGGCCCCGGCTTCGAGGGCAGTGTATGCGTTTGCAATGGCACAGCCCGTATCGTTGTGGAAATGGCACTCGATTTCGCATGCCACCACCAGTTTGAGTGTACGCACCAACTCGTACACTTGACGGGGATTGGCACAGCCTATGGTGTCAGCTATGCCCACGCGATCCACGCCAATCTTGTTGATTGCCGTGTAGATGCCTATCAAGTCTGCGAGGTCCAGGCGAAACGAGTCTTCCAGGGAAAAACGCATCTCCACGCCTTTGCTTTTGATGTACTCGATGACTCGCACCGCGTCGTCGGCCACGACCTTGTTTTTGAACTGCGAGGCCTCTATCACAATGTCCACGCCATGCACGCCCGTTTGGACAGCTATTTCGGCATCCTCCATCCGGCATGGGATGTGTGTGAGGATTTTCGCACGGAGCCCTAGGGAACAGATTGCCTCACAGGCTTTGCGGGCCTCGGGGGACTGGGTGGGCAGCGTGAGCTCGATGTAGTCTACGCCAAAGTCGTCCAAGGCTTTGGCGATTTCGATTTTCTTGGGGGTCGTGAAGAAGGCATTGGCGAATTGTTCTCCTTCACGGAGGGTGCTTTCGATGATTTGGAATTTGGAGAGGTTGGAGAGGTAGTCGGAGGGGTTGGGGCCGTAGGGGTTGGGGGAAATTGCAGAGAACATGGTTCGATTCACGAGCGAAGCGAGTGAATCGTTTAATGTATAGATTCCGTATTCACAATTCACGAGCGAGCGAGTGAATTGATAAATAGTGAGACGTATTCTCGATTCACGAGCGAAGCGAGTGAATCGTTTAATGTAATGGGATTCCGATTCACAATTCACGAGCGAGCGAGTGAATTGATATATGAAATGATAAAATGAGACGGTTTTCGATCACGAGATCAAGTCGATAAATAAAAGACTTGTTCGATTCACGAGCGAGCGAGTGAATCGTTTAATGTAATGGGATTCCGTATTCACAATTCACGAGCGAAGCGAGTGAATTGATAAATAATGAGACGGTTTTCGATTAAGATCGAGTGAATTGATAAATAAAACACTTGTTCGATCACGGGCGAGCTCGATAAATAAAAGACTGTTCGATACGGGTGAATCAAATAATAGGACAGTATCTAGTCTAGAAATTCAAGATTTCTGTATGAATTCTAGTTTCCTATTATGAATTCTAGATCCTATAATGGATTCCTATTTTAATGAATTCGATAGTCCCAATGGCAGTCTGTATAGTCGAAATGTCCCAAAATTAATCGTAGGTTCCAGTAGTCAGTCCTAGCAAAAAATGGTGTGCTCGAATGTAGGGTTGTAGTCAAGTCTGCAATCTGGTGGCGTCAGTATAAGTTGGCTGTATAGAATTCAGTATCCTAGTATTATGGTAGTCCTAGCAGAATAGCCAGCTAGTATAGCTAGAATATAATCCTCTTAGTGCCTCCTCGTATAGTAGGATAGTAGTCGCGATACCTGGTACTCTAGGCGGCAGTCCTGAACCTAGTGTAGTTGATTCACAATGCCTCTGTAGATAGTCTAGTATCCCTATATAGCTCTAGATGAACTGGTGATCACTAGTGAATTGTAGACAGCTTGTAGGGTTGGTAGTCCGTATTATGTGACTATGTCTGTTGAGTCTCCGCCAGTCTAACGTGCCTGATCGCGAGATGCCAAAAAAATGAGATGCAAAAATACATTATTCGCGATAAAAATCTGGCTCAAGCGAGAAACCATCTGGCTCACAAGAGAGAAAACCATCTGGCTCAAGCGATAACTCAAGAACTGATATTTAAGACGAGAATGCTAAATGTTATCCGACCTCTTCTAGGCATCTGAAGGTCACGTGGTCAGTGGTGGTTGAGTAGAGATTAATAACTGATGATCACTGTTGTAAACACTAACTGTATAACCATTGATAGAGCAGAGCTATCATCAGTGCTTCACTCTGGTGACACTATAACAGAATTCATCATGATTCGCATCCTCATAAGCGAATTCGCACACCTCATCATAACGCCCATATCATACGGAATTCGCACACCTCATCATAACGCCCATATCATACGGAATTCGCGCCATACCTCATCATAATTCGCATACCTCATACGAGAATTCGTACCATCCTCCACAGCGAGCGAATCATACGGAATTCGCACCGTGCGATGGTCCATACTTATACATCCTGCTACCATACTCATTGATTAGGAATTCAAAGGTGTTACATATTCTGGAACAGGGTTAGAGATTTGTTTCACAATCTTTCCTTGTCTCACCAATGGCTAATCTGCAATCGCACTACTGCACAATATGAATACGAGGCTAACGAAAATCATCTGGCGTTCAAAAGATTTTAGAGTGCTTTAACTGCTAACTCTGATATTTCCAAGACTCGAGATGGCTAAAACCATCTGGCTCAAAGATTTGAAAGTAAATCCATCTGGCTTTCACAAGACTCGAGAATGCTCCATCTGGTTTGAAAGACCTCGCTTCTCGAGCTTCTTTGTAATGTAAATGTCTGGAGTACATGGTTGATATTCTGCAGGCTTTACGGTAAATAGGATGGTGCAGACGCTCACTACATTCTATCAATTACTATATTACTGCTCCTGTCATGTGGTACGTGAGAAAGCGTTAAAGAAGGTGAAGTGAATGAATACAAGAATAGAAATGTGATGCTAAAATAAGTATAGAGAGTACTAGTGAATAGAAGCAATGACTGCCAGTAAATAGCGGTGATATGTGATTACGTAAGTGAAAGGGAACAGAAATAGTGGGAAAAAGCTAGTAATGGTGGGAATACAGTACTACTGAATAGTGTACAATATTGAATCAAGTACTCTGGTAACGCTACCAGTTTTGTGGTATTCAAAACAATGAAGCTAAACACCTGGTTCGTGTCAGTAAGTGAGTCAGTGATCTCTTATGGGAAGAAGGAACAGAAAAAAGGACTTCACTTAATAGCTAGTGTCGGGGCGTAGGGGCCTAGGCTCGTATTTACATGCGATACTACCACAGCTGTTTTCTCTTCAACGAAAACATAATATTTTGAGCCAACGATCGAATTTGATTGCACACGAATCCTTAAGAAACGAAATGAATTGATATCTTGATCGATGTAAGGCTACTCTCAGATACTCTAATAGATACTAAAAGATCTAAATACTCAGATACTCTAATAGATACTAAAAAGATCTAAAAGATACTCATACTCTCATACTCTCTCAGTTATAGCACAGTGACTTTTCGATGATGAGTGCCAATTCAACATCCAATATCCAGCAAGATAATTTGACAGCCATTCACCAAACTGAGATACCTGGTAGGGATAAACAGGGCGGTAGATTTAAACTCTACAATATAAGGACTATCAGATACCGTCTAATCGTACTCTATGGCCAAAGAAAAAAATGAATGAAGAAGAATTAGCGAATTCTTACCAGAAGTTTCTTGAAGAATTAGCAAAGTGCAATTCTTCTTGCCAGGCAATTTTTGAAGTGAGCGATGTGAAATTCTTCTTGCCAGACAACTTGAAGATCTGAGTGAAGTGAAATTCTTCTTACCAGCAGAGACAATTCTTCCTCTATCACCAGGAAAATACTTCTAAAAAACGAAGAATTGAGCGAACTGGAATTCTTCCTACCAGTGAAGAATTTCACTTCGCTCAATTCTTCACGCATACCAGTGATCGTGAGAACTCGCTTCGCTCAATTCTCGTACTAGCGACCAGTGAATCATAAAGATTTCATTTCCGAATTCTTCATATCATAAAGAATTGAGTGAAGTGAAATTCTTTTTCTTCTTTACCTCACCAATGACGAAGAATTTCACTTCGTTCAATTCTTCATCAGTTCTCATACCAGTGATCGTGAAGATTTTCGCTCCCTCGACTCAGACATTTTTCGACAGTAAAACCATGATTTCGTTCGCTCAGTTCTGCCGTCACCGTTCTCTCTCCTTCCAGCACCAAGGCATTCTTAAAACGAAGACTTCGCTTCCTCAATTCTTCGTACCATTGAATTTTTGGAAAATTCGCTTCGCTAATCTTCCTTGCTTATTTTTCTTGCCAGAACCAAGGTAATTCTTCTTCAGTTCTTCATACCAGCTCACGAAGAATTGAGCGAGGTGGAATTTCCCTCAATTCTTCTCAATACTCGTACCAGTTATAATGAAGATATTCGCTTCCTCAATTATTCTTCAAGTCATACATCGTGAGAATCTTGGTTCGCTCAATTCTTTAATTCTCTAATTTTGCATGGTTATCATGAAGAATCTCGCTTAGCTAATTCTTCATCGATCTTTCGACAGTGGGACCACAAAGAACTGAGCCAAGCGAAATTCTTCCTACCGGCATGAGACAATTCCTGAGAAAACGAAGAATTGAGCGGGGTGATCTTCCTACCAGCAGAAGACAATTCTTCATGAAGAAACGAGGAATTTCGTTCGCATCTTCCTCATTATTCATGTCGTTTATGAAGAATCGAGCGAAACGAGATCTTCTTTAATTCTTATACCATTCATGAAGAATTGAGCAAAGTGGAATTCTCCCTCAATTCTTTAATTTTTCATAGCAGTGAAATTTTTTTGATTCTACATACCAGTTATCATGGAAATCTCGCTTCGCTCGATTCTTCTTTAATTTTTCATGCCAGTGGAATGAAGAATTGAGCGAAGCGAAATTCTTCTTTGATTCTTCCTCAATTCTTCTTAATTCTACATACCAGTTATCACGAAGAATCTTGCTTCGCTCGATTCTTTAAATTTTCATACCAGTGAAATGAAGAATTTGGCTTCGCTCAATTCTTCTTTGATTCTATACCAGTTATCATGGAAATCTCGCTTCGCTCGATTCTTTAAATTTTCATACCAGTGAAATGAAGAATTTCGCTTCGCTCAATTCTTCTTCAATTCTTCTTTGATTGTATACCAGTTCTCATGGAAAATCTCGCTTCGCTCGATTCTCCTCTCTTCTTAATTGTATCTAAACCCCCTATACTCCCTCTCCGCTGCCATCCTCTCCCAATTCTCCTGAAAAGCCTCCAACAAACTCGCACGGATCACCCTCTCCAACTCATGATCAGGCCCGCCCGGATCAATGAGCAGCGGCAACATGTCCTCAAAAACACTATCGTCCACCTGTGTCAAGGCCCATACGTCTACGGCCGTGGGAAGCTTGTTGCACCGCGACATTCTATGGAGACACTTGGCAAGCAACTTATCTGACTTGACCAACGCGGTGTTGATCCGTAGAACAGGCACGGTGTACCGTGGATCGAACGAGACCATATCGGACCTCTTATGGAGCCGTTCCGTATATTTCGGAAGATCCTCGGGTGAAAAGGTGTGAGATTCGGGAATTGGTGACCCTGCGAGAGAGTTTGGAGGCGCCAGCAAATACGAGTCGATGTGTGGTAAAGGAGACAAAAAAGGCTGGTCTGAACTTGGCTGACCTGAACTTGGCTGACCTGAACTTGGCTGAGTCTGACTTATTGGCTGGGGACTTATTGGCTGAGTCGCTGACTGAGTCGACTGAGTCTGCGACTCAGTCTGTGTATTTTGTGAACGATCTCTTTGACCGTTTGCCTTCCTTTTTCTTAGATTCGGTTCCGAGTTTCGCGTTCGCAAAGCGGGCTTTTGACTCAAGTTTGATTCGGAATTTCGCGATCGAAGAGGGAGACTCTCTAAATGATCAACGTTTGAACAGTTTTCCATATAGGTTGGCGTATTTTGTGAAGTGTTATCCTGTACTGCTCCGTTCTCTTTCATCGATTGTACGTGGTTCTGCGTTTTCAACTCAGTTTTGGGGCTCAGCTGCTGCCCCCCGGACAAGGTAGGTTTAGCAGAAGGACGTGCGTTGGCAGAAAAGTGTCTAGAATCGGGTCTTTCTGAAGACCCTTCTGGAGAAAGCCTTTTTGATGGTTTCTCGGGAAAAGAGCTTTCTGGAGAGGAAAGTCTTTTCGATGTCTCTGGGGGAGCAGAGTGTCTTTCAGCAAGTCTAGGGGAATCTAGGGCTTTTTTTGGCCTATTGTTTTGAGAAGGCACAGACATTGGAGGCTCCGAGAGAGATGGAACTCTAGTACTTTTAAAAGTACTGTTTGGAATATTTGGAACACAGCTATTTTCAACACCACTGGATGTACTATTTCCTGTACTTTCTGGCGCCATTCCATGTGCTTCTGCCATTCCATGTGCTTCTGCCATTCCATGCCTTGCTTCATTCATTTTGCTTGAACCAAGACCTCCAGAGGTTCCAGGAGCACTCTTAGGAGCACTCATACTTTCAGAAGCACTACTTCTAGGGGCACTACTCCCAGGAGCACTACTCCCAGGGGCACTACTCCCAGGGGCACTACTTCCAGAAGCACTCTTAGTTCTGCGACTTTCATCAGCAAATTTTCTTGTGGTTGTGTTCTCTTCCTTGGCAGCCTTATCTGTATCACCCGATCCACCCCCTTGACCTTTCAAATGCTTTTTTCCTTCCAAATGCTTTTTGCCATCCAAATGTTTACCTTCCAAATGCTTTTTTCCCTCCAAATGTTTACCCTCCAAATGCTTACCCTCCAAATGCTTTTTGCCCAAATTAAAATGCTTACCTTCCTCCTGCCCCTTTAAACCATGACCCCTTTCTTTATTTTTTTGGCTCTCTATGCTCATCCTCCTTTCCATCAGACTTGAGGCCCTGGAGGCCCTACGGTTGCTTGCAACAAACACCTTGATCCTTTGCGAGGACCTGTACAGCTTTACCACCGCCGGCGAGAAGTGGTTATCCATCTTGTCTGTGCGGGTCTTCCTCACATGTATTCGAGTATCATGTTTGTGGCGTTCATTATCATTATGCCCTTTAGGAATACTTTTATGATCATGTCCTTTAGGAATACTTTTATCATGTCCTTTATGATCATGTCCTTTATCATTTCCTTTAGGAATACTTTTATCATGTCCTTTAGGAATACTTTTATGATCATGTCCTTTCTGAATACTTTTATGATCATGTCCTTTCTGAATACTTTTATGATCATGTCCTTTATGTCCTTTAGGAATACTTTTATCACTCTTATGACTTCCTTCACTTTCTCCCTCACTTCTTTTCTGTTGCCCCAGTCCTCTCAGCTTCTCTTTATGCTCCATGCGCAACCGCTCGATCCTGCTGTCTATTCGGCCTGGTTGGGGCTGGAAAACCTTTATTCGTGGGGGCCTGTTCATAACGACACGAAACACGAACGAAGTGAGTGTGAGTGTTGAGTATTTGATTATTGATTAGTGTATGTTGTGTTGAGTGTGGATTATTTAGTGTTTGTTGAATGTCTATCCGAATAACCCGTGTAATATATTGACTGCTTCGTATTGTGGAATTTTGGCGATGCTACGCTATAAGTTTCCGATGATCAAGGTGGAGAATGTTAATAGGATGCGATGCAACCAAGGCATTAGCATCTCTAGCAATCCATCTAGACAATAACCTAGATACAGCTCTAGAAAGCCACTCCATCAGCAATATCTACAGCAGTAGCAATATGAAAATCTATACGATAGCTGGATCGGTAATGCCTTAATGCCTACGTTATTGATGCCCACGTTATTGCCTAATGCCTTCATTAACCTTAACGCCTCGTTATTGATGCCCACGTTATTGCCTAATGCCTCATTATAGCCTGTTATTGCCTTCTGCCTCGTATTGCCTTCTGATGCAGCGTTGTTCCTCATTGCTTATTTCTGCCTAATTTAGCTTAATTTTGCCCATTTTTGAACACCCAAAAGTTAAATTCCATGTGATCATAGATGAACATTGCTCCCCAATTAAGTATATCTGATCAACCAGAGAATTTAACCTCTTTATGAGTTCCTCGATCACCTGTAGTCGCCAAGTTGTTGAAAAAGCCGCTGTTGTAGGATAAATCTGTTGCTAGTATTCACTCTAGGCTAGAGTGAATAGTGAGAAGCTATTCTTGAGCTTGGGAATGCTTCACTATTCTCATAAGATAGATTCAACATTAGTAGCAATACATCGTCTAGAGAATGAGAAGCTATTCTGAGCTATTGCTCTAATTTAAATATTCAATTACTCACAGCTCTCATGTCTCGCTACCCAGCTAGGGTTGAATCAATCAGAAATACATCACTTGGGGGAGTATTTCAGTAACTACTATACAACTACAATCACCAGAGGACATTTGTAAATAGTTCATCGATGTCTTCTACTAAAATACTTTGTACACTTCGTATCCCATATACCACTGCCATATTTTTTCTGAATATACCAGCTGTACTCTAATTATACTTACATAGATGGCTAGAGTTCCCATCAGAATAAACACTAACTGATTCCAAATGCCCTCTCCTTAACTTCCCCAACTCACGCTTCTTTTGGCTGCGAAAACTGCAACTACAAGTGCACATGTATGCAACGGTTGGCTCTGGTTGGACAATCAACACACGACAAGCGAATATTTGACACAGAGACAATGTACACATACATTCACCACACCCAAAATACACTTCTACACGTCCAATAGACAATGACCTATCCAATAGACAATAACCCACCCAACATATAGGCTGATATTAGCACGGTGTTATATAATTATGCTCCGTCTTCAGTGGTCTCCTTTTCGATTCCTGCCAATGCTTTGCATGCCTATTCTATTCTTTTCCCATCCAACTCCATTCTATTTGCTATCCTCTATTTCTATTGGTCTGATTGGCATTGGAAAATAGACAATTTAATACTAGACCTAGACCGTAAATGAATAAAGGCGACTTGGTGACTGGTATACCTTGGCTTACGTAAGCACGTTGCCACCAATCCATAGACTGCTCCTGTTTGATGTTTAGCCTTCATTATTAGTGATCCATCTGTAACACTCAAGACTCAATTGGCTCTTTCAATGTTCTCTTTCAATTGACTCTTTCAATGCCTTCTCTTTAGATAGCTCTTTCAATGCCTTCTCTTTCAATGTCTTGATAATGCCCCCTACATCCATGTCTGAATCAATTGCCCTCAATGGCCAATGTGTCTGTAATGCAATGGACTCATTTGTCTCTTATGCTCAATGGACTTGTCTGTCTCTCATGCTCAATGGACTTGTCTGTCTCTTATGCACTCATAGACTTGTCTTACTCTCTCAATGGACTTTTCTGTCTGCCCAATTTATGCCTCCTCAATATGCCCCCTCAATATGCCGATCTCGCCACCATTGCGTGATCTCATGATGGCGACTTTCTTAAGAGTGGACAATGTCTCACACTACCTCGCTTCGCTCAGTAGTGAGTCTATCCTCAATTGCGTCCATGGCTCTACACATACTATGCTACATCCATCACAACGTTCGTTTATTGCTACTTCTTGTTGACCTGGGCCTTCAACTCATCAATGGTCTTTTGCTGGTTCTCAATCTTCTCTCTCAAGGCCTTCAACTGCTCAGACTCCTTCTTCTTCATGTACACATTCTCCTGGGCCTGCTCCTTCTCGGCGAATGCGTCCTTGGAGAGCATGGCTCTGGACTGGGAGAAGGCTCTCACGGTGGTTCTGGGGATAAACTTGACAATGGACATGGAAAAAAAATGTGGGGAGCAATCGAACAAATGAGCTAAATAACACATGAGCGAAGCGAATGTGTTAGCAAACTCATACAAATAGCTACACATGAGCGAAGCGAATGTGTTAGCATACTAATACAAATAGACATTCGCCAAGCGAATGCGATATCATACTCATACAAATAGCTACACATGAGCGAGTACTGATCCTGAGCAATCAGGTGATATCCTGCATATAACACCACCATAAACGTGCACCCAACCAGCCACCCTATGAGTAGATGTTACAGTATAGAACGTGTGTCTCAAATCCATCTAAATCCTCTCATATATTGTTGAGGGAAGACGAACTGTGCCATTATTTCTAGATATTCGATTGCTGAGTAAGTAGCTTTACGATGTATAAGGCCGTCTACATCGAATAAAAAACCTCTTCCACATACTTATATTCACTAGTTGAGTCAACAGGCTTAATAGACAATCGGAATGCGCTCAGACCAGAAGATCGAGGTTCTGGTGTGGGTATGAGGATACGCTGGTCTTCAAACCATCATAAAACGTACACGAAATATGTGTTACATGAGTTGTCCATGACTCCAATCAAGGGAATTTCATCCCCGATCAAGCTCTTCACTCCTTTCTAACAGTTGCACTTCCTACTCTACAAATCAGTTTAGACCATCCTATGGCCGTCTATATACATCGGGTTAAATACATCTGACAAATGCCAAGTGAGACCGAGATTAACATGAATGAAGTGGCTTCGACATCCGTCTACTTCTGTGAGTGGCAAGATGCAATTTATCTTGCAATTTATCTTGCAATTTACCTTGTATTTCACTTTGTTGCAATTTCACTTTTTTTCTGAACTTGTCTAGCTTCCTTTTGGTACTTATTCAAAGGTACTTCCTCAGTAATAGAGAATCAATGTCTTGACCTTTCATCTTATCGCATCTATGTTTGGTATATCCGTCTTGCCATTCTTTTAATATTTGCGATCTCTATTAGTCTTGTATTTTCGCACCATCTTCAGTCTACCTCCCAATCCTTGGATTTGCTTCGCTTGGTTTGTGAATATTAACCTAGTCGGTTATATCATTGAATCGCTCGCTCAGTCCGTATTAACTCATTCGTGATATCACCTCACTTGCTAGTTCGTATAACACGATTACGTAATCTCGCTTACGTAAGCTTTAGCTAGCTCGAAGATTTAACTTCCCAGAATTCCTCAGCTCGTTAATATTCACTAAGCACTCACTTCGCTTCGCTCAGTGAGATATTAGCTCGGCCAGTGAGTGATATTAGCTCGGCCAGTAAATCGCTCACTCCTTCGCTTCGCTCAGTCGTTCGCTCTGTAGTTCGCTCAGTCGTTCGCTCAGTCGCTACAATTGTCTCACCGGCAAATACTTCTCACTCTTATGCGTACTACTCAACAACCCACACGCTCTAGCCGTCTTTATCGCATCCGACAACCGTTTCTGATTCCTCGAATTGCACCCCGTGACCGAGCGAGGCAAAATCTGGCCTGTGCTGGAAATGTACTTGGACAAAATTTCCGGCATACAGTACAAGTTTTTCGGGTCGATTCCCGTTCTCTCAAAAGGGTCTGTGGCGAGCCCTTTTCTGGCCTCACGGGTGTATGCCTGTTTATCCATGACCATGCGCGTGTTGGAGAAGTCAAAAGGATCGTAGTTTTCGCGTGGCTGGAAGGTGCGGGTGAATGCTGGTGAGATTTGCATCGGTGGTTGTGACGATTCCACGATCCGTTTGGTCATTCCGACCACTTCGCTCGTGATTGTGCTGTTGTTGAGCTCGGATTTGCCCCACGACTTGACGGATTTCATCTCGGGCGACGAGGGAAGCGCCTGGAGGCTTCTCCGTGCGGTAGAGAAGAAGCGAGACATGATGAAAAATGAAAAAAGAATAAAAAAAAATAGAGGGTATTGACATGGCTATATGAGAATGTCTTAGCATGAGTATCGACATGGCTATATGAGAATGTCTTGGCATGAGTATCGACATGGCTATTATGAAAATGTCTTAGCATGAGTATCGACATGGCTATTATGAGAATGTCTTAGCATGACTATAGAAATTGCTAGGTAATCTATACTGTCGTTCGTCGAAAGTCATTATTTTACTAGTGACATCGAACCTATTGTTCTACTCCATCACCTATAAGCAAAGGTTGAGGAGTGGGACCCTCAACCGAATATCTTAGCTGCCTTACGCCTTTTCTATATACGGAATTATGTTACTATCAGCACTTGAAACTCCCGACTCACCGAGCGAAGCGAGGTGCGGAGTGAGTGAGTGGGTGTATTGTCAAACTTCTGAGCAAAGCGAGGTGAGTGAGTATTATCAAACTCACCGTTTCTTGTTGCAAAATGATTCTAAGAATGTGCTAATTGTAGATTCTCAGTTGAAGATTTCTCAAGATTCTCTTCACTCATAATTACCTTATTCTCTTGACTCTTCCCGACTTGACAAGACTCTCTAACTCAAGATCTCTCACTTACATTGCAAGCCTCCTGAGGGACACTTAATAAATCAATAATTCGCGTACGGTTTGAGAGAGTGAATGTCTCGCCTAACTTACCCAAAATGTTAAATTCCGAGTTACTCTTCTAGGCATCCTGCAGGAAGAGTCACGTGGTTAGTTGGTAGTAGTTGTTCGAGTAGAGATTGAATAACTTGATG
>JACFYR010000022.1:0-42602 GCA_015708815.1 Kodamaea anthophila
GATATTCAATTACACATGAATAATCTCGCTTCGCTAGATATTCAATTACACATGAATAATCTCGCTTCGCTAGATATTCAATTACACATGAATAATTACGTGAATAATCTCGCTTCGCTAGATATTCAATTACACATGAGTAATCTCGCTTCGCTCGATTACTCTTATCAACTATGGATAATGCCCCTGCCTCACACCAAAATACCCATCCGGGGCACTTTTCGTGGCATTCAACAAGGATACCCCGTCCCAGTCATAGCCCTTCTTGTTCACCGTATTTCCCCACCAAACAAGCGTCTTCTTGTGGTACTGCACCGCAAAGAAGATGATGATGCCGGAGAAGGCAATGCCGCCTTCGAGACCCCGCGCAAAGAGATAGTTGTACTTTTCCCAAAAGGCGGGGAAACGCTTTTTCAAAATCACCATGGAAACGATGCCTGCATACAAGCCGCCCGTGTAGTAGGCCAAGTTATACGGTGCGTACGCCTTGGCCCCCCCGATAATGACCGATGGGTGGAAGTACCGGGTGTATCGTTTCGGGCCAAAGACCTTTATTGCCGCGCAGACCGGGGCTAGCAAAAACCCAATGAGGAAACAGTACTTCAAGATGGGGTAGACCCCCATGAAAATGCGTCTGGGGCCAATAACCCCCCATGTGACGGAAGCACTGTAAAAGGACGTTGTTGATGGGCAGGTGAATCGCTGGGGCTGTTTTGGGGTGCAGTAGGCCTCCATGGTATTGACCTGGAAATTAAGAATGGCCAAGCATATGAAGGCATTGACGAAAATGGACATGATTTGCACGCGAAACATTGCCCTGGGAGGAACGCGCGTATAGTGGGCAAGTTTCTGGTTGGTGATGTAGTCCTCAGCCTGGGAATCAAGCATGGTGCCGTAAGATTTAATGATACTCATGGCCAAGCCATTTCCAGGAAGAGCGTACCCAATAATCATCTCAACCAACACATTGAGCTGGTATGTGAAGCCTGTGACCGACGCAAGGGTCACCATGGGAATGATAAAGACAAAGTTGATGCCTATGGCAAAGAAAAGGCCCCAGACAGGCGTTTCTGTGGGGTAGAGTTTAATTGTGAGAATGGCAAGAACCAACAGAATCACCATGATGATGGTGAAAACCCACTCGGGCACCTCAGGGTACTTTTTCATCATGCGGCAGTGCGGGTCGTCAAAGTCCTCGTACGTGGACGAGTGGATGTTGCGAATGCCTTTGATGAGCGACTTGAGAGAAACCCACATCACGTGATGGTTCGTGAGCACCTCGTAAAGAAACACAAACGGGTACATTGCAAACCAGCCTCCGTACGAAACAAGGTTCCCCGCAGAGTAGTAGGGGGGCCCCACCTTTTGGTACTTTTCATTATCAAACATGCTCTTGGAGTTCACTACCGAGCGGACATTATAGTACTCGCCTTTATTTGTGAATAGCGACGGGCTGTTAATTGGAATATAGGCCGTCCATTTGTAGTTGCTGTAGTAGACCCCCAAGACGGCAAAGAAGCCGATAACAAGGCCTGCGTACTGGTTGAGGGTGGTGTAGATGGGGGTTGCAAAAGCGTCGGTTCCAATCATGTTCCAGTCAAATGTGGGAATTGGGTTGAGTCCAAGCCCACTCTGGATCCCCGTGACGGTAGCCAAATTATAGTTATTTGGCTTGATCCACGCCAACCAGTTGAATATCGACAAGGCCGTGAAAAGGTAGTTGGGCACCCAAAAGTACACGAACGAAAGGGCAAACACCACAAAGAAGAAGTTGTAGCGGGAGATCTTCCAGCCATTGATGATTTGCCGTTTCTCGGGCGTCACCAACGCTTTGCTGAGCGCCAATATCGGAAGGTACGTGGGCCAAATCGTGTGCACAGGGTACACGGCAAATCTCCGGACTATCCCAGCAAACCCAAAGCCCATGAATTGCGTCGATAACGTCAAAAGCACTTGGTACCCCCAGGTGACCCATTTATTCCCGTAGAAACGGTCGAGTTTCTGCATGAGAATGTTGGACACTGAATACGGTCTTCCATTCGACACAGAGTAAAGGAGCGTGGCCAACATCTGCTCCTTGGGTGTCCATGGGCCCGGATTGAGGTCAATGGTGTAGCCATAAATAACAGTCTTCCATTTGGGCAAAATGTACGACATGAGGACCCCGCTGGGGTAGATAAACACCTGGACCACCGAAGATGAAAGCGATATCCGTGGCTGGCGCTCCCCAAAAAATTGGTTCACCACTGCTCCAATCCCGCACCACACGAGCCCGACAATGTAGACCCGCACGGTCTCACACGACATGCTAGGGTCGTCAAATGGGTCGGAAACTGCCCGGACTTCGGGGTATGGTGACCAGTGCTCGAAAAGTGACGCTTCAAGCCGCACTTGAAGGGACCAGTCAAATACCTTAAACAGGTAATCCTTGTCCCAATTTCCCTGGAACTTTTCCTCCCCATCACCCTGGTACTTCACCAACTCCTCAAGAAGATCGTAATCCTCAATTGGATAATTTGGGTCCTCCTTGAAGTCAGGCATGTTGCGGTGGAGAATATCAAGGGCTTGTTCCGTCGTCATCTCCTCGATCCGCAGAATCATGAACTCCGCAGTGGGCGGAAGGTCGTCCAATGATAGCAACCCCTCCAAGTTCAAGCGCTTCAAAACGTGGTTTTTCTGCTCATCAGAGAGGGACGCAACAGATGTGGTCTGCGAGAGAAACACATTCTTTTCAGGCACAAACGCAGTCACAGACTCGTCTTTTTCAACAGACACAGCGCCTTTTTCGCTCATGCTGAAGCGATCCGCACACCGCCTCTTATACTCCAGGAATACTCCGTGCTTCGTACACATGGCTTTGGACCACACACGACTTTTTGCAGCCAGTGTGGCTGCAAAAAGTGACACAAAGCCGGCAGCGTGTCTTTGACACATGGCCGTGACAGACCAGCAAACCTGAGCGAAGCGAAGGTTTGCTAGGTCTATAATCATTCCAAGTAGCCAACTCCCCATATGTAAATTTGATATCCTGTATCATTTACTTTCCGAATCTTTTGACGTTTTCGTAATGCCACAGTTGGTCCGCTACAACCGGGCATATTCACCCCTCTTCCGTTTATAGCCTTATCGGAGTTGTTGCAGCCGATCCGACATAATCTGTGTGCGTCGCAATTAATTAAAGCCGCAGATGTGGCCACCGGGTGAAGAATAGCCGAAGGATATGATGAGATTGAGAAGTATAAATGATGAAATATTGGGACATGGTACAAAAGGAGAAAAAAACCTTGTTTTAGTAATAGCTTACACTCAAGCATACAGTAATTTCAGAAAGGGAACTACCTAGCTCTGTGGATTATCTGTACAACGAATACAAAGTAGACATCAGCATGTGTAGTACCGAGATCTCCATCTTTAATGGCAGACGACCAAGCTGGATTACATTCTCGTTGTGTATTTTAAATTGAGACCGAAGGTCACTGGTCTTTGAGTGGAATTCATAAGGCAAGATTTTCCATTCAAGGCAAAATTGGCGTGGATAATATTCTTATCTATATATACATGCACCAATAGTCACTGGTACTAAAACAGGGTGGTTCTTCAATTGGCACTCCCCATCCAAATAGTCATCAACGCACAATTAAAGCCGAATACCGGTGTGAATTTCATAACACTGTGCAGTTCGGGTAGTTTACGCGCATGTTTTATATCAGGCACAGTAATTCTCAGCTCATTTCGCATGAGCCTCTTTTCAAGCTGACTCTTAATTTTCCACCATTCTTCAAATGTGTGAGGATTCAGGAAACCTTTTTGATATCAATGCATTCTAGTCAGCCTTAACCAGTATGTGGCGACTACTTTGTGTTTACGAAATACCGGCTGTGCACCTTGATCTACCCATTTTTCATCTAGACATATTTTAACTGCTTCTACTTGTCATCCTGCTTGTTTCTTATTTAACATCTCATCCATTTCTTCAACTTCAATTTCTTCTTCTCCTATCTACTGTTATTTATACGCTGCCTGGATGTGGATTAATCGTGCTAGTATTAAACGAGCTGAGCGAAGCGAAGTGAGTTGCTGAGTGTGAATATAGTCACGAACCAGCCCTGAATATTCTCTCCTAGATCTTTCTCCTGTACCTCTATATATCCTTATTCTTTCTCTCCCCATCTTTCACTCTATATTTGCCAGCTTTCTTCACTATGACTTCTACAAGAGCTGAGGTGTACTTTTAAAACAGTCTGTCTAGCTTTTAGCTCGCCACTGCATCTATATACCATTAGCTTATTCTGTATGCCGTTATACAACCATCAAAAATATTCCACCATCACATCATATCTGAATCACTTTCTCTATTGTTTCATCGATATACCCTCATAAAGGACATGTGTTTTATGGAGATCGATTATCGAGGGGCGAGGTTATCCAAGTACTCTAATGGATCGCATTAACTGAGGGGCGAGTCCAATTAGTACTAATGGATCGAATTAACCGAGCGGGCGAGCCCAAAAGTACGCATTAACCTCGCTCCTCTTAAATACTCTGATACCTTCACATTAACTAGCGGAGCGGGTTTAATATGAATTAGTGCTCTAATGGTGAGTAGCGCTGATATATCATTCAAGTTAGCCTCTCTTAGCTCTTTAATCTTTAGTAATGCTGATATATTCACATTAACTAACGGGGCGATTAATGCTCAGTAGTGCTCTAATGCCAAGTAGTGCTCTAATGTCAAGTTGTTCTCTAATATATGTTGCATTAACTCGCTCCTCGTTAATACTCAGTAGTGAGAATATATTCACATTAACCTCACTTCTCGTTAATCAGTAGTGCGGATATATCATTCAAATTAACCTCGCTTCGCTCATTAATACTCAGTAGGGCTGATATATTCACATTAACTCGCTTCGCTCGGTTAATGTCAAACAGTGCTCTGAGCCAAGTAATTCTCTAGTGTATGTCGCATTAACTCGCTTCGCTCGTAATGCCCAGTATTTCTCTAATGAATGCCGCATTAACTCGCTTCGCTCATTAATTCTCAGTAGTTTCTAATATATGTCGCATTAACTCGCTCGCTCGTAATGCTCAGTATTTCTCTAATATATTCACATTAACTCGCTCGCTCGTAATGCTCAGTATTCTCTAGGAATTTTGAATTAACCGAGCGGAGCGGTAGGCTGACCATTAACATTAACCTCGCTTTGCTCGAGCGTAGTGAGGTTAATGTCAAGTAGTGCTCTGTCCTCTCCATCAACCGAGCGAAGCGAGCTTAATGGTAATGCTCGGTAGTGAGAATATATTCACATTAACCAGCGGAGATTAATAGCAGTAGTCTAATGGATCGCATTAACCTCAATCCTCATTAATACTCAGTAGTGATATATTCACATCAACCAGCGGAGGTTAATAGCAATTGGTAGTCTAATGGATCTCGCATTAATCTCACTCCTCATTAATACTCGGTAGTGATATATTCACAGTAACCAGCGTAGCGAGTTTAATGTCAAATGGTGCTCTATTCCAACTAATTCTCTATGTTGCATTAACTTGCTCCTCGTTAATACACAGTAGTCCTGATATATTCACATTAACCTCACTTCTCGTTAATACTCAGTAGTGCTGATATTCACATTAACCTTGCTCCTCGTTTATACTCAGTAGTGAGAATATATTCATGTTAACCAGCAGAGCGAGGTTGCCAATTAGTACTCTCATGTATGTCGCATTAACCTCGCTCCTCGTTAATACTAAGCAGTGGATATTCACATTAACCTCACTTCTCGTTTATACTCAGTAGTGCTGATATATTCACATTAACTCACTTCTCGTTAATACTCAGTAGTCCGGATATATCATTCAAATTAACCTCACTTCACGTTAATACTCAATAGGGCTGATATATTCACATTAACTCGCTTCGCTCGTAATGCCCAGTATTTCTCTAATGTATGCCGCATTAACTCGCTTCGCTCATTAATTCTCAGTAGTTTCTAATATATGTCGCATTAACTCGCTAGCTCGTAATGCTCAGTAGTTCTCTAATATATGTCGCATTAACTCGCTTCGCTCGTTAATGCTCAGAATGCTTCGCTCATTAATACTCGGTAGTGATACATTCACATTAACTCGCTTCGCTCATTAATACTCGGTAGTGATACATTCACATTAACTCGCTTCGCTCGTTAATGCTCAGTAGTGCTGATTCACATTAACTCGCTCGCTCGTAATGCTCAGTATTTCTCTAATATATCGCATTAACTCGCTTCGCTCGTTAATGCTGGATGTCCAAAATATCCAAGATTTTCCCCCAAAACCCCCCCACATCCATACATTTCGCCACCCTCACGCCCCTCCCCTCCTTCTTCACCGACTCGCCCCTCCTCTCATTCGTCAACACCTCCACATCAACACGCTCAAACTCCGCCACATACTCCTCATCCAACAAAGCCATGACCACATACACCGCCACCGGATCATGAATTGGGGGCCCGTTGACCTCTCCGTGGACCTCCAAGTTGCTCTGGTGGACGTAGTCCATGACCTGGCCGAAAAACGTCAGTTTGGCCCTCACAGCAGCACGAATATCCTCGGTAGCCACTGCAGTATGGGTGATATTGAGCGGACTCAAGACGATTTTGCCCCTATACAGCACCATGGTATCTCTGGCGCCCTCTGGGTCCACGTAAAAGTTGAATTCAGCATGTGGCGTCACGTTTCCCATCCCGAACGCTCCGCCCATGATGCTGAGGTACCTGATTTTGCCCACCACGTCCGGGTACTGGGCGGCTAGCTGGGCCATATTGGTGAGTGTGCCCGTTGCAACGACAACTAGATTGCCACCGTGGTCATAGGCAGCGTCGCGGATGGCCTCGAGGTAGGTTTTGTCTGTGTTCAACTTTGCCATCAAACTCTTGTCAAACTGGATTTCCCCGAGCCCGGTCTTGCCGTGGATGTTGAGGGCATAGAACGGGGGCCGTGTCAACGGCTCCAGAGCTCCCATATAGACCGGAACGCTCTTGCCCACTTTCTCAAGGATACCCAAGGTGTTCAAGGTGGTGGCCTCCACGCTGGCGTTGCCGTGGACCGTGGAGATGCCCACCACGTCGATCTTGTCGTTGAAGAGCGCAAACAAGAGCGCAAACGCATCGTCGGTGCCGGGATCGCAGTCGATCCACACGGGGATTCGGGGAGAAATGGTCATAGTAATTTTTAGCGAAATGTGGGGCCAAGTCAAAATAGACGGACGTTAGAGTAAGAGCTGCAAGTGAAAGTACAGGTAGAAATAGATAGAGAATAGGATGATAGGATGATAGGATGAATAGGATGAGAATATGATGGAATGGATGAGAATATGATGGATAGATGAGAATAGGATGGATAGATGAGAATAGGTACGAGAGAATGAGAGTGCTGATGTGAGATCCCCGCAGAAAATTTCAGGGCACGTGATCACGTGTACCAACATCTGTTGATGACCATCTCCACTATTGGTATGTTATCCATCATGAAGAAACAGACAAGTGTATACAGATATGAGCTAAAGAGTATAGAAGTGGTGTCCTGGACCATATCTATAGTAGAAGTTATGGGTCCTAGACCAATCTATAGTAGAAATTGTGGTGTCCTAGACCATATCTATAGTAGAAGTTATGGTGTCCTAGACCAATCTATGAGGTCATGAACAAAGAAATACGAATTATGATGTACAGAGCTCATGATCCAAAGATTATTTGAGGTCATCTGTGGATTTACAGAATTAGGTCTAAAAGACCAAAAAAACCATATATGTGAACACAAGAGATGGTACAGAATTATCCTAAGACAATATCTATGATTACAGAATTCCAGACTATCTGTTATCAAATAAGAGTTTATCCTACTATATCTACGATTAATTTATGGTGATTTTACTGTTGGTCTGAGAGACTAGTACTGCATGTACCCCACGTTATCCAGGTTTTTTGACTTTTAACTTGCGCTGACTTCTCCCTTCGTGGGGGCATCTTACACTAAGCAGCTATGCCCTGGCCTAGCTGCTATATAAATACCATGTCTCCATTAATAAAGCTACTTTCCAACTAAAGTGTAATTCCCTAACAATTATTCTAGACTAGATTGTCAATGTTCAGCTCAAGCCATTCATCGTTTGGACCCCTATCCTGGAGCCTTTAAGTCAATTGTATCCTTTAAAGATATCACTAATTGTGTCCTTAAAAGTTCACTCAATTGTATCCTTAAATCTGTTCTTGGATTCACACTAATCAGGTTCCTCTCATTGGTTCTGTGGTAGATGCTATGGATTCTCGAGTAGGACTCAGTCGGAACGCGCACCTCTCAAGCAATACCCTAGATAAGCCATGATCTGCCTAGCTAGGCTATTCATATCTGTTCTTATTTTTCTAATCTATTCATATTTCAATCTAATGAGTGATGAAATAGAATACAGTGAACTCCATTAGCAGCGAAGTGAGCTAAGAGTTATGAAATAGAATACAGTGAATTAGGATTAGCGAACGAAGTGAGCTAATCACTTCGTTCGCTAATTTAATCATATTTTTCTAAGCTATTCATCGTCTATTCTATTTTTCTAATATTTCTCTAATCATTCATATCTCATGTCTATTCATCTATCCTTTCTATTTTTCTAATATTTCTCTAATCATTCATATCTCATGTCTATTCATATTATTCAAATCTATCATATCTGTTTATCATCTGTTCATATCTATCTATGGCCATTCTTGTTCAATCGCTTTCAGACTAACAGTCACGTGGTCAATATCCGAGAATTCTCATGGGAAGACTACCGCATCAAAGATGTTGAAATTTGAAGACCAGAAATGTATACCGTTAAATGCGCCAGTTGCGGACTGTGTAATATCAATAGTCATCGGCCAGCGAGGACCATTAGTACCATCTGAAGCGTACAAGTACTTGGTACGTTGAAGTAATGAGTCTAATCAGTCTCGGGTGATATCAATTGTGCTTTTCGGCATAGCGAAGCATGTCACTACCTCCTCATTATTCATGTCAATAAGAACTGAGCGAAGCGAAGTTCTTTGCATCATAACTCTATCCTTTTTTTGAGCTGTCTCTATCCTTTTCTTGAGCTGTCTCTATCCTTTTTTCTTGAGCAGTCAATTACCGCAAAGAACTTCGCTTCGCTCAGTTCTTTGCTTTATCGCTGAAGTCGAACGGAGAGTTTGTCTAACGATAGGGTTATCTAGATCCACCCTCATTTCTCATCCTAACCACCTAGCGAGTAGTTGTCATTTGTATCTAGTTTATTGGCCTGCAATATAATGTAGCCCCAGTCGATTGGTCATCTAATGGATACCTAAAGGGAGTAGTCAGTCTTCATTCGTTATCTTCCCGATTACCTCATGTAAAACCCTGATTATTATGTTATCTGTACCATCGCCCGCAGTATCATTGTCCATTATGTTTGAGCATCGAACGGAGTGAGATGCGAATATCAATAATGCCATATTATTGAGTTTCGAACGGAGTGAGGTTCAAGTGAGCGGAGCGAACTTGAACGACGTCTTATTATCTAGAGTCTCTGCTCACTGAACGACGTCTTATTATCTAGAGCCCCGACGTCTTATTATCTAGAGTCCCTTCACTCAACAATGCCATATTATTGAGTTTCGAACGGAGTGATGCGATATCAGGTATGTCGTATTATTGAGCATCGAATGAGTGAGATGCGAATAAGATATAGTTTAGCATCGAGTGATGCGAATATCAATAATGCCATATTATTAGTTTAAATGTTGCATATTCCTCGTATTCAGATTCAATCATTAGATATTGATATTTCTCTCTAGATCATTGATATTCCTCTCTAGATATTAAATGCTCACATTCCTCTCTAGATCATTAAATGCTCATATTCCTCTTCTAGATCATTAAATATTGATATTCCTCTTCTGGATCATTGATATTCCTCTCTAGATATTAAATGCTCATATTCCTCTCTAGATCAATCCACGTATTCTATCATTGCATCCTCATACCGGACACTCAGCGTCACTTGAGCTCGCTCGGGTGGTCAAATTTTTGCTTGTGGCAATTCCTCACCCTGGCTTCGCTCGGGTTTGTCTATTCTATCTTTGACCTCTTTGACCATCTATCAGATACTATGGAACCACGACTGTTCTCCCCTGTTGATCATTTGGACTTGGTGATCTCCCGGTCCAGCTATTCATACAGCTAGGAGTGAGAAAGATGACACTCTCCTCTAACAAAGCTTCAATATTCTTCTGGTTTGTCTTCCAGAAGGAGAACCTCGAGTCTTAACAGATCCTCACTTCAACAGGCCCCCCGGTTCGAGTAATCTATTGGTGATACGCTCCAAATAGTCTATTGGTGATACGCTCCAAATAAAATTGGTGATCTCCTCGCTGGTCCAAAATCTATTGGGTATACCTCCGTTTGGAATTAGATTCTGTGACCCACCTTCGCTGTGAATAAATCATGGTGATGCTCCTTCCTGGCTCGAATAGATTTAATTAGGTGATGGTCCTCCTTCCTGGTTTGTTGAATTAGGTTTAATTAGGGTCCCCTGGTTCATCTGGTCGACCGACCGAATTAATTATGTGTTACCTCACCTTCTGGTTCGTATTGTAGGCACTCCTCACCCCTGATTCATCAAATTAAAATCCATTATGTACTCCTCACATCCTGGTCGATTTGGTTCTGTTAGGTACTCCCACCGCTCGGGATCGTCGATAGTCTTTTTAACGGTACGATTCACCGCTTCGGTTGGATTAGAGTCTATGGTCCCACCGATTCGGTCGTCGAAGTCTTTATGGTCTCCAAACCGCTCGTCGAAAGTCTTGTTAACGGTACTACTCACCGCTTCGGTCGTCGAAAGTCTTTATAGGTACTCCAAACCGCTCCGGTTCGTCAAACTAAGTCTTTTAACTGTAATCTCACCGCTCCGGTTCGTCGAATTAAGTCAGTTAGATAACTCCTCACCGCTTCGCGGTTCGTCGAATTAAGTCTTTTTAACGGTACTTCCCACCGCTCTGATTCGTCGATTAGAGTCATTATAGGTACTCCTCACCGCTCTAGTTCTTCGATGAAAGTCTTTATGGGTCTCCAAACCGCTCGGTGTCGAAATTTAACAGTACTCCTCACTAGCTTCGCTGGTTCGTCAATTAGAGTCTTTTTAACGGTACTTCTCACCGGTCGTTGATTGGAGTCTTCATAGGTACTCTCACCGCTTCGGTTGGATTAAAGTCTTTATGGTCTCCTCACCGCTCCGCGGTTCGTCGAATTAAGTCTTCTTAACGGTACTTCTCACCGCTTCGGTTCGTCGAATTAAGTCTGTTAGATAACTCCTCACCGCTTCGTGGTTCGTCGAATTAAGTCTGTTAGATAACTCCTCACCAGCTTCGCTGGTTCGTCGAATTAAGACAGTTAGATAACTCCTCACCAGCTTCGCTGGTTCGTCGAAACTGAATCTTTTTAACTGTACTCCTCACCGCTCGCGGTTCGTCGAATTTCGTCCCTCATTATTACTCCAATCCTCCCTATACAATCCTCCGACCACACCACATCACAATGATCGTAATCCTCAATCTCAACCACCGTCAAATTGTCCTCCCCGTACGTCGGCTCGTACCACCTCATGTGCGAGATCAAGCGCTTCCCATCCACTAGAAAGTCCACGCTCCCCACAAAAAGCCCTATTGGAATGGAGATATGCTCCAACCACGGCTTCGTGTACGGAAAAAACGACTTGGAGTCTGGGGAGGTTTCTGGGTCCACCCACTTGTAGTGGTTTCCATTTTCGTAGTCCTGGCGAGGAAGCAACTGGTTTGAAAATCCCTCCTCCACGTAATGGCTCAACCACCAGTTCATCAACTTGGACAGCACAAACGATATGTTAAAGAGCGAGTTGACGTGGCGCACGCGGGGGTCTTTCGACCATTTGGTGGCTTTCCAGCCAAAGAGGAACTTGAACATGATATAGGCCGCAAAGTTGAAGAGCCGCGTGGTCCCTATGAGTCTGCGGAGATCGCCCATCAAGCGCAAAAACGCCACCATGCCGAAATTCATCTTGAAGTTGGTCCTGCCCTTGTTGTAGATGAACTTTAGGAAGCGTTTTTCGTGGAAAAGACGCCCGGGGAAGATTGCCGGCGCCAATGCGAAGAACATCTCCACTTTGCTGTGCACATGGGCCAAGTCTGGGTTTTTTAGCATGAGAAACGACTGCGTGCACCCTTGGGAATGGCCCACCAAAACGAGCTTGTCGTGGGGCTTGTGTGCGAGCACGTGCTCGATGATACACGGCAAATCAAAGTACGCAAGGTCCCTCACGTCCCAGTCCCAGTACTTTTCCGAGTACATCAAATTGCCGGTATAGCTGGAGTGCCGGGCCTCGAAATTGGCCCGGTTGTTTCCGAGCCACACATCGTACCCATTTTCGAGAAAGTAGTAGGCGAGCGAGTTTTGCCCGTTGGACAAATAGCAGCCCCCGCTCGAAAGAAGGCCGTGCTGCATGAGAATCGGCTTCTTCCGGGCCCGCTCCTCCTCGGTCTCGTGCCCATACACGACCCTGTGCAACGGAAGTACGTACCCATCCTCGGTAATGATGCTGTACTCAAGTAAATCGGCCCCTAGCTCCCGCGCATAGTACCGGAGGTCGCGTGTGATGCGCAATTTCTTGGTGTTGGGGTAGTTTTCGCGCGGAACGTACCCATTGTGTGTCTGGGGTTCTCCAGGCCGGTAGTGGTGCTCTGTGCCGGTGATGAGATGGTACAAGTGCAGGAATAGAGCCCCAAAAAACATGGTCTGGATGAATAGAAAGCTGCCAATGGTCGAAACACACACCCAGGCAAACGCTTTAACCGCCCCGTGTGTGTTTTTCTTGTCCCCGGGTTTCAAGTCCATAGAGATGTATAAATATGAAGCGATATGAAGCGATATGAAGCGATATGATAGCGATATGATAGCGATATGATAGCGATATGATTAAGCAATGATTCTATCAATGATTCTATCAATGATCTATCAATGATTCTATCAATAGTGGTGTTGTGGGTATTCTAGTCCGATAACGATTGTAGTCGGGTATAATGTTTTAGTCGGGTATATTAATAGTACTTCTTGTATGGTATCAATGTCTGGTGTATTGTATTCTCTCTGGTGTATTGGTAAGGTACTCTGGTATTGGTATAATTCTTCTCTTGGAACAATTGTATGCTCTGTATGTTGTGGTCTGCTATGCTATGATAATGTTATGCCGAGACCGATTAGCGAGTGTGATGTAGCGATACGATGTGGATCTATCAATTGGTCGTTATCAACCACCCAATCGTTGTCTATCACTCAATGTCTATCAATGTGTCTATGGTTGTAATGATCACTCAATGTCTATCTGTGTCTATCAATGGTTGTCTATGATCACTCAATGTATCAATGGTTGTCTATGATCACTCAATGTCTATCAATAGTCTCAATTCACTCAATCGTTCAGTCAATGTCAATCGTTGTCTATCAATCGTTATCAATCGTTATCGTGTCTATCGTTATCGTTGTCTATCAATCGTTGTCTATCTTTGTCTATCAATCTTCTCGGAGTGCTCGGAGGGCTGCAGCCCTAATAGATTGGCACGTGACCCTTACATAATCATCTTACATAATCTCCCCTGGTGAAAAGTTTTTTGGGTGAAATTTCTACGCTACCGCACACTAGACAAGATGGGTAAATCGTACGTACAAGGCAGCCTGCTGCCACGCTCAAACTAACGCCAGACATGGTTACAGATCGGGGACTCGTTACATGTTCCAGAGGGACTTTAAGAAGCACGGTGCCATCCCCTTGTCCACCTACTTGAAGATCTACAAGGTGGGCGACATTGTGGACATCAAGGCCAATGGTTCCATCCAAAAGGGTATGCCCCACAAGTACTACCACGGCAAGACCGGTATCATCTACAACGTTACCAAGACCTCTGTGGGTGTCATCATCAACAAGGTTGTGGGAGGCAGATACATTGAGAAGAGAGTCAACTTGAGAGTCGAGCACATTAAGCACTCGGCCTGTCGCCAGGAGTTCTTGAATAGAGTCAAGGCCAACGCGGCTTTGAAGAGAGAGGCCAAGGCAAAGGGCGAGACTGTTTTCTTGAAGAGACAGCCTGCCAAGCCAAGAGATGCTAGGGTTATCAAGACTGAGGGTAATGTTCCACAGACTTTGGCTCCAGTTGCTTATGAGACGTTTATCTAGTACACTGAGCGTAGCGAAGTGTACGAGATCTCAACTGTATATTAATAGAGTACAAGAGGACACTAGTCAAGTACACTGAGTTAGTACACTGAGCGTAGCGAAGTGTACGAAATGGCACACAATCAGGATAAGCGAGATAGCATGAGTACACTGTGCTCAAGTACACTGAGTCAGTACACTGAGCGTAGCGAAGTGTACGAGATACTCAACACTGTATATTAATAGAGTATAAGACTACACTGAGTCCGTACACTGAGCGTAGCGAAGTGTACGAAATTACTCAACACTGTATATTAATAGAGTACACTGTGTGCAAGTACACTGGGTACAAGTACACTGAGCGTAGCAGTGTACGCTAATCAGTGAATCATGATTACAGTATAATAATAGAGTACACTGGGTCAGTACACTGAGCGTAGCGAAGTGTACGAGATACTCAACACTGTACATTAATAGAGTACACTAAGGTACAGGGGCAAGCACACTTCGCTACGCTCAGTGTACGACACATGATTACTGTATTGATAGAGTATACAGAGCGTAGCGGTGTACGATTTTCACATAATATAAGCAATTGCCCACTTTTATTCTTTCTGTGATAGAATTGCATAGACATAGCATTGGAAGGTATTACGACCGTACTACATGTAGCACTATTGCATATGTTGCTCAAGGAATTGGGATCCCAAAACCCCGGGATTCATACCCCGCTTAGTGCCTACACATCTTAGAGTAGGTTTTGAACCAGGATGCCACACTAGAAATGTGTAGGTCAATATGATCTAGCACCTTTTGATGCAGTGAATCCACCCATGTACTCCGCCCAGCACATATAGCGGAGTCTGGTTTGCTACGTACCTATGTCCTCAATAAAGTCAGTTAGTCACATCCCACTCAGTAGTGGAATCCTAACAGCAATCTTGTGTAGAAATGCGATTAGAGATGGAGCAGATGAGTAGAAAGAAGGTTTATCGAACGTGTAATCAAACGTACTGTCATTCGCAAGGTCAAGAGTCTTGCGTGGTGCTCACCAGCACGCAGTCATCACGTTCTTTTGCTGGAGATGGATGAAGAACCGTAAGGAGTTCTTCATATTTGAAGACTCTTCGCGAATTCTTCGGATTTTCGTTGAAGACTCCGCGGAGTATTCATTTTATTCGGTTGAAGAACTCCGTAAGGAGTTCTTCAGATTTTTTCTTCAGCTTCCTTTTGAGAACTCCTACGGAGTTCTCAGATTTTGATCAGAAGTTCTCTAATGTCTGTCGAAGTAACAAGATTGTTGCGCCAAACATTGTCACCACTTGCACCCAGAATCCCGTACGGAAAACATTCTCGGAGCCGAGACTCAACAAGGGGAACGGTATGACATACGCGAGATTTCATCATGTGTATAAAACTTGGAAGGTCATATGGATTTTTTTTCGGCCCCCGTCCTATTTATAGTGTGTTTTGTCCGGGTAACTTTTCGCACCTATCATCGCATCAATTAGCGTTAATTTTTCACTCACATGGCCAAGCGGAAAAGCGACCAGCCGGTCAAGAAAGCAGGCGGAAAGAGGACCAGAAAAGAGGAAAAGAATGACGACGCATTGCTCAGTGTTGAGGCCATTGATCTGTTGGCCTCAGAAGTCCTCAATTCAAACAAATACAACAACATTGTCACCCTCATCGCACAGTACGAGCCCATCGTAAGGGCCCTCACAGAGAAGCACGACGATAAAATAGATCACCTTGCTCGAAAACTCTCCTTGAGCCTCTACCAATGCTTCCAGAAGCTCTTGAGTGACAAGCTCTTGGTCAGAGACCCTTCACAAGAAAAGGACGAAAAGAGACAGGTGGTGGCCAAATGGGTGCTGGAAAAGTACGAGCAGTTCAAAAAGACGTCGCTCGATGCCATGGCCACGGTTTTGGCAGGTCCCACATCGTTCCAGTTGGATTTGGTGGATATCCAGCTCGATCTCATCAAGTTGGAAAACTCCCACTTTGGCGAATCGCTCGATGCGTACTATCCGAGCACGTCATATAAAAGGCTTGTTCAGAGCATTTTACAGAGCACTCACGGTGAGATAATGGGCGACGGCACATCGCTGGACTATATATTGCTTGAGTTCCTTGAAAAGTACAAAAAGTGCTACGATTTGCAATACTACTTGTGGGTGGGTCTAGCAGATATTGAGGAGTCAAAGGAATCTAAAGAAGTTCTCTTTTCCAAAATATATACCGTGTTAAAAGTACCCATCAGCATATCAGAGCCCAAAGAACTCCCCACATGGGTTCTGGGCACGCTTCCAAGCAACGCATACAAGCCCACGCAGTTCCAGGCGCATTTCCAAAAGGCTTTCCTTGCATTTTTGACCCTTCCCTCCACTTTGGAACAGCACAAGAATATTCTTCTCATCTTGCACAAGCGGGTAATTCCATTCATGGCACAGCCAACACGTCTCATGGACTTTTTAACAGATTGTTACAACATTAAAGGCGACGAGGTGGTTCCTATTCTTGCGTTGAACTCCTTGTACGAGCTCATGCGCCAGTACAACCTCGAGTACCCCGATTTCTACACCAAACTCTACTCGCTTTTGACGCCCCAGCTTCTCTATACTCGGCACAGGTCGCGGTTTTTCCGTCTATGCGACTTGTTTCTCAGCTCCACGCATTTGTCGGTCAATTTGGTGGCCTCGTTCATCAAGAAATTGGCCCGTTTGGCCATGGCCCTGACTGCCTCGGGAGTGGTCATTGTGATTCCATTCATCTATAACCAGCTCAAAAGACACCCGTCGTGTATGGTGATGGTCCACAACCCTACGCAAAAGCTGGTGAAGGACGATCCGTTCGATGTGGATGAGAAAAACCCCCTCAAAACAAACGCAATGGCCTCGTCCTTGTGGGAAATGGAAGCGTTGATGTCTCACTATCACCCAAATATCTCCACGTTGGCGAGAATATTCTCAGAGCCGTTCAGGAAACCCAGTTATAATATGGAGGACTTTTTGGACTGGAGCTATGCCTCGCTTATGGAGAGTGAGGCGGGGAGGAAGTATAGAGGCCATGCGGCGTTGGAGTTTGAGGAGGTGAGTGTGGTGGGGTATATGGATGGGTGGAAGGTCTAAACAATTGAGCGCAGCGAAATTGTTTGCATCCATAAAGAGGAGTCATACACTTCCGAAAGAAGGAAGTCAACATGTATTTCATATCGCTAATATGGTTGGTATTTAGGAGTTATAGAAACAAAGGCATAGCACGTGATGGAGTAGGATCGCAATTCAATATTTGAATTCACCCAGCAGAAATTTCTTTACAGTGGCTTTGCCACTGTAGCAATGAGCAAGTGATCGTAAGCTTATGTTCGCACATGACCAACAACTAGTCATCCCATGTTTTTTGTGGCTCTGTCAAGATAGAAGAACTCTATAGGGCATTTTTTGCAGCCATCCGAAAAAGGAAAGTTTTTCGACCAGTTGAAAAAATATTATTGCAACCAAAGCACACGTTTGCCTATACAGATTAACCATGACCTATTGGACATGGCTCAGTCTGATTTCACTAACATGGAGCTTTCCACATAAAGTAATATCACGTCGATCTTTCATCTGACAAATAGGTCAGAAGCTGTGACCGGTGGTCACACTTTGAAAGACCTCTCATGCTTAACATTCACAATGGACAAACGTTATTGTGGAGAGTGGTACCAATGAGCTTGTTCGGTACTTCTTGGACAGTCCAGGGATACTGGCTTTTCTGGCATGAGCCTCAATATGTATTACTCCATAGTTGATACAGTCAAGCACCTTGAAATCTCCAGACTTGCACTTATAGAAAATGAGAAAATAAGATCAATCGAGAGAGATCTAGGAGATATGATGTCCGGACTGGGCACTCGAGGCAATTCACTGCATTTATGAATTATAGTGTTTCTTAGTTCTCAATAGCCTGATGAGGATTAGTTAGTCTTTTCCGAGTCTCAGACTATAGTACACTGAGGGAAGCGAAGTGTACGGTTACTATAATAGATACACATGTTCGCTCAGTGTATTATAATAAATACATATTATGTTTGCAATTTTGATCCTGCTTTTGGATCTTCTGAGTATGTCAGATCAGTGCCTCGCCTAGCTAAAATTTCCTCAGAAACAATAAAAATCATTCTGGTCTTCTCAACAGAATGGATTCAGGACAACTGGTTACTGAATACTGGTAAGCCAAATTTGGTCCATGAAGAGCTCTCACTAGACCTTTCTCACTTACGTATATAGCTCTGTATTTTTCACTTCTTTCACTCACTGGTGAATAGTCTCCTATGCTGGTTTCAAATACATCTTAAACTCGAATAATCACTGTTAATCCCTTCCAACACTGTATGAACCGCCATAAAGATTGTTAATGTGGTTTATGAAGCATTCAGTATATAGAGAATGATTGGTGGGCTTGTGGAAAGAACAGAGGGCAAAGTTAAATAAACATGGTCAGTTACAGACAACTTTCCACCGACACTTTGAAAGAATCTCATCAAAGGCACTGGCTCTTCATATTCACAGTCGCAAGCTACTCACTTGTCTCAGAGTATTATATTTCAGTCAATACTGTATTCATATCAACACCAGATGGTCTAATTCACGGCAAACTGGACTCACCTTTGATAGTTCCACATTTCATTCTACGATCACATTGAGTAAGCTAAAATTTACGGGATTGATACTGCTGATTTTGCACCCAACACTGAACACAGTTTGCACAATACGAAGGGTGAGTTCTGAATGCTCAGTAAAAGTTTGGTAACCCAAAAATACGAGAGATAAAGTTATACGAGAGATCTACCATAACAGACCTCCGTAACGCTAATAAGGGACGATATGTAGTGTTTATCAAATCACGGAGTATGCCCAGTCAGACAGCTGAAAATCCAAATTTGGCCCCCCCAGGTCATTGAATAGCAGTCCTCTGACTATTGAGCTCGTTTGACTTGTTTATGCCAAAAATTCAAGATTTGAGAAAATGTAGTTTTGCAAAGCTACACCTCGTAGTGCCTGGATATTCGAACAACCAATGAGAATGATCTAGCGAAGAGAGATACAAGAATAGCCAAATAAACCCTTTTCAGGGCCTGTCCCAAAGATATCCTGGACAATTGTACTAATATCATTATCTCCGCCATTGATATATCAAAAGTATTCAATGTAGTATTCACCTGAATGGAGACATACCAGACTTGACAAGAACACTCAAACTATGTCCTCTTTCTGACTATTAGGTCAAAACTGTCCTGTCTGCAACTATGAATATCTTTGTTTGTCCTAGCCACCCGATTCTGAGTGGAGCAATTGAGAAGAACGCTGACTCACTACCTAGAAAGTAACAAAATTGACGAAATCAAACGAAATGAGATTGCGATTGAGTAATTTATGATTGGTAAAATCGAACGATCAATGGTTAGTGAGATTGAGAGAGTTGTAATCGACCACTAGAGATAAGTGAGATTACTCAGATTCACTAAAAAACTCACAAACTCATTCCTCATAACTAAGATACATAGAGAAGCTCACTGGCTCACAAACTAAAAACTAATCTCACATCCACACGTGGAACTAAGAAACTGGGAAGATCACATGAGTGAATACTCAAAAAAAATAGTGAACAGTATGAGCATAACTAGCATTTGTATCTGAGCGAGATGTGATCTGAGCGAAGCGAAGATCACTAAGAGCTTTACAAATATGTCATACTTTATTGCGGCATGACTGGCATTTGTATCTGAGCGAGATGTGATTTGAGCGAAGCGAAGATCACTAAGAGCTTTAAAAATACGTCATACTTTATTGCGGCATGACTGGCATTTGTATCTTCGCTTCGCTCAGATACAAAGTGCTCAGATACAAAGCGATACAAATAGTTTTAATTATGTCGAAAAAGGAAATGTAATTATATACAGGTATTTCCCAAAAGGGTAAATCTAAAGTGTACGCGTCAAGGATACCTTAGTCACAAAGTACTCTATGTAGAAGCCTCGTTTTGCTTCCTATCTATCTAGTCTATTTTCTCTCTTGTCTCCTTTCTCTCTTGTCTCCTTTCTCTCTTGTCTCCTTTCTCTCTTGTCTCCTTTCTCTCTTATCTATCTAGTCTCCTTTCTTCCTACATCTTGTCTCCTTTGCTCCTTCTCAGCCTTTTCTTGAATTTTTTCCAATTTTCATAAAACCGTAGACGCGTAGAGGAAAATAGAAGTGATGTTCTTTTGAAAAGGGGTTGTGGCAGCTTTTAGTGAGGAGGTCTTGTTCTAGACATGCTTATTTATTAAAGCAAAGGTTGTTATCAATTCTATTAAAACAACGAAGTGAGGTTTATACTCAGTTCTCCTTATTTATTAGAACCAACAAAATTGGTTCTGTTGAATCTCTATCACTCACCTTCGCCAGGTTGTTTTTATTAGAAACCAACGAAATTGGTATCTATCACTCACCTTCGCTGCTCAGGTTCGTTTTTCTTGGTTTCTCTATCACTCACCCTCGCTACGCTCAGGTTCGTTTTTTCTATCACTCACCTTCGCTGCTCAGGTTCGTTTTTCTTGAAATTATCACTCACCTTCGCTACGCTCAGGTTCGTTTTTTTCGTTTTTTTTATTATGGACTCCTCCGACGCCGTCTTCAGCGACCGCGTCAAAATCTTCCAAGACTTCCTCGACCAACTAAATGCCCCCTACCGCAACCAGATCAAAGACATGCTCAACAAAGGGCGGTACCGTCTCACTGTATCCGTGGACGAGATCCGAGACTTTGACAAAAGCCTCTGGAACGGTCTCCTTCGCCAGCCCGCCGAGTTCCTTCCAGCATGCGAAAGGGCTCTTCGCGACACCGTCATGACCATCTACGACCCCAGCAACCCCCAACACGAGTACGATGCCAACCAACAGTTCTATCTCAGCTTCAAAGGGTCATTTGGGGAGCACCACAAGACCCCCCGGACGATCGACCTGACGTATCTTGGAAAAATGGTTTCTATCGAAGGTATCGTGACACGTGTCTCACTTGTACGTCCCAAAATCATCCGGCTGGTGCACTATGCCGAGAAAACCAACAGATTCTATGCCCGTGAGTACAAGGACCAAACCACGTCTTTTGACCCCATTGCCACTGCGGCCATCTATCCTACCGAGGATATGGAGGGGAACCGACTCACCACAGAGTACGGGTACCTGACGTATCGCGACCACCAAAAGATTTCTGTACAGGAAATGCCCGAGTCTTCTCCACCAGGACAGCTTCCCAGAAGCGTGGAGATTGTATTGGACGATGATTTGGTCGACACCACCAAGCCAGGTGATCGTGTGCAAATTGTAGGAGTGTACAGGGCCATGGGGGGAGGCAATAGTGGTGCGTTCCGGACCGTGGTGTTGGGCAACTCAGTGTACCCGCTCCATGCCAGATCGACTGGAGTGGCTGCGCAAGAGGTGTTGACGATGCAGGATATACGGAACATCAACCGTATGGCGAAGGAGCGCGGGATCTTTGATATTCTCGCGCAATCACTTGCCCCCTCCATCTATGGGTTTGAGTATATCAAGAAGGCTGTTCTTCTCATGCTTCTTGGGGGAGTGGAAAAGAATCTCGACAATGGAACACACTTGAGAGGAGATATCAATGTTCTCATGGTGGGCGACCCGTCCACGGCCAAATCGCAGGTGTTGCGGTTTGTTCTCAACACGGCCAGCTTGGCGATCGCCACGACGGGGCGCGGGTCGTCCGGCGTAGGTTTGACGGCTGCCGTCACTACCGATAAGGAAACGGGAGAGCGTCGTTTGGAGGCTGGTGCCATGGTATTGGCCGATAGAGGTGTGGTGTGTATCGATGAGTTTGACAAGATGAGCGATGTGGACCGTGTGGCTATCCACGAGGCCATGGAGCAGCAAACGGTCACTATTGCCAAGGCAGGGATCCATACCACTCTCAATGCCAGATGCTCTGTTGTGGCTGCAGCGAACCCGGTCTTTGGCCAGTACGATGTTCATAAGGACCCCCACAAGAACATTGCGCTCCCGGATTCCCTCTTGTCTCGTTTCGACCTTTTGTTTGTGGTCACAGATGATGTTCTGCCTGTTCGTGATCGGGTCATTGCCGAGCATGTGGTGAGGATGCACCGGTTTGTTCCGCCTGGTCTTGCTGAGGGAGAGCCTGTTCGTGAGGCTGCCAGTGTAACCTTGGCTGTAGGCGATGCCACTGCCCGAGAAAACGAACAGAGCGAGCAGCCAGTCCATGAAAAGTTCAATGCCTTGTTACATGCCCATAAGAAGGGCCCGTCGCTTCTCCTGGTGCCGTTTCTCAAAAAGTATATCCAGTACGCAAAACAGAGAGTCATGCCAGTATTGACATCAGCTGCCTCAGACTACGTGGTGGCCACATACGCCTCGTTGAGAAATGATGTGGTCGACAATAACCAGAGAAACACCGCGCCAATCACCGCACGTACGCTCGAGACCTTGATTCGTTTGGCCACCGCCCACGCAAAGGTCCGTTTGTCAAAGACTGTCGAGGTGAAGGACGCCAAGGTCGCCGAGGAGTTGTTGAGGTATGCTCTTTTCAAAGAGGTGGCCAAGAAGACTAGAAAGCGCCAAAAGAGGCAGGAGGACGAGGAGGACGAGACAGAGGAGGAGGATGAGGAGGTGGAGGAGTTGGAGGAACAGTTCCAGCCGTTGAATGTCTCGGAAAACAGAGAAAGAGAGAGGGCCAATTTGGCAAATGCCCAGCATGTAAACACGGCCATGGGTGGGTTGAGTGCAGAGAGGTATGCGACCTTGGTGAGGATCATGGCTAGAGTGATGCAGACACCCTTGTTTGAGAATGACTTTGGGGCCGCGGCGATCGAGAGCGTGGTGGAGGCTGTGAATGGGGAGTTGCCGCAGGAGGAGGCGTTTGGGGGGGAGGAGATGGAGGAGGGGTTGGAGAGGATGCATGGGGAGAATAAGGTTTTTGTGAGTGATGGGAAGGTGTGGAGGATTTAGCGAATTCGAACTCTCGCGAAGCGAGAGTGAGAAAATATATCAGCCCACGAGTTCCACACTCTCGAAGCGGGAGTGAATACTATATCAGCCCACGAGTTCCACTCTTGCAAAGCGAGAGTGAATACTATATTAGCCCACGAGCTCCACTCTTGCGAAGCGAGAGTGAGTAACGGTATTAGCCCTAAGAACTCTACTCACTCTCGCGAAGCGAGAGTGAGTACCTATCATCCCACGAGCTCTAGTGAGTTACGTATAGCCACACGTGCTGAGTGTGCTCACTGAACAACTCGCAACATCCATCTACGGCATCGAGCGAGAGTACTCAATCTACGTTATCGCGAGTCAATACGTGAGTGAGCTTAACTTCATGAACGCAGAGCTACAGAGTACTAGAGAGCTCGCGAAGTTACATAGCTCACGGTTAAAGGGCTTCCACGCGGTGATTCAACGAACTATGTACTGGCTTAATTACAACTGTCCTGGTCCCCGGTGTACAGCTGTTTTTTGGCTCAATTGGGTTAAACTGTTTCCTGGGGTTCATCTGTTCCTGGAGGTTCATCTGTTCCTGGCTAGGTTAAACTGTATCCTAATCTGTTCTGGTTGCCTTTGTACAGCGTTACTGGTGCTCACGCTCGGGTATCAGCAACCCTGGGAGATCAATAAGCAAGACATCGTCACACCTATGGTATGGCTGCGTGGGAAAAAGCTGTTGCTAAGACTGCCACGAGATGAATAATGAGAAGAGCCATCTGTACTACCTGTGCTATTGTGTGAGGATAAAGCACACTTGAACCTTGGTGCTGAGAATTAGAGTCGACTGCTGTGACAGTCAAGACGCCTGTGAGTTGGCGGCCGTGTATCCAATAGGAATGTAAGATTATTTGAGAGTTGTATGTTTAGAATGTAGGCACTGAGACTAAGGTTCAAATGGAGTGTTTTTAGGCGTTTTCCCTCCGTACTATCTTATTGGCGCACTGCCGATACAAGTACAAGATGGGCGAATGAAACACGAACTAAACATGAATAACCTCATAAACCTAAACCTCAAATAAATTTCAAATTGGCTGGACCTCAGTCTCAAATAACTGGTACAAAATCTCAACTTAGCGTCAACTAACCAACAACCTCGAATAACCTCTATAAACCTTAAACCTCAAATAAACCTCAAAAACTTGAATTAGCATCAAATCAACCAACAACCTCGAATAGCCTCATTAGACCTTAAAGTCTATAAACCATTAACTGAACCCAAAATCTCACTTTTCAAATCAACAAACCTCGAAAACCTAGAATAATTGAATATGAGCTATACCACCAAACCGGTTAGCGTAACCTTATTTCAATCATATTGGGATCCACTGCTACTATTTGCAAGGAGATGCTCTGAGATGAGGTCGTTGTGTGAAGGTAGTGCTAACGCATTACATGTAATACTGGCCTGAGGTCAGATGTCCCAGACTGTGAGAACTATATAACCTCAAATAAACTAAACTTCTAATTAACTAAACCTCAGAAACATTAAATGAACTAAACTTCTAATTAAATAAGCCTCAACAAAACCTGAAACAAACCTCGAATAAAATGCACTGTAATTAACTACCTCAAACAAACTTAACCTCAACTAACACAACTTAACCTCAATCCCCAAACCAACTAAGTGAACCTCGAATAAACCAAATTAACTAACCTCAAAAAATCTCAAATCATTGGACCCTTCTCTTACTTCTTCTGTTACTTTCGGGTAAGCTGTTTAGTAGAGCTGGTCTGGTTTGGCATTTGTGAGGTATTCAATGATTGACTGATATCATTCGAGTGGAGATTTCCATAAGAACAGTCACAGTGATATGTGTTTGTTGTACGACCATCTAATGTGTGAAGAGCCACGAAGGGATAGGGTTACAATTTTAGTGGACAGGTGAATTATGTTTCGAGCCTATTTATCTGCAAATGCGAGATGTTTAAATTGTGAGTTTAATGTAACGTTTCAGCAATAATAGCGATTCCCTCCCTTGAGCTTTTTTGAGCTCCCAGTGAAGTGATGTCTTAAGATGGGATGTCTTCAATATGGCATGTTTAGAAATGGTTAAAAGCCGAATTCTCTGAGTTAACAGACTATATAAATGTGTTTTCAGGGCATATAAACATATTCTAAAGATCATATCCCTTGCTGTTCTGTATGACTGCCCTTGCTACGTCATTTGTTCACGTGATCCTATTTCCGTCATTTTAGACACGCAGTATAGCCGCGTGAGGCGGATATCTAAAATGACGTTAGCCGAGCGACAAAAAATATTGGCATCACGCAAAGAGTGTTGTCTAGAAAGATGAATTGGGCATCGAGCGACCATCAACGGCTTACCTGCGAACTCTAATATAGCGGGAAAAGACAATGATGCGCAGAATGCAGAGAAACAAGGCACTAGCAGGATCCAATAGCAGAATACAATAACTCCAGACACCATTCAAAAACAAGCAGTACCAATAGAATCAAGAAACAGTACCAATAGAATCAAAGTACTTCTGATTCGTTCCAGTACCCTATGTGTAGCTATTGTTACCTTTCGAAAACACTCACTATTTGTAATCGCCTACCACTATGAATGTGAGCCTGTCAGTATTCTATGGAGTGTGAAACCTCCACTATTACTGTGAGCCTGTCAGTAGTCTATAAAGTGTGAAACCTCTACTATGACCATATGAACCTGTACATCGACTCTGGCTATGTGGTACTTTTGTAAAAACATTTCTTGGCCGTTGAAATGGCTGCCAAAAAAGAAGCCACATTTTTATCATCTGGGACTTTGATGCCCTCTAACAAAACTGCGTTGAGGTAGCAGCAATGGTCCAAAAAGATACACTTGAACTACTTCAACAGCCTTCTACCGTCGTGTTGCTTGGTGTTGTATATGGACATTATCATCGGCCACCGATCTTTTTTCAAAACAAAAATTACACATGATTAGAGCAGCGGCAAGGGGAAGAGAAGTATCCAGCAACCCACCATAATGATCAGCTGTCCCACATCAGTCATTTGCCCCATAGGTGCCACAGCATGTCGATTCCATGTATCGCTATGCCACAACATATCAGAACCATCAGTGTGTCATGTTGATCTACCATGGGCGTGAGACACTCTACGCATAATGTTTTCTGTTGAACAAAACACACGATGACCCCAATCGTGTGTATACTGCCTGCCAAGGAACAAGGCTCATCACTTGATTACTGCTGATGCATGCTCTACACTCTTCAACGATTAATCAACTATCGTATAACTATAAAACCGAAAAGAAGGTATCAAAATTAAATAAAGATGTTTAAGCAAACAACATAGCCAAGGCAATCCACAAAGCAGAGCTTCCGACGGTAGCAGCGACACCCTCGTAAGTGACCACGGACTGCACAGGGGCGATGGACGAAACAGACGAAACAGGCGCGACAGGAGCGACAGGAGCAACAGACGAAACAGGTGCAACAGGAGCAACAGGCGCAACAGAAGATGGAGCCGTGACAGACGTGACAGTTGTTGGGATAACAACAGACACAGTGGTGGACACAGTGGTGGTGTAGGTAACTGGGTTACCGTTGTTGTCAGTGGTGACAACAAACTCACACGACTTGGTGGTGGCCTGGCCGTTGGAGGTCTCGGTGATCTCGGAAGTGTAGTGGGAGCACACATCACAAGGGATGGTAACGGTCTCAGTCTGGTGCACAGTCGAAGTCACAGCGTTGCCCTGGTTGTCGGTGGACACCTTGATGTCGCACGACTCGGTCACGGTCTTTCCAGAAACATCAGTGGTAACAATGGTGGTTGGGTATTCGGAGCAAACCTCACACACAGTGGTGGCGCACTCAGTGCAGACAGGGTCGGTAACGGTTGTCACAGAGCCGTTAGCGTCAGTAGTAACGACAATGTCCTCAGTCTTGGTCACAGGGTTGCCGTTGGAGTCAGTGGTAACAATAATCTCCTCAGTCTTGGTGACGGGGTTGCCGTTGGAGTCAGTGGTGGTCACAACGGTGGTGTAGTCGGTGCAGGCAGTGCAAACTGGCTCAGTAATGGTCGTGGCAGATCCGTTAGCGTCGGTGGTAACAACAACATCCTCAGTCTTGGTAACAGGGTTGCCGTCAGAGTCAGTGGTAACAATAATCTCCTCAGTCTTGGTGACAGGCTTGCCATCAGAGTCGGTGGTGGTCACAACGGTGGTGTAGTCGCTGCAGGCGGTGCAAACTGGCTCAGTAATGGTCGTGGCAGATCCGTTAGCATCGGTGGTAACAACAACATCCTCAGTCTTGGTAACAGGGTTTCCATCAGAGTCAGTGGTGACAATAATCTCCTCAGTCTTGGTGACAGGCTTTCCATCGGAGTCAGTGGTGGTCACAACGGTGGTGTAGTCAGTGCAGTCCGTGCAGTCGGTAGACGCAGGATCAGTGGAGGTGATGGTAGAGTCGGCAGTGTTGGAAGCGCTGGCAGAGTCGGTGGCACTGGCAGAGTCGGTGGCAGAATCAGTAGCAGAGTTGGAAGCACTGGCAGAGTCTGTGGTGCTTGCAGACGTGCTGTCAGCAGCATCAGAAGTGGTAGTGCTGTCAGAAGCATCAGAAGTGGTGGTGCTACTAGACGCATCAGAAGTGGTAGAGGAAGAAGCGGACGACACAGTGGAGGAAGAGTCAGCAGTTGGCCACTCAGGAGGAGGAACACAGGCCTGGCACACAGCAGGTCTGGTGGTGTCTGGAACTGGACCGGTGTAGGAAACGGCGTTCAACAAGTTGGAAAGGCCGGTACCGATGTCACCGTTAACAACCCTGAAGAGAGACTCGTCGTAGCCTGTACCAATCTTGAAGTTCTGGTGGGCGACACCCGAGTACAAGGTCAAGACACCGGTTTCGTTGTTGTATTTGTAAGGCTTGAGAACGTTAAGAACCAAGCTCAAGCCAATGGTGTTGCCGTCACCGAAACCACGGACGTCAAAGTTTTGGGCGGCGGAAACAGCCTGCACAACAATGTTAGAGGTCTTCTCAGACATGTAAATGATCTGCTGCTCGTCAAAGGACAACAACGCGTTAGAGATGTGGAGGGTGGAGCCTTCACCAACGTCAATGCACCCAGCACCTACAACCTTGGTGGACTGGCGCAAGTTCTCACGGTGGACACAGATGGTACCCTCGTTGGTGATGGTAGAGCCTGGGGATCCAATGTTGACCTCACCGGCAGAACGCTCGTTTTGCCAGAAGGACATCAACCCGGTGTTGGTCCACTTGATGGCGGTGATACTCATGATGGGCACACCAACACTTCCATCAGCAGCCATGAAGAACTGGCCGGAGTTGGAGAAACTCGAGCCCACAAGGTTGAAGTTGGGCACCGTCACAGAGTGCGCGGAATTGAAAGACACAATTCCGTCGTTGGAAATGTGGTTGACAATTCCAGTGAGGATCACCTGCAACGCAATGGTCTTCTTGTCGGACGAGATGTAGAAACCAGCATTCTTCTCGACATTAAGCGACCCAGAGAAGGAACTGAAGGCGTTGTCGATGATGGACCAAGAGCCCCCCAGCAAAATGTCAATGTCACCGATATCCAAGTTGATGGAACCAGTAGTGACTTTCTTTTGGCTAACCACAAGGGCATTTGCAGACGCTAAAAGGCCAAGGACCAGAACAAGTGTTTTTGAGAGCATAGCGAGTGTGTGTTGTTTGAATGGCGTCCGAAGAGCCCTTTATATATTCTTTGGTCTGGCTGTGAATGAAAAGAAACGAGGCAAGACTAACAAGAATAAGAAATGAAAAATATACGGGGAAGGAGGAGAGGTGAAAATAGGGGGAAAAAGGAGTGGAAACGTGTGGTGAGGAGAGGAGAGTTGGGGAGAGCAGAGGAGAGCAGAGAATGAGAATAACAGAGATGAAGTAATTTGTCTTTCATGGTCAGACATTGATTTCGTACCACACACACGAGACGGAAACACGACGTGGATGCATAAACACAATAAGAGTGCTACAAAAGCAACAAGTCCAGAATGGGAAACCAGTCACAGATGCAACTGCATAGGACGCCCTAAGTTTCCTCTTATGGATAGGTTATGCATCTGGTCCATTGCCCCTGACTTAAGGTTAGGTTGCACATGTACACAATAATTTGTGCAGCACAAATGACCATACTCGGCCGAGGTTAGCCTCATCTGGGCGGATAAATGCCCAAAGTGTCATTTTGCCCCAAAAAAATAATTGTTAGCGAGCTCGCCTATGCGGGGTCACACCTGCACATGCATTGTTGTGCCATCCACACCTTTGGCATTTTGCTTGTTTGCAGCCTAAGACCCACTTAGACAGTGCCCACAAATCTATGTGTTGAGCATCATTCGCTGAAATCTAATGCCGTTCCAAGGTTATGAGGCAACAGGCGCAAAAATAGGAAAACAAACTTTAAACTTTTACGACGACCCAGGGCACATACCTATTCACGCCATCATGTACATAGTGTTGTCTTTGAAGTGGTCACTAGTTCTGTCTGTCAGGTGCGTGAGCTGGCGGCACACATCCCTTGACACATCCCTTCGGCGCTTTTTGAGAATGACCGATTTTGACGCCATCTTTTTGACGTTGAAGTTGTGTCTTGAACTGCCGTTTCGGTGATGGGCGACATCTCGGTCTTGTGTCAATGGGCTTATTGCATGACAATACGAACGCGTCGTGTTTGAGGCGGCATTTGCATCTGTCAACGATTCACAAATGCCTCGATTGTCATCCTATTGTCAAGAGGTACCCCCACCCCACACATACAAATTAACTTTAGGGATTTTGCATGCATGTTTTTATTTCCGAGTGGTGCGTCTGGGCTTTTTTTAGACCTTTTCTGCATAAAAAGCGCCCTAACGTCTTTTGTGTATTGCTTTTTGGCAGGCAAGACATACTGCCATAAGCCTTGATACTCAACCCTATCATATCGAGGACTCATACGACCACATAATTTGAGAGGAAAATGCTCCGCACACTATAGCCATTGCCGGCGTAGAGGTGGTGTGAGGAAAATAGCGTGAGATGAAGACTACCCAAAACAGTAACGCGGGAAGAGACAGTACAAAACCGAATAACATGAATCGAGGCGACAAGAACGGATGCAATCGTTTTTCTCGAGAGTTCCAAGATAGTTTATTTCACTCCTTCGAACAATCGAAGCCGAGGCAAGACGTTGGTGGAACGCGCAAATTTACTGAGGTGAACTCTATTCCATTACGGGTGTTAAGGTAATTGTTGATTTGCTCCGCGTCCACGCTCGTTTCTTGAGGATTCTTGGATCCATGCGGCATGTCCAATTCACATGTTGTCCTTTGGATGACCTTTCGGGTATTCTATTTGCGTATACGCTCTTGGTGCGTTATTGCATCACTCTATGAAGTCTGTATCCTATTATGGCATCTTTTTCATGTGCTGCCTGTCTAACTTCCATTGGCTCTTGCATCGAATCTTGGTGTTTCGCTTCCCTGATCTCTATAACTTGCCAGCTCGCCTATTTGCTGTCTTTAGAGCTCTATCACATGCTGTGGTTCTTTCTCTGAGGGCATCTACCGGTATAACTTGTACTCAGACTATATAGAATGAAGGTATTTTTCAAGAAATTTGCAAAATTAGCAAAATTTTCAAAACAAATTACCTATGGCGTATTACCTTTGGCGTATACGCCAAAGGTCAATAACAATACAACGTATTTCTCTATGTCAATAAAGTCATCCTTATGAATGCTCTATTGCGTGCAGTACATCTAGTTGACGAGATGCAATTCCTCGCTATCCCATACCCAGGCTGTATATTTTGTTTAGGCCTATTTGGGCTCCGTCTATTTGTTCTGTACAGAGAATCTATTGTTCTGCGCTCGTCTGCAACACAGACCTCTTAAAGTTCAGTATCTGTGAGGGCCTGCATGCTTGCATGCTCGTATAATCCCGTTAAGGCAAAGGCTTAGACGTAATGAAAAGAAAAGCGAATCTAAGCTGGTTTCTTTTGAAGTTAAGTAAAGCTGAAGATCTTGAGCCTGTCCAGTATAACAAGGTATTTTACCTTTGTACATCCGTGGGAAGAGAGCTAATTCTGCAAGGGCCTCGGTTTAGCTCGATCTAAAACTTGCGCAACGTGCGTCTATAGTGACTTGCACGAGCTTAAAAGTATCCGCCTTTTCCACATTGGGCATTTTTTCTATCATCAACGCAACAAGTTGTTGCGAAAAGTTTAATATGGTGAATGTGTATGGGATGCAGCAAATTTAAGCGAGCTCTTGGTCACAATGGATCTATTGTTGTGATGGCTCTGCTTGCGTGTTTCGCCAATGCTTGCATTCGCTAACGCCTGTGATTTATCTACGTTCGGTAGTCTATTTTCTTCGGTAAGGCTTACCAGAACTTTTTCATGGTGTCTTGACAATTCATTTTGTTCCAAGATGCCTGACTTTCTCGAATATTCCCATACATGATCAGAAAGCATCTGCCACTTAGAAAGTTTATGCGTGCTGGGGATACCTTTGCCATGAATAGGATCCATGTGCTCTCGGTGCATCTACTCGGCTGCTATATGTATCCGTCGCCTGCATGTACATTGCCAGCATGCACTCATACGCTTGGCATGTCAGGTCTGGAATAGAGTGGAGAAAGCATGAGATCGAATTTCACCTATTAGGCCAAGTCACAAAAGCACCTCAATAGTCCCAAAAAATACGTGTTGCACTGAACAATTCTTTACTCCCATTTAGTTTTAGACAAGGTACTCTAGAGGTCATTAAATGTAGAGTGGCTTGTTGGCTTGATGTTCCTATTATTTGTGTATCCCTTCAATGGGGTGTATCCTTTCTGTATTAATGGGGTGTATCCCTGTCTATTGGTGTATCCCTTTCTATTGGTGTGTCCCTTTTCATTGGTGTATCCCTTTCTATTGGTGTATCCCTTTCTATTGTACTAAATGGGTATATCCTTTCTCTATTTGTACTGGGTGTATCCTTTCTATTCGATCGTTTCAACGGGAGTCCTTTTTTCGTAGGTTCTTGAAGTTGACTGATTTGGCTGTGTTTTGATTACATAATGAATGCTTATATAATATGTGGCGCACAAAAGACCTCCTATGAGGCGGTGTCTCGGCCGAATAGGTGGCTTGAGGCGGTGATCTGAGTGCCTGTGGAGTCGCGTTCGTGATAAGGCAATCGCTATTCCCAAACATGTACTATGCAATAGATCAATATCAACTCAACTAATACTATCCATCAATACCTATATGCACTACTATCTATCAATTCCTATATACACTACTATCTATCATACCTCTATGCACTACTATCTATCATACCTCTATGCACTATCCAATAGATCTATCTATTCACCCTCGGTAGAACTCTGTGTTTAACCGCTTCGCTCTAACTATGCTAGAACCCTACCTTTTGCCGCAACTCAACCCTTTAACTATCGAACCACTTTTTCGAGTCCATAACCATGCAATAGATTCAGTTTGCCCTATATACATCAACGATCAATGATCCATACATTTTGATGCCATCCCAACCATATTAAATGTTAGGTCCAATGTTAGGTCCTTATATAGGTCCTTATATAGGTCCTTATATAGGTCCTTATATAGGTCCTTAAATGTTAGGTCTTGTTATGTCTTAATGAGCCAAGTGTACTGGTGTTCCAGATCATTTTAACCCATCAAAATCTATATCCTCTTCTCTTGCAACGTCGGGTCCCAAGAACACCACGATTCCCAATACATGCGACTCTGTAATGACTCTCAAGACCCTACAAGGCCCGAAAACACGGGCTAGCAGCTCGATCTGGGCGGTGTTCAGATTTCGCGGGAGAAACAAGCCCATGTTTCTCGTATATCTACTGATTTGGCGCACCAACTTGTCTACCGGAAGAGACATTGCAAAAAGATCAAAGTCGTCGCGACTGTAGGCCGTTCCGCCCCAGGGAGGAGAGCAAAAGACAAAGTCAAAGATGGTGTTGGTTTTTTTCGAGTGAAGCTGTTTGGGAATCCAGCTGGAATTCGTGCACATGGAATTCCAGTCGCCCGTATACAGCCATATACGGTCGTAGACCCCGTAAATGCTTGCATTGTGGAGCGTGCAGTCAACATTGACCGGGCTTATGTCAACAGCACCTACGGTGTCGAATTCGCGGGCAAATTGGATGGTGTTCCCGCCTGCCCCACAGCAGAGGTCAAGAATACTGGAGGCATTGGGAAGCCAGTGTTTTACAAGACGTGCAATAACGATGGCAGCTGCCTCGGGAGTCACCGAGTACCACATCTCGGCGCTCATATAGATGCCTTCGTCATAGCGTGAGAACAACTTGTACCGCTTGGGCCAGAACTTTTTTACATTGGCCGGGAGCGTGTGCTTGGTGTGCATGAGGAGGGGATACTCATCGGATTCAAGAAATTCTTCATTTTCTTCAACTTCCTCGTTTTCTTCAACTTCTTCATTTTCTTGGTTTGGTTTTGTTGGTAATTTGTAGGGAACGGGTTCCATAGCGAGTGAGAAGCTAGCTGTACGAAAAAGATATCAAAATTAAAATAACACTGAGTGTCAAAGAATGTCTAAGCATTTTTTGTCTACAGATTAATGTACCAGTACACCGCTATCACCGAACTACAAAATACTTTGATCCTCACTTCCTGATATCGACATAGCTCACAGCTTGGTGGCTGAATATGTATTGTGTACCAATGATATTGTGGATGTAGTGATGAGATAGAGTGGATGAGAATATTTGGATGAGATGGTATGGTGAGATAATATTTGGATGAGATGAGTATTTGATGAGATGAGTATTGTAGTAGTACTGTATTATTGTAGTAGTACTGTGATAGTATTGTAGTAGTACTGTGATATTATTGTAGTAGTACTGTGATAGTATTGTACTGTGGATTGTACTGTGGATAGTATTGTCCTGTGCATTGTAGTACTGTGAATAGTATTTACTGTAGATAGTATTGTACTGTGGGGATTTTGGATATCATTTGTGTATGTTGTCTACGATTCTGTGCACATCGTAGGGGCACTAATGACTATTTGTATGTACTTAGTTGACTAATTTATTTCACGACATTATGGATGACAAAGACAAACATCACGTCAATGTGTCAATGGACGAAGGCGAACAGGACAGATCGCCCCCCCGGGAGTTCCAGTACACGGAAAGCTCGTCGGATTTCTCTCTACAGGGCCAGCTCGTGAAGCTATATGAGGTGGTGGACAAACTCGAGAGCGACAAAGTCGCGTCTTTGTCGCGCGAGGTGGAGTACTTGCGAGGGGTGGTGGCAGTCCAGAACATCAAGATTGATAAGCTCACCAGCATGTTTACAGCGTACTTTGAGAGCAAAAACGAGGAGAGCCTCATCTCGTCCATCCAGGCCATGGAGGAGGACAGGGACTTGCTGCAGATTGATAGCAACATGGACCCTGCTCTTCACCAGGTAGCTGTAGCTGCTGCCGCCGCACAGAGCCAGTCAAATGATCGATCCAACACATACCACGACGAAGAGGTGGAGAAGGCTGCGGCTGCTGCTGCCGTGGCAGCTGTTCATGCCCAACAGGAGGACGAGAAGAAAAAGTACATGAAACGGAAGGGAAACGATATCGACGCGGGCGACGGCGATTCCGAGTCAAAAAAGCCCAAAATCGTCGTGGACTTTCTCCACAACCCCATGTCGATTAAGGAGATTTACGACGAGTTCACAAAGGGCTTTCGCGGCCAGCTCCCGTTGAAGGAGATGGACGCAAAGTACGGCAAACACGAGTGGAGGGGGGATTCCAGGTCGAAGGAGTCGAAAAGGTTCCAGCGCAGGAAGCGCTTGTATGATGCAATCGAGAGGGGGGTGTTGAAGTATGGGAAAACCCCAGATGAGATAATAAGTTATATTGAGAGGTATAGGGGGGATAAGCTGTTGACGTGGGTGATGAATGGGAATTTGCCTCTGGATTTGACCAGCTAATACTATCGAGCGGAGCGAGATAGTATTAGGTTCGAAAGTATCAAGGAGCAAGAATACTATCGAGCGGAGCGAGATAGTATTATTAGGGAGAAGAATAAAACAAGCTAATACTATCGAGCGGAGCGAGATAGTATTATTAGGGGGAAGAATAAAACAAGCTAATACTATCGAGCGGAGCGAGATAGTATTATTTAGGGGGCAGAATAAAACAAGCAAAGAATTAATTTTTCCATGATAGAACATCGAGCGGAGCAGATAGTATTAGGTTCGCCCTCAAAAGTATCAAAGAGCAAGATAAAACAAGCAAAGAGCCAATTAATTTTCCATGATAGAGAAAACATGTTAAGCGAGGTGTTTATCATTTTGATAGCGAAAACACCTCGCTTCGCGAGGTGTTTTCCTATCAAGATGTCTCCCAAAATGATTTAGTTGATCAACCTAATAGTCGCACTGTCGCTCCACTTTCTCAATATACTGATTATCCTCCCTAATACTTCAGAACTCGCAGAATATCCTATACCGCACAGGCTACTGATACATATTTCCCATATGATTGTATCCGTTTTCAGAAAGCGAATCCGGATATCCCATCTTAAATACTTGCTTTCCATCGACTCGCTCATCCATAGACCACATCTACATGAACACTCCCTTGTATGCTCCTAATCTGCACTGATTGACTGCATATCACCAAATGGGCAGCATATTCTTACTTATTTGAAATCGCCTAGATTAGCTAGATATAGCACTTCATGTATCGACCACTAATGGGCAACCCTTTGTTTAACCCACCATTAGACATGCCATGACTCTTAATCTGCATATGTAGTATTCATTTACTGTCCATATGCTGTTTCAAAATATGGAACAGTAGTCACGATCATTGAGATTTTGAGAGCTGTCTGAAAACAGGCGTATGAAGAGAGACGAAATAGCCTCGAGAAGAAAGTTTATTGGAAAGTGACAAGAATTGGCGAAGCTAAAAGAAGAATAAGCGACACCTAAAAAGGAAGATGCTCGCCTGGTGAAAAGGAAGAGTAGCTCTTAACTCCCGCCTCTGAAGACTTATTCTTATGAGATTGAAAAATAGTAAGACGGAAACAATTCTAATGTCTCACGTGATAGGAATTCAGATTGAATGAAGAAAAGCGCTCCCAATCTTCTAATGAGCAAGATATAAAGACGACTCCTCTAAAATTGAACAGTTGGTTTACAATAAACACCGGAACCTTATGCAAGAGTTCTTGAATAGACTGTTCTGTAAAATATGACTACCAACAAAGCGACCCACATTAAATACACTCAAAATGCACCGATAAATTCTAATAGCTAATTCCTTCCTAATAAATAGGTGAACACGAGAAAATGCACTGAATGAAGTAAAAACACTCAGCTCTTTCAATATTGAATATGTCGACTATAGTAAACTCTTTCGAGTATATCGACTATATCAAATAACTTCTCTAGTCCTTGGATAAGTATTCTTTTGGCAACACCATTGCTGTTGTCCCCGGAATTTTTCAACTTTCTTCAAAAGTTCACTAAATAAACCGACTTTAAAACCAAGCCGATTTCTTTTGAGCGTACCTCTGTGCAAGTGTACCTTCAATACAGAAACCTATCGGTGTATAGGCCTATTATCAATACTCAATTATGTGAAATTCGAAACCCAATCTGTTAAGCATCTTCCATTCAGCTGAATCTGTGGTTGTTTAATATTACGTAAGCGAAAGTACGTACTACATATAAGCATGCGATCAAGTTAGTCGACTCCATTCTTTGAGGATATAATGCTTTGCCATATAAGATCATTCGAATTAGATTGATGGCAGTTGCATAGTAGATTATTCGAATTAGAGGGAGTGATTTTTAGAGCAGCCTTGATCTCTGAATATTCCATGGCAAAAGCCCGATTCACGGAAATATTACTCAGATGACTGTGAACGATCCCAACAGCCACACACCTGCATATACTAATACTGCCTAGATATGTACGTGTCGCCACTGTGTCGTCATCTGACCCGCTATCATCCGGATCTATTTATCCGATCTACAGATGCCCAAATGCCATCTCCCCAGAATATTCGTATACAGTCCCACCAAAGATGGCAAGTGTGTATGATTATGGTAAGGTCTATGATTAAGTGTATGATTATGGTAAGGTCTATGTTAAGTGTATGATTATGGTCTATAAGGTCTATGAGTGTAGTGGATATAAATGTGTATATGGCCAGTGATTATATTTTTGTGTCTATGTGGTTGATTTGGTCTTGATGATGAATGACTAGATAAATGGTTGTAAATTTTGACAGTGGCGAAGATAAAGGGAGACTAGGTGACTGAAGATATTGTTCAACAACTGAACAGCTCGGGTGAATGAGCTCATGGAGATTACAACGCTTACCAGGGCCATTGAGCTTGGAGTTTTATAACGCTTAACCAACCTGAGCAAGCTCAGGTTTGTTAAGCTCAGGTTTGTATTGTTGGAAAATTCTCGAACTTTCCATCCGGGTAACGCAAACTTTTCAATATATAACCAAAAAAAATCCCCAAAAAACCAAACATGTTAGCTGCAAGAAACAACCTCAAGAACGTTTCCAAACAGTTCATCCGTTTGAACTCGTCTGCGCCGTCCGGCCCCGTTATCGGCATTGACTTGGGTACCACCAACTCTGCCGTAGCCATCATGGAAGGCAAGATTCCCAAGATTCTCGAGAACTCCGAGGGTGGTAGAACTACGCCATCGATCGTTGCCTTCTCCAAGGATGGCGAGAGATTGGTTGGTATTCCTGCCAAGCGCCAGGCCGTTGTTAACCCCGAGAACACTCTTTTCGCCACCAAGCGTTTGATTGGTCGTCGTTTCGAGGATGCCGAGGTCCAGAGAGACCTCAACCAGGTCCCATACAAGATTGTCAAGCACGACAATGGAGACGCCTGGATCGAGGCACGTGGGGAGAAGTACTCGCCACAGCAGATTGGTGGATTCATCCTCAACAAGATGAAGGAGACTGCCGAGGGTTCCTTGGGTAAGACCGTCAACAATGCCGTTGTGACTTGTCCAGCCTACTTTAACGACGCCCAGAGACAGGCCACCAAGGATGCCGGTAAGATTGTGGGGTTGAATGTGATGCGTGTTGTGAATGAGCCTACTGCCGCTGCCTTGGCGTACGGTTTGGAGAAGAATGACGGTGAAGTTGTTGCTGTTTTCGACCTTGGTGGTGGTACCTTTGATGTGTCTATCTTGGACATTGGTGCCGGTGTGTTTGAGGTCAAGTCCACCAACGGTGACACCCACTTGGGAGGAGAGGACTTTGACATTGCGATTGTGCGCAACATTGTGGAGACCTTCAAGAAGGAGAGCGGAATCGACTTGGAGAAGGACCGTATGGCCATCCAGCGTATCCGTGAGGCTGCCGAGAAGGCCAAGATTGAGTTGTCGTCGACTGTGTCGACCGAGATCAACTTGCCATTTATCACTGCGGACGCCTCTGGCCCCAAGCACATTAACCAAAAGATCTCGCGTGCCCAGTTCGAGTCCTTGGTGGACCCATTGGTGCGCAAGACTGTGGACCCATGTAAGAAGGCCTTGAAGGACGCTGGTTTGTCGACCCTGGACATCTCCGAGGTCATTCTCGTGGGTGGTATGTCCCGTATGCCAAAGGTGGTGGAGACTGTCAAGAGCATTTTCGGCAAGGAGCCATCCAAGGCCGTGAACCCCGATGAGGCCGTGGCCATGGGTGCTGCCATCCAGGGTGGTATTTTGGCTGGTGAGGTGACGGACGTGGTGCTTCTCGATGTGACTCCATTGTCGCTTGGTATCGAGACCATGGGCGGTGTGTTTGCGCGTTTGATTTCCAGAAACACCACCATCCCAGCCAAGAAGTCGCAGATCTTCTCCACCGCCTCCGCTGGCCAGACCTCCGTCGAGATTAGAGTCTTCCAGGGTGAGCGTGAGTTGACCAGAGACAACAAGTTGATTGGTAACTTTACGCTTTCCGGTATCCCACCAGCACCAAAGGGTGTTCCACAGATTGAGGTCACCTTTGACATTGACACCGATGGTATCATCAAGGTCTCGGCCCGTGACAAGGCCTCCAACAAGGACGCTTCGATTACTGTGGCTGGCTCTTCTGGTTTGTCGGACTCCGAGATTGAAAAGATGGTCAATGACGCCGAGAAGTTTGCCGAGTCCGACAAGGCCCGCAGGGAGGCCATCGAGAACGCCAACAGGGCCGACCAGTTGTGCAATGACACCGAGAACTCCTTGAACGAGTTCAAGGACAAGTTGGAGGCTGCTGATGCCGACAAGGTCAGAGAGCAGGTCGCCGCCCTCAGAGAAATCGTCCTCAAGGCCCAGGCCGGCGAGGAGGTCGACGCCGCGGAGTTGAAGACCAAGACCGAGGAGTTGCAGAACGAGTCGTTGAAGGTCTTTGAGAAGTTGTACAAGAACAACGAGAACAACGAGTCGAGCGAGGAGAAGAAGTAATGTATATAGATAGAGTCTCCAAGGTGTGAATAGTAATCTCCGAGCGGAGCGAGGAGATGTGAATAATTCTGGATATAAGGTAGAATCTCCGAGCGTAGCGAGGGGATTGTAATAATCTGAACGTACGGAATCTCCAAGCGAGCGAGGAGATTGTAATAGTCTGCACGTACGGGATTCTCCAAGCGTGCGAGGAGATTGTAATAGTCTGCACGTACGGGATTCTCCAAGCGTGCGAGGAGATTACGTATGGGATCATAATAATATTCTGAACTTCGGGAATCTCCAAGCGTGCGAAGAGATTGTGATAATCTTCTGAAAGTACGGTTGAATCTGATTACTATGGGATTAGCTAATAGTAATCTCCCTCTCCGGGAGATTGGATTAATATTCGTAATGACAGTCGCTTTGGTCATAACACTTCCACTGTAATGATTCCATGATCGCTTCGCCCTCTGCCAAACATTTTCACGTACGTTTATCCACTAGCTCACTTCGCTAATTCGTTCGCGTGAATAGATAATCGAACATTCAGTGAAGTGTGAATTGTGGGATCATAGCGATGAATGAGTTGAGTATGTTCTTCTGGACGTTTGGAGATGCGAATGAATGGGTATTCTGAGATCAAGTGGATGGTATGGATGAATCGTGTGCTGGTCACATAAACAGGTTGTTTCGAGCAAACTGTGTTCTATTCAAGTCGTGTATATACTAATCGACAGGTTATTCGAGGCTCCGCCATGAAGTATTTACAGGACATATGTGAGTGAGGAATGTGAATTTGAGAGCGACACTAGCTACCTTGAAAAGCATTTTTCATACTAGCTACCTTGGAGAGAATATTTCCGAGTATGCGAAGAAATATGACGGGATTGTATTATTAACTTTGACTAAGCAGTAATAAAGTTATTGCAGCACCCACAGATGTTGCTGAACACTCGCAACATCTACGGTGGATTTATAAATGACAAGATGCTCAACATGTATTTATAGTATTGTGCATTTCTCGCTCCGCTTGACCTTCCAGAGGAAATATATCCAGTCTCTCGTCACGTGTATTCGTTTAAGTCACCTTCCTCATCCATAGAAAGGGCAGAACGACAAGAAGCACTATAAAACTATACACAAGTCATGACAATAAATGGTAACGATAGAGAAATCTTCAGAAATATAAAAACAACACATTCTTCATGAAACGTTCATACAAAAGCAGTTTACGTCATAAGGTCCACAAATTAGAATGATTACACATCAGTAGCACGACAGAGATCCATAAGCACTCATCAGGCGCAGCGTTTCATCCATGTGTCATCAACCTATTTTCTGAGTCACACATTACCAGATCAATTGACATTTGATGAGACTCCCCGTAGGGTTTATGTTTCAACTTGTATGATTAGTATGTCCATCCTAGCTGTACCGATAGGCATAAGTCTTCCACACTGTCTTGTTATGTTGGTGAATTAATGATAGACGAACTAAGACCAGATCCTTTGTATATTCTAATGGTTCTATAAGATGGAGATCGACTTGGCATATGTTAAAGTGTTCAGATCACGTGATATTAGCTATATTGCTAGTAATGGTCTCCATAATTTAGTTCACATGGACACTGCCACGTTACCACAGTTATAGTATAGGCTGCTAATTTCTATTTGTCTACTCATGTAGCCGTGCACATATATATCGCATGATAACAGTTATACAGGCCCCAGCTATGACTAAGTTAGGATAACAATAGGATTGAATGAATATCAGATGTCTAATGCAGCACATGTGATGCTCTAATCTGACCATGCTCTATAATTGTGAGTACGTACATGCGGACTCATCGATATATCCCCAACGTTCGAAATAAGTCAAGGATTACATCCTTTACATTTTATTGTCCTTCTGTTCATAAATCACGCCTACATATATACTCATATCACGTTAATTGGATACTGGGAGGTACTCAAAGAGTCGAAAGAGTCGAAAGAGGCCTACTGAACATGTAGAGAATATCTAGGATAAACAACTCAGCTTACTAGATCATCTCACTGCACATCTGACCATCTTGCAGCTCGTAATACACTACTCGATTCATATTCTCGATTCCATTCACAGAGCTGAGGCAGTCGCAAAAGTGGAATAGTTCTCAGGCTATAGTTCTCAGGCAGTGGACAGGAAGGTGTTCCTAAGGACAGATAGACAATGCGTTTCAAAGACTACCAGTATTTCTCCTACTTCATACACAAGCCCTTGGGTGAGCGTGATTGAGAATCTTGTACTACCATCGTAAAGGCACGGGAAAGTAGGTGGTCTTTTCTGCTCTCATCGCTCCGCAGGCCATAGCTCAAGCCATTCAGTTCCCCAAGCCAGGTTGATCAGGAGCATGGGTTGCCGCATTGCTATACTCACTCATTATCAGTTCGACCAGGATGCCTCGGTTATACTCACCTTAGCCGGTCGTAAAGCCTCTTATGGATATTCCCACCTTGGCGATCAAATCCTCTTATGGATATCCTCATCTTTGCTCAGGTTCGTAAAGCCTCTTATGGTTAGACTCACCTTAGCTCGGTCGTAAAGCCTCTTATGGTTAGACTCACATTTCCTCAGGTTCGTCAAAAAAGCCTATAATGGGTTGTTCCTCACCTTGGCGACAAAATCCTCTTATGGTTATCCTCACCTCGCTTCGCTCAGGTTCGTAAAGCCTATAATGGGTTATTCCTCACCTCGCTTCGCTCGGCTCGTCAAAAAAGCCTATAATGGGTTGCTCCTCACCTCGCTTCGCTCGGTTCGTAAATCCTCTTATGGCCATCCTCACCTTCGCTTCGCTCAGGTTCGTCTAATGGGTTGTTCCTCACCTTGGCGACAAAATCCTCTTATGGTTATCCTCACCTCGCTTCGCTCAGGTTCGTAAAGCCTATAATGGGTTATTCCTC
>JACFYR010000022.1:42904-90119 GCA_015708815.1 Kodamaea anthophila
CGCTTCGCTCGGTTCGTAAAACCTCTTATGGTATCCTCACCTCGCTTCGCTCGGTTCGTCTAATGGTTGTTCCTCACCTCGCTTCGCTCGGTTCGTCAATTTTCCTTTGTCTTCTTTAACGCACTCAAATTAAACTGACACCCCATCGACCTCTTCATCAACCCCAGACTCTTCCGCCCATACTCTCTCTCCACACTAATCCTCGAATCGACCGTCCAATTACTGCTCTCACTAGCCGTGGCACTCTCCGAGTCCGAGTCATACTCCAACATCTCCCCTAGCATGGACCGCCTCTTCAAAGTGCTTGTGAACTGCAGCGGAGACTCCTCGGCCTCCGGCAGCACCGCGGCCTGCCGCTCCCACTCCTCGTCCTCGAACTCTGCGTTGGTAAAGGTATTGCAGTGTCTTTCCACCATGTACGACTGGTACATGCTGATTTCCTGGCGGAGAAGAATACGCTTGTAGACCACGGAGGCGAGGTAGATGCGCCAGGCATCTGCGAGAGCGGCCCGTGGTTCTGGCGAGCCGCGCACGCTTCTCCGGACCACCGTAGGGTACTTGCCTCCCAAGCTCTCAAGATCAATGGCCTCAGGAGGCGTCTGATTTTGAAGTTTCTCGAGTTCCTTGTGTTCTTTCTGGAGTTCTTTCTGGAGTTCTTTCTGGATCTCTTTCTGGAGCTCTTTCTTCCGCGAGAGTCTCCTAAACACGTTGAACGGAGTGAAGTCACTCTCTTTCTCATTCCCATTCTCATTCTCATTCTCCCGTTCGTTATTTTTCTCCCTCTCATTCTCCCTCTCATTCTCCCCTTCCTTCTCCCTCTCATTCTCTCTCTCCCCCCCAATCATACTCATGTCTGTGTAGACCAAATGAGGGGGAGGTGTTGGGGCCTCGCTTTCAATCTGGCTGCCCTCGTCGTAGTACCTTTGCGAGTAGACCGAGCCTGCGTACGACTTGGAGTAGACCGAGTTTCTATCCGAGTAGGCCGAGCACCCCCGCGCATTCATGTCGTCTATGAGCTTCTGCTGCTGCTGGTCGATATACGACGTCAACCGCGATGCTTTTTCCTGGTCCACAGCCCGTGGATCCATAGTGGGAGGAGCAGGGGGAAGAGACAATTGGGACGGGGGGAGTTGGACAGACGGAGGCAATACAGACGGAGGCAATACAGAATCCTTTGACGGGGGTTCACTCTGTATGCTCTTTTGGGGATTTGTGTCTACCGAGCCCAGAACATCTTTTGATGTTTTTGATGCTTTTGAAGGTCTTGATGTTTTTGATGCTTTTGAAGGTCTTGATGGTTTTGTTGACGCTTTTGATTCCCTTGAATCTCTTGAATTCGACTTCTCAGGCACATGTTGTCCTGCCTTCTTCTTCAACCCATCATCTAGCACCGCATACTCTGTCCCCCCCCCCAAAACGGTATTTCCTACCGGTGCCGATATTCTCAACAGCCTCTTTCTACTCCTTCCCATGCGCTTGCTGCTCACACGGAAACTAAACTTGATCTTTTTGAGTTTTGATAGCAAACGCCTGATGCGCATTCGCAAACGGTACAACTTTCCGTCCTTTTCGCGGATCGCCGCCCTCCGTTCCAATACCGGGACGGGTTTGACCTTGGACGCACGCAGCAGCAGGAACTTGTAGCCGCGTTTGCGGGCGGTGAAGCGCATTTCCGGGGGTGTTTGGCCTGGCCGGGTCAGAAAAATGGTGGCTTGGGAGCCCATCAGGTTGGAGATTTGCCGCGAGAGTGACGACGAGTACTGCGACGTCTTTTTGCGGTCCCCATTGAGCGACGGGGACATCACAGACATGTTGTCGAGGGCCTGGACATAGGGGTTTTGCTGGTCCAAGATGAATTGGGAAAACCGCGGCGGAACATGGTGGAAAAACAGCTCCTGCGATACGAGGTGCCGCTCCAACAGCGGTGCGGGGACAATGGGGTTCGGGGGCGATTTCCGGAGCTCCGCCATCATGGCATCTCGCCGCAAGTCACTGGCTGGTGTCATTTGCAGGCCCTGCGAGTGGCCTGGGCTGGCAAGCGATGCGGTCAATGACGACGCGTTGGTGCGGTGGTGCTGTGTATTGGGGTGTTTGACCGAGTCCTGGTTGAGGAGGTCGAGTGTATCGAACGATTTGAGCGAGTTGTCGGTGTAGTAGTAGTAGGGAATGGACTGGCCAGAGTGGGTGGAGTTTCGGAATTTGTGGGGGGACGACTTGAAGGAGTCCCTGGGGGAGTCCCTAGAGACTCTTGGGGAGTTACCAGGGGAGTTCTTTGTGTTTCTCACAGAAGTTGTTGAGTTCCGCACTGAGTTCCCAACCGAGTTCCTCACTGAGCTTGTTGAGTTTCTGAGGGAGGTTTTGGAATGTCCCACCGACTCTAGTGTCTGTTCTATCTGGTCAATTCGCTCAGCATGTCTACTGGGTGTGTGTGTGGTCTGTGTGGTCTGTGTGGTGGTCTGGGTCTTTTCTGGATTCGGAAACACCATGGACCAGTCTGCCGTTTGGAAGTCCTTGGGGAGCCCTGGTTTATCCAGAAACACCATTGACCAGTCCGCTTTCTGGTTTTTCTCTGTCATGGCTAGTCTGCTGGTGGATACGCTGGCAATGCTGTGGCTGGAAAGAGAGTCCGTGGGGTCACTTTCGTCGCGCTCGGGTGGGCCTTTTGGAACGACTGGAAGCGGCAGCAGCGGTATATGTGGAGATGCCATGGTTTAGGTTGATGCACGTTGACGAGTGAAACGAAAAAGAAACCGTCACCGACAGAATACAAATATAGAGTACAAGAATACAGAATACAAATACAGAACAGAATACAGAACAGAAACAGAATACATAACAGAATACAGAATATAGTATACAGAATACAGAATACTGAGGAACAGAGATCACCACGCTGAACTCTCTATCTTCCTGTTCCTGCGATTAAGGTTTAGTCGTCTGATCAGCCAGCCAATATAATTTCCTATTTGGGACAGATCGTAACAACCAGCCATCACAGACTGCATAAAATAAACACGTAGATGGAAACGGCTGAGCTGTCAGATGGACACTGGAAGATGAATGCTGGAGAGGATCCTGGGTGTAGATGTAGATGAATGCTGGAGAGGATCCTGTGTAGATGTAGATGAATGCTGGAGATGGATCCTGAGTGTAGATGTAGATGAATGCTGGAAGATGCTAGTAAGGTCACGGCTTGCCCCTCTATATTAGAAGGCAGTGTAAGACAGTGTAAGAGTTAGGATCAGCATAAACAGATCATCTACATAGATCCAATATTCATAGATCCCAATCAAATACAATTACTCCTATACTAGTCGGATCGGCTTCGTCTCCTATCTAATTATGCAGAGTGGCAAAAGCGTCTGTCTTGTAGACCATTCGGCTATTTTTGAGTATACGAGAGTAAGATGCAGTAATATACAGTACGATACAGTATGGTACAGTAAGATACAGTATGATACAATAGAATACAATAGAATACAGTAATATACAGTACGATGCAGTATGATACAGCAAGATACAATAGAGACGTACACCGACACTCCTATTTATAGTACAGTCCTATTTATAGTCACCGAACAATACAATAGATATCCGGACAATAGGCATGTCTAGATATTGTGTCTGCATCTATCACGAAACAAACGTAGATTGGCTACCGCCGTGTAAGATTAGACAAATCAACCAAGTACAGTCAGCATCGATAGAGTTGTGCTGTTGAGAGACCAGGCTGTTAGAAGCTAGGCGGTTTATTAGACTGCTTTATAGACTGCTTAATTTACTGCTTATTAGACTGCTTAATTTACTGCTTATTAGACTGCTTAATTTACTGCTTATTAGACTGCTTTATTAGACTGCTTAATTTACTGCTTTATTAGACTGCTTAATTTACTGCTTTATTAGACTGCTTAATTCTAACTGTTTTTAGACCGCTTTATTAGACTGCTTAATTTAGACTGCTTTATTAGACTGCTTAATTTATTGCTTTATTAGACCGCTTAATTTATTGCTTTATTAGACTGTAGACTGCTTTATTAGACTGCTAATAGAATTCTTCAACATTCAGACTGTAACTCCTTGGTTAAATTCACATCTAGACTCTTATCATACAGTTCAAGATCCTCCTTGTGGTCATTCGATTCTTAGGCATGGACAGTCTGGATCAGATCATCTATATGCACTACCGATCGGCCACATGTGATGAGCTAAAACTGAATTGTAAACAGATTATGACTGATTCTGCTAACATACTATGAACTAAAACAGTACACTTTCGCCATTCTTGCTATTGTCGTCTCAAAGCCCATGACAAATGGCCTAAGCCAGCCGAAGCACCGTGTCTTTCCCCAGTCATATTTCGAACACCCAGTCAGGATTCATACAGTCAGACGTAAACTTATCTCTACAAATATACACCTACTTAAATACTTAGTCAGCCAGCGTGTCATTACCGAAGCAGGTGTCTTTCCCCACAGTCATATTTCGAACCCCTGCCTACGGCAGTCTGTTCTTGACTGAGGCACGGGTCGTTCATCACAGTAATGGCTGCAGAGATGCCAATTAGGTGCTGACTGGTGGAGTCAGCAGCCACTACCGCCCAGAACTGCCAAGATCCCCGACGTAATGGCCCCATAATGACGATGATGTAAATACAGGTATTGCTGAAAAACAGCATATTGCTCCTATCGTTCTTGTAATTAGGAGAGTGTATATAGTGATCAAAAGACAGCTCCAAATACCAATAGCCAGAATAGCAAAGTTGGGGTCTGTTTGTAGGCGAAAATCTACCGAATATAGAGGAGCTCGTATTAATCTACTAGCTACCAGAGAGATCTGAAATACAGATGCAAATACACAACATAAAAGGGTATGTTAAATACCCACACCTCGCTATATCTGTTATGATCCCGCTGTCAATAAATGGCTGCGAAAAATCAACTTAGCACTAATGTGTTTACCGGCCTGCCATGTTCCAGCATATTGATAGCTTGATAGTAAAACAACTCGCTTCGCTCGTTGTTTGTGCTAGCCCATTAAACAGCAATCACTTGAGTCCCATGTCCGTTTTCCTTGTTTTTCACCACAGACAAATCAGCCTTTTGCAAAAACCGTTTTATTCTTGTACAATCAGTTTTTCAGAACGATGCAAAACCTGTCGCTTACTTTTCTTGTACAAGCAGTCAGAAAAACTCCTGTCGCTTACCTTCATTCTTGTACAATTCTTGGACTCAGAACCACACTCGTTGTATATTCGTTCAATCAGTCTGAATCACGGCTCAACAACTCGCTTTGCTCGTTGTTTCTACACTCGTCATATCGTTACTATTAATGCTATCTATGCAGAGCGGCAAGCCGCTGCCATTACCATTCAAGGGTATTTGATATACCTCGCTCCGCTCGGTATTCATTTTGATATCTTAATACCTCGCTCCGCTCGGTATTCATTTTGATACTAAATACCCTCGCTTCGCTCGGGTTATACCACCTGCCTCTCACCACTCTTCCTAGCCCTGCTCAATCTCTTACTCTCCCTCACGTTAAACCCCTCACTCAACAACAAAGTAGTCTCCTCCAACTCCAAGCCAGCTGTTTCAGGCAACAAGAACAAGACAAACAAAAAGGCAATGACACACAAGCCGCCGAAAAACGCAAAGGTGCCTGTTGGGGTGATATTCTCCAACATGGTCAAGAAGGTTGCTGCAATGACCAACGAGCCTGCCCAGTTGGTGGCCGCAGCGTACATTCCTCCCACCGCACGCACATTCACGTCTGAAAACAACTCCACGCCTGCCCAGGCCGAGTTTCCAATACCTGCGGCATAGCCAGCCACAAACAACACCATGGAGATGATCACCACGATGCCCCAGCCGGATATGCTGTGGGATTGGATGGCCACGGAGTTGCCCAGGAACAGCACATCGAGGTAGTGGAACGCTACCGCACACACCACCATGGCTATGGCCATGATTGGCATACACACAAGAAGAATACGGCGGCGGCCCACCACGTCGATAATGCACAAGGCCACACAGGTAAAGACAAAGTTTGTTGCGGCCACGATGATGGACACGGCCGTGGGGTTGTGGAAACCAATCACCTCGAATATAGTGGCACTAAAGTACATGAGCGAGTTGAAGCCCGTGAATTGCTGGATTCCCTGGAGACCACAGGCCAAGATGAGCGCACGGAAATTGGCAGGAACACGGTGGATAATCTTGACCGAGTTCCACAGCTGCTGCAACGGGTTGTTACCCGGCACAACCGAGTTGCTGGCGAGCATATCGTCAATGACGGCATTGACATAGGCTGGCGATGGGTTCCGGTGGGTGGTGTTCAACACCTCCCTGGCCTTGTCAATCTGGCCGCTCATAATATAGAACCGTGGGGTATCTGGAAGGAACCAAAAGAGCACAAACTGGAGCACTGGAGGCACCATACAGAGCCCCACGCTGACCTTCCAGCCATTGTGCACATGGGTCAAGCCCCAGTTGATGAAGTACGCCACTAACTGCCCGCCCGTGATGAATAACACGTTGGTGACAATGAGCCGGCCCCTGTATTTAGCCGGGGCAAGCTCACTGAGCATGAGGGGAGAGATCAACGACGCGATCCCCACGCCCCATCCAAGCACAAACCGGCCCACAATCATTTGCCACACGGTTTTGCTCAGAATCTGAAGAATCGTGCCCACCACAAAAATCACATTGGACCCTAAAAGCACTTTTTTGCGCCCCACAATATTGGCGAGAATCCCACTGGCGATGGCCCCTAAAAGCGCCCCGAGCGACGTCGCAGACGTGATGAACTCTTTTTCTCCGTTCGTGAGGAGTTTGCCACCGAGCGCAGTGCCAATATTCACCAACGCAGAGGAGATGTAGCCAGTATCGTACCCAAACATGAAGCCAGATATCGACAGCACGAGCGTGAGGACAACCACCATCCGTGTGGGGCGCGCGTCGCTCACCTCCACGTCTTGGATCCTCTCGGACTGCGATGAGCTGGATTCAGACCGGTCGTCGATCGTAATGCTGTCGGATTTCATAGAGTTGAAGAAAAAGCGGTGCTGGAAAAGGTGCGGAAATCCTCTATTTATAGGAAAATGGAAGGGAAAAGAATTCGGCGACTTTCGCCGTGGCACAAAAAGACGGAATGTAAGGCGTAGTCGTCAGTAGACCTCGTAGACAGCGTAGACAGCGTAGACATAGCGTAGGCATAGCGTAGGCATAGCGTAGGCATAGCGTAGGCATAGCGTAGGCACTGGCGTGTGGTATCTACTGCCTGGCATCTACTGTCTGGCCCCTTACTGTATGTGATAGCAACGTTCGACTGTATGCAGGAACGGCATTAGAGCCTTGCGGGGCTAATCCAGAGATAGAGATGAGATGAAAGGGTAAGATGAAGGTAAGATGAAGGTAAGATGAAAGATGGTAAGATGAAAGAGTCTACATAGTCCATCCATCGATATTCCTACCACAACAGTGATTTACTATTGTATCGTGACCAGAGACGAGTGCAATCAATTGCGTTCGAGAATTTTCCGGAATAGAACAGCGAGTATACCATCAATAGTGCCACGTGAACAATCACTGCGTAGTAAGAAGAAAGATAAGGTGGAGAGCTGAGATGACTGACAAGGATGAAGGCAGATACAGGAATGACTTAGAATGGAGAAATAGTAGTATGTGACTACAATTTGAGCATTAGAGAGATAGTAGTATGAGCTTTAAATGTGAGCATAGAATGGAAAATATGTGGCATTAAATGTGAGCAGAATACACTAGAATATGAACACTATAAATTTGCCAATGACTTGGGAGTTCTCGAAACTGTTCAATTGATAAATCCCTCCGCACAAGTGAAAGTGATCGTGGTTCCATAGGGAATATCATGTTGGTATTCACTGGCCGGGACAAGGAAACTACCATCTAACACACTCGCTTAGTTTGTGGAACTACCATAACACACTCACTTAGTGTGTGTTTTGTATACTTATACATTAACCATCTCTCACACTCGCTTGGCTCGTATATTAGCTCGTTCGTGTTTCCAGCATTCTTATACGAACTAATACACTGATATTCCAGAATGGTAGTCACCAGATCCTGGTAGTACCAGCATTGCTCAATCCAAGACACAACTAGTCATCACGTCCTTTCCAATGGCAATATCAACAGATTAAGGTAGTCTTTACCGAGTGATCGCTCAAGACCTTTGGGTATTTACTAGCAGACCCATGAATACCTGGTTATCACGAAGAGAACTACTGGATAGCTACTGGCTAGATCGTATTGCAACAGGTCAAGATAGTCTTACCCTAGTTATCGCTCGGGTAGTCAGACATGTGGGTAACTGATGAGCTCGATAGTCAATACCGAATATTCAGTATAACAAATTATCTGAGCATCCGAATACTTCATACTGTATATCTAGGAACCTACAACACCGTGTGACTCCTAATCTGTCTCAACGGTTTGAATCCAGTTGTCAATTGCTCTGGTAGTGGTGATCACAAGCTTTTGTCTATAAATAACTTACTATCTTCTTGCCATCTTAAAACCCAAAATGTATTCAATTCGATCTGATATCTTTCATGCCTACTTCTCTTTTTAGCACATTCGCTTAGCTCTCTTCGCTCACTGAATCACCCTGTTCTTAGTTGCTTCGCACTCTGGGGTATGTGCCCCACTTTTACTCCATTGCTCGTTAAATGTTGACTATTGAATAGCTTAGTGTGCTCGTATTTTGAGTTTAGTCTACATTTCGTTTGTTCGGTTGGGGGTCCCACTAAAACTCATGTCGTGATGAGTTTTAGCCGCCGGCCATACACCGAGTTGAAATGAGTGCTCTTGACTCTGTGAGTACTAGTTTCTCGAGTGCTACCAGATATTCCTCGCTATTTGAGAGGGAAAATTCGGAAAATTTCCTCTCCGCTCAACTAATCCCAGCCTGAAATAGTAATGGACTTGGTAGATCTAGTGAGAAGGGAGAGAGTAGCTTTCTGCTACTTCAATATATCATTTGAGTGTATCTGGAGTAAATGTTGAAAGTGAATGTATTCGTAGATTTTAGTACATTTAGTGATTGTAGTGAATGTTGTGTACTTGTGACTAGTGCATTTGGTTAAAGTAAATGTGAGTGAATGTTGGTGTATTTGTCTATTTTTGTCAATGTAGTAGATGTAAGTGAGTAGGACTGAGTGAATGACGTGGATGTTTTTAGTGAGAAACAAGTGGGTTGGCTTCATTGTCTGCCTGAGCATCGCATATCAGTAGCTTGATTTATCGATGACTAACAATACTAGTTCCGTGTACTTATTTGTAGCTGTGGAGAAACGATCCACCCTGGAATCGGAGATCATTGACCTTTCCAAACATAGCTCACACCACACAAGGAGTACCACAGTAATCCTTTTCTACAATTACATATTAGTTCTGAGCGCTGACCTGACACAAGTGCTCGATAGTTGTTCAGATTAGTCAGTCTTCTAAACTATGATTCAGCTAATTAGTCGCTTCAAAACCAGCTCTTCATTTAGCTAATTCAGCACTCGCAGTGGCTTCAAAACCAGCTCTTCATTCAGCTAATTCAGCACTTCGTGTCGTTTGCACTGCTCAATTTAATATGATCAGCTAGGTGAACCTGCATATAACAACACTCATTTTGGTAACCACACATATCAACACAGCATCCATTAGTGGGTACCTGAGATTCTCTCAAATTAAGTAGGAATAGTACCACGACAACTTCTGTCTGATACTTGCTAAAATAATTGGGATGCTTACATCTCAATATAGCCTAGCCCCGATTGGTTCCCAATCAGCCAGTCATAGGAGTGGAAAATAAGCAAATGTTGAGGCTTAATGAGTTTTGAGATAGAGGGTTGAATAGAAACTAGTCTTGTAGTATAGAAACCTATAGTCTATTCCCTTGTATATAAAAGCCAATATAACCTGTAGTCGATACTAAAACTTACTTATGATTTGCTCTGGCAAGCGTGACTCTTAATCTAATCAAATCGAGATCGAAATTCACTATTGTAGAGTGAATTCCTCTCTATTAGTACCAACAAAAGAATATAGTAGAGCCCTGAACTAGACCAACATACAACATTAAATGTGCCATCTGGGACATCTTTACATAACGTTTACACTTACCATTATCTATTCACTTGTGCGGAGCGAACACTAATGTTTCATTCTCTTCGAGCCAGCGAGAAAGTAACTAAAGCAGGTAATAATAAACGTTCTGAAGAAGTTCTTTCAAAAATGAAAGAAAATTATTCCATCTAACAAAGATTCCCATAACTATTTGTACTTTCGAGAGAAGACGAATAGATTATCGTTTGTGCTTCTCGCTCAAAGTAACTTAATACCCAGTGCACCGTGCTTTCTAGAGAAAGTAATAGTTTATCGTTTGTACTTCTCGCTCAACACCCATTAGCATTCGTACTTTCTCTCGAAAGTACTCAAGTTATTCTCATACATTCTCTCATACATTCTAACTCCCTACCTATACACTTAACAGCCAATGCTATTCAACCATGCTATTTTCTTGGTGGGTCGAAGCGAATCTTTCTATTTTTGATTGGCTGCCACTTGAACTTCTTGACCCACACCGACACCAAGAACAAGGAGGAGACCACAATCAAGGCCTTCAAGCCCCACTTCTTACGCTCGTCGTGCTCTGGCTCTGCGGCCCAGTTCAAAAACGTGGTGACATCCTTGGCCATCTGGGAGGTTGTTGCTGGGGTACCATCCTCGTACTCCACCAAGTCATCGAAAAGCACTCTGCCCATCGCAATGGATCCACCGGGGAAGTATGGGTTGTAGTTGGACCCTGGAGGCAACACCACGCCTGCTGGGGGCTCGTCGGGGTAGCCGGTCAAGAGAGAAAAGATGTAGTCGGCACCGCCGTGTCTGGCCTTGACAATGAGCGACAAGTCCGGAGGAAGAGCACCCTGGTTGGCGGCTCTGGCGGCCTGTTCGTTGGCATAGGGGGCCTGCATGTAGTCGGCCAACTTTCCGGGTCTTTTTCTTGGGTTTCCCTCGTCATCGGGTTCGTCATCGTATTCGAGCTCCTCAGCAAATGCCTTGGCCTCACTGGTCGTGTGAGAGACCGCAACGAGGTTTCTCCATGCGATTCTGTCAAGCGAGTGGCACGCAGCACAAACCTCCCGGTAAACCTGGTACCCTCTTCTGATGGAGGCATGGTCAAAGGTGGAAAACATGCCGTTGTGAGACCACCCATAGTGGGGGGGGTGAAGCCCGTGCTCTGCTGCGGTCATGGCAGACGCAGTCAGGTCCTGGTACAACATGTACGACGCGGTCAACCCGACGGTCGCAACAGACCCGGTAGCGAGCTTTTGCACCAATGGTGTGATTCTGGCACTGAACATTGTATTTGAAATATTTGCAGAAGAGAAAAAAGATGAACAAAGGGTTTTATGTGATTGGTTGAAAAAAAAAGTAAAATCAATCGAAAAATTCAATCGATTAATTCAATCAATAATTCAATCGAACGAAGTGAGATTGACTTATTTGATTGAATTATGAGATTGAATTATGAGATTGAATTGCCTACTCAATTTTAATTCAATCGAACAATCGAACGAAGTGATTGAATTGTGACATTGAACTGCCTGCTCGATTAAATTTTTCATTTGATTGAATTACCAATTTGATTCACAGCAATCGACTAATCACTTCGTTCGATTACCGATCAAACGATTGTATAGTAAATTGTGTTGTTTTTGATTTCTCTACAATCGAGATCAGGTTTATTGTTCATTTAATTTATCTGCCAATCGAACGCCTGAGATTTAACTGTTCATCTGATTCTACCAATCGAACGATCAGACTAAATTGTTCACCTCATTCAATCAATTGCCCCGATTGATTTCTCTCGATCATACGATTGAATTGCTTTCCGTTTGATTTGATTTCAATTTGGTTTTTCCACCAATCCGAGTGAGATTGAATTGTCCATCTGATTCTAATCGAAGAATTGAGAGATATTTGGGTATATAACGGATTGTATATTAATTGATTTCTCTACAATCGAATGATTTGACGGTTTCATTCGATTTCAATTTGATTTCGAACAATTAGTAGTTATCCGTCTGATTCAACAATTCGAAAGTTTGAGATTGAATTTCTTCATCGAATGGATTGACTAAATCATTTACCTCTCAACTAATTGAACGATAATTCCGTTCGATTGATTCCCATTCGTTATCACTCCCCTGGCTTTTTCTACACTTTTTCTATTACCTGTGAGATTGGATATACCATCCGTGCGGGTGACATTGGATTTCCGATCGAATTGTTGATTTGACCTCACTCTTGGATTGCCATCAACAAGTAAGACTGAATCCTCAGCTTCACTTCGTGTTGGGTTGTTCTTTCAATCACTCTATTCGATTCCTAACTCTTTACCGACTACAATCGCTACCCTCCACAGTCATAGACATCCAACGTATTCATTTCTCATTAATATTCTTCAGTTACTCGGAAAATACCAACTCCAAACGATTTCATTTCATCCTCTAATGACTCTGGTAGGCTATCATAAAGAAAAATGTGTTACCAGGACAAACTCACAGTTCGCTAGGCGGGTTTTTCTTGGTCACAGCCGGACGTACGCGGTATTGTGTAGAAGGTCTGAGGCAACCCCTTCATATACACGGTATCAAAAGACGTGCTTGTCTATATCATTGTTGGCTCTTGCGAATTCAATTGGGGGTGTGCTCCAGCAGAAGCACAAGCAAAACAATTACGCTACGCTCACTTTATTATAGAAGGAACAGAATCAAGGGTAGTGAACTTGTTTTAGAAAAACTCAGAAATTCATTTCCATATTTTCTTTTTTCGCAGCCAAATTAAAAGAGTTGCAAAGTTGCTTGGATATGCTGCTCTTTCTAAAAACACCATAGCAATCCCTTCACACAGCTTCAGTACGAGAGCGAGAAAAAATATATTAGCATATTAGTAACCTTTTCCTGAGTTAATAGGCTATATTGACTGTATAGGTATTGTCGAACTGTTTTAACGAAGAATCGAGGAGTTACCTACAATAAGAACTTCGCTGCCTTATTCTCGTTAAAACTTTAATCTTTTTTGTGCCAATACCGGTTCACGCATACATGTTGCGCATTTACTCCATGGAATATTTACAGTTCCTACGTTGTGCGAACTGTATCGATTTTGTTTCAGTGTAGGCTCTTGGATCTATTGCTCACAAAAGTCTATGGACAGTCCGACTTCTCGATTGCGGTCACTGACCGAGGATGATAATATAAGGAGAAACAAAGCAAAGGAATTTTTGAGGTATGATTTATAGGAAGGTTTTACACCTTAGTTCAGATTACCTCTTCTTGATATTTCAGAGACATCTACTTAAATATCACTCACGAAGCAATAAGGTTGTTACCGAAAGGGTAAGGTAACTACCGAAAAGGGTATGCAATACACTAAGCCTCAGGACGTCCGTTAGGGAAATCTAGTATAAAGGGATAATAAGACAGGAAGAATAAATAGGCCCACGAATATTAATATAAAGACCCATTCTAATACCTGTAACTACTAAATTAATTCAGCCCAAGACAATCTATATTCGATATTTATTCCGCTTTACGGTGGGCCATGTCATCAACATTCTCAATTTTGCTGATCTGAGTGGTGCGAAGATCAACTTAACATTTACTATAGATCGCTCATAACTTGTTCATCTTCATCTGCTCAATGAGCTCTACAGATTAACCTCATTTTGACTGATCTTCGCTTCGCTCAGATCAGCTTAACGTTTACGGATTGCTCATCACTCGCTCATCTTCGCTCTGCTCAAATGAGCTCTACAGATTAACCTCATTTTGGCTGATCTTCGCTGCGCTCAGATCAGCTTAATGTTTGCATCGAATCTCACATTAGTCGCTCATCTTCGCTTCACTCAGATGAGCTCTACAGATAGCTCATTCTCAATTTTGCTGATATTAGCTCGCTCAGATCAGCTTAACGTCAACTGCAGATTGCTTATCACTCGCTCATCTTCGCTTCGCTCAGATGAGGAGACATGAGTAATATTCGAATGAGGTAGCGTATACACACTTCAGGATAGTTAATCTGCCAGAACTGTATACGGCCAGAATACTCTGGTCAGCCTATTCGAAGAGGTGAATAATCGATTATGGTACCGTTGCCAAACATGAGCGAATTTCACACTGCGAAGCAAATTTCACACTGCGAAGCAGTGACTCAATATTCTCTTCACACTCGAGCGAAGCGAAATTAATTACTCAGCTTAAGGTATCGATTCAACTTTTCTTGCGAGTGTGTATGTTTTTGACACACATTTGCAAGGATATATTTTAATCCACATCGAGGGGGGTTTTATAGATTGTACAGTATATAAACCCAATAAAGTTACACTTGAGCGAAGCGAAAGTGTAGTAAACACCCAATATCTGATTAAAAAAATGGAACTAGAAAGCATCCTAAAGTTTTATAGACCATTAAGTTCCGATAAACAGACCCATTATCTCTAATGTCATCGGTAGGTCTTCAGTATTCAATCAGTTCATAGCAATCCCGTGCCAGAGCACTAGGCAACCAGAGCTCCTTCAGCCCCCAGAATGGTAACTGCCAGACGCTAATGCTTATCGGCAGACGAAACTATAATGTATAACACGCCGTGCCGCAAGGTTTGACTACCCTCATGAGAGGAGAATCATCTCATTGAACCTACTGATAGAATATTCACCTACTGAATATTCATCGAATATTACCAGCTGATATTCATCGAATATTACCTGCTGAGATGTTCAGAATTTAGATCAAATCTAGTTGCAGCTAGTCAAAATAAGTATCCCTAGATATCCTGCTTTCGGCAGACGAAAAGGTAGTTAGGCACACCCAAAAGAAGAACTGCAAACGCACCCGGGCAATAGGGAAGCTCCAATCTGACCTCAAGCTATAGACACGGAATACCCCTATGAGGCGTTCTGATCTAGCATCATGTACATCAAGAGAGCCATACAGAGATCTATTTAAGGCGAGCATGACCACCATCTCAAGTCTCGAGCATGAGCCTCATCTCAGTCACAATCGCTCAAAAATAGAAGACCAACTCACAAAGTCAGTATGAGGCACCATCTAATCTACATTAAGCTAAAGCATGATACATTGATCTCAACTCAAAAAATAGTACAAAAGATTAGAAGCAAAATACAAGACAAATTTTGAGCGAGCGAATGTTCGAAATACGTGAATAACTCACAAACATTTCGCTTCGCTCAATGTTTGTGGCTCAATGTTCGCTCAATGAATAGTACTCAAACATTGGCGAGCAACATTTCGCTTCGCTCAATGTTACTCGCTCAATGTTTGTGCATATTTAACTCTCAATCGAAACTTTATTTACATTATTGCACTCACCACTTCTCCTCTGGGTTTCTCTTAAACTCGTCGTAATCGTCCCACTTAAAGACCGACAACTCTGTTTCGTTGCGCACGCCCAAGTCCCACAACGACTGGGGTCTTTTCACGGACGGGGACTCCAAGACCCACTCCTCATCGTTGTCGAAGTTGACGACCAAGTTCATGGACTTTGTTCCGTGGGCCTGGGTGTATATTTTGACGGAATCGTAGGCAAGGTTGCGGTAGGGCCTGAAGGAGCCGGTGGAGTTGATGTGGTCCACGACACGGGCCAAGAGCTGCTCGGGGGTGGTCTCCTTGAGGTTGACGGTGGCCACGTAGTTTTTAACGTTACGGTAGGGGAACGACTTGATCACACGCACAGTCACCAAGGCATCTGTAGCGGGGCGTACGTTGGAGGTGAGTGGGTCCATAAAAATTCAACAAACAAAACAGACTGACTAGAGAGAGTAGAGAAATAGAGAGAGTAGAGAAATAGAGAGTAGAGAAATAGAGAGTAGAGAAATAGAGAGAGAAATAGAGGAGTTAGAATAGAAGAGTGGATGACTCGACTGTATACTAGTCTACCACGCGTGGCCGAGATTGCCGACCATATTTCTTTTTGCTCGTCATTTACGCGATTTTTCCCGAAAGCGCTAAATTACCTAAAGGTAAATACCTGAAACGCAAACACGGAATTGGCTTATATATACTCGCGTATGGAGACACAAATAGTCCTAGGATACAACGGACGACGGACGTAAGACAAAAACATAACCAGACAGAAGATATCAACAGATCCTAAACACATCAAACAGATACAACACAACACATCAAACAGATCCTAAACACATCAAACAGATCCTAAACAACACATCTAACAGATACAACACATTCTCATCTGATGTACTATACAGTACAATAGGAGATAGACATCACGAAAGACTACGGCAGTACTACAACAGAAACAGAATAAAGTATAACAGTCAGTACACAGAAACAGTAAAGTGGTACTACAACATCAACAGAGTACTAACAATCACAATACAATAACGACTACTCATAATGTCAGATCTGTGGGAGGAGTCGCAGAAGAAAACCATGATCAAGTGGCTCAATGCCAAGCTTGAGACAGAGAATGCAGACACGCCTGCAATTGGGTGCGGGGCCATAACAACGCTTGAGGAGCTTGCGTCAGGGCTCGTACTCATCAAGGTGACGAACCAGATTGTCCACGAGATTCTTTCCAACGACAAGCACCCGTTGCACCGGGCCAAGCTCTACTACCTCCACCCCACGTATGCGCGGCCCACGTTCCGGATCCAGAAGATGGAGAACCTCTCGGAATGGCTCCAGTTTGCGCGGCTCATTCTCAACATCAATGTGCTGTTCATCAGTGCGGAAAACATCCATGATGGGCACCCCAAACTCGTTCTCGGCTTGGTGTGGTCGCTTTTCCTTTTGAGCAATGCAACGGTGGCTGCGGGGTCGTACCTGGAGCTCAAACACATTCTTGTAGAATGGCTTGCGACACGTGGAATGGCTGTAAACTCCTTCATCTGGACCAAAGAACAGGCCGAGCGCATCTTCTGCCGGATTCTACGAGTTCCACCCATGGATTTGGGTGCCATCATCGACCATGCCCACCGAGAACACGCCATTCCCAAGTACATCGAAGACGAGCAGGACCTTGCCGACGAAAAGTGCGTGGTGGCCTACCTTGTGGAGTGGTACAAGTGTCCATTCAAGGCGCACACAAAGTGCAACGATGCCGTGGCACTAGTGGTGAACTCTGTCAGATTAAAGAATAGGTACGAGACAAACTCGTTGCGCTTCATCAACAGGCTAAACAGGTACGTGGCCACGGGAGACAAGGCGCTTTTGACAGAGCTCACAGACGTCGACCACCCGGAGTTGGTCCGGTACGCCAGCTGGATAAAAGCAAACTTGGACCAGGTAAACGTGGTCTACATGCCGTCAATAAAGCCATTGAGTTTGGAAAACGTCACAGAGAGACTAGTGTGTGGGATAAGAAAGAGAAGAGAGATGGATGAGGAAACGACAACGACTGATGTGAATATTCATACCCCTTCTACAGTGGAACCCACGCGAACGTGTGACGCGGAGGAGTTTGCGCGTTTCGTGGACCTCCTCGGCAAACACTCGCTGTTGACGCACTTTGAGCTCTGCAAGTTCCTCAAGCAGGAGGTGGTGACGCCGGAGTTGGAGCCAGGCACGTTGGATGCATTCATCAAGCTCATTCCCAAGCGCAGCGTGTGTGTGGACCACGACTTCAAGTTGACGTCCTCCTCCTCCCAGTCTAGCCTATCCGAGACCCCGGAAAACGAACAGGACTTTATCTTTGACGTGGCCCAGCAGCGTTTGGACGGCCAGTTGACGGGAAATGCAGATAAAGTGTATGATTTGGGCGAGTTTGTCGACAACTTGAACAACGGTTTTAATGTGTAATGAGATGGTGAATGATAATAGGTGAGCCATTAGCATAATGTACGGGAATAGGTATACCAGTGTAGAGCCAATATCACTGAGCGAAGCGAAGTGATATTAGTATTATAGACAGACGAGAGTATGCGATCTAGGCAGTACGAGTGCTAGAGAAATGTTGCAGTATTCTTCTAGTCTCCTACAGTCAAGAGCCAGTCCTTGTAACCTACTAGTCTTTTTTTGTAACGACTGTGTAACATCTTCTTCAGCTCTTCTCGCCTAGTTTTTAGTTCCTCACCATCCGTGCTCCTGAATTTGTACGAGCTGAACTGCATGGACTGCGTCCCATTAGCAGCCTGGATGAGGCCATCGCACATGCTGTTCACATGTTGACAAATAAGGTTTGAGTTTGAAAATTTCACAACAGTCCGAGTAAACACGCCTCGTTGCTTTTGATGCGGGGACGCAAAGCCTCTTCGCTTATTTCAGTGAGTAGCAAGGTATTAGCATCCTATGATCTGAACATCCTATATTGATTTGTCGAAGGGATCCTATTATTCTCAGAGCCTGCATTTGTATAATAGTATTCTCAGTGAGCCTGCATCCTATATTCTCAGTGAGCCTGCATCATATAATTGTATTCCCAGTGAGCCTGCATCCTATATTCTCAGTTCGCTCACAGCTCAGTTGTACTATGAACTCTCGGAATTAGCATACAGTCGCTCTACTCGATTCACCCTCATTAATGGTGAGAAGGCTAATTTAGGCGAACTCTTGGGCGTATTTCAAATGAATAATACGCTGTGATCATAAGCTTAATCAAGCTACTGAAGCTTAACGAGTATTATAGCTTAAAGCTTAATAAACTTGTCAGCTGAATACAGCTTAATAAAACTTGTCAGCTTGAATACAGCTTAATAAAACTTGTCAGCTGAATACAGCTTAATAAAACTTATCAGCTTGCAGACAGTTACAGCTGAATGCTTGAATTCCCAACTTGACAGCTTTTTACATCTACTGTGTGCCTATTTTGTGCAGCCGTGACGGAAAGACGTATGAGACAGATGGCTTGATAGAGTTATAGAAGTAGAGTCGAGATTCAGAGGGTGAAATTCTGATGATCACTGAGCGTGAATATGCTATACTCACTATACTCCTGAGGTCCCATAATGTCTTTACAGATGTCCCTCAGTGTCACCCAATGTCACCCAATGTCACCCAATGTCACCCAATGTCACCTCAGTGTCTCCCAATATCCCTCAATATCTCCCTAGTCTCTTCACAGCAGCTTCCTTCTCTTGAACAATCATCGTACATTATATCTACACTACCATATAAAAAGCAGGCACACCTCAACCCTCTCTATTATTCTCGGCCGAGATCAACGCTGAATATCGATCTAGCAATAAGCAAATCATAAGAGCATGCGCGAGAATAGGTCATCCAGATCGCATGTTAGATAGTCAGCAAATAAGACAGAATCAACAATAGAATCAGACTCAGAGGACAAACTCAGAAGACTCAGCGAATCAGACTCATATCATTAACGACGTACCAATGACTCAGCAATAATCAATTCTTTGCAACTCTCTCAATTGACCTTATCTGAGTGGACTGTCGTAAGGATTACTGATTTGCTGGTTCAAGAGTCATGTCTAAGTCTCAGTCTAGTATCGAAAGTCTTCAGTCATCAAGAGGCGCCATTCAACGAGTCACGGTGTTAATACTCGCGTTGACTCACATTCTTCGTGAGTGCTCTATTTCAGTAGCTATTAGTTTCAGTGGGACAGTAGCTGTTGGTGTTCTCGAGCACTCACACGAAGCGGCTCTTAAGTGATCTCATCAGTAGCTGTGGAGTATCAAGTATTCTCGAGCACTCGCTTCGCGTGAGTGCTCGAGTGCTCCAAATCAGTAGCTGTGGACTATTAGCTATTCTCGAGCACTCTCGCTTCGCGTGAGTGCTCTAAGTGACCTCAATCAGTTGCTATGAGCACTCTCGCTACGCTCAAGTGCTCGAAAAACACCCTCTTAACTCGAACACTCGCTTCTCGTGAGTGCTCTTAGTGCCCTCAATCAGTTAAGAGCACTCTCGCTACGCTCAAGTGCTCGAACAAGTGCTCGAACAAGTATTCGAACTAACACTCTCGCCAACTCGAACTCTCGCTAACTCGAACTCTCGCTTCGCTCGAGTTTCGAGTGCTCGAGTTTCGAGTGCTCGAGTGTTAGTTTTTAAAAAAAACATGCCCCATCGCCTCCTTCGCGGTCGGCCTCAACTGATGATCATACTGCAACAACTTATCAATCAAATCCACCACCTCTCTCGTAGCCAACTTCTCATTGTCCTTATTGATAAACGACGACCACGGCTTTCTCTTATGATCCACTAGTATATCGTCATACTCACTGGACAACTTGATCTTGTACTTGTTGACATACGCGTGCAAGTCTGCGGTTCCCAACACCTTGCTGATCTGGACCAATTGATCGTTATTGGAGTCTCCCCTAAAAAGCGGCTCCTTCTTAAAGATGATGGCGCCCAACATGCATCCCACAGACCACAAGTCCAAGGAGTAGTCATATTGCTGGAGATTAACCAAGAGTTCTGGGCCCTTGTGGTAGCGCGAGGCCACGCGGACATTGTAGTCCATTCCCTTGTGGTAGAACTCGGCCAAGCCCCAGTCAATCAAACGCAACTTTTTGTTCATGGGGTCAATCATGATGTTTTGCGGCTTGACGTCTCGATGTATGATGCCCATGGAGTGGCTGTAGTCCAAGGCAATCAACAACTGCGTAAAGTAGTAGCGTATATCGTCTAGGGTGAACTTGGGGTACAATACACGGAAGTCAATATTGTTGACCTTTTCGAAAATCAAGGCTGGGATCTTGCTCTGCAGGTCCCGCACAATGTCGAGGAGCTCCACCACGTTGGGGCCTCCGGTGAGGTTTTGGAGAATCTTGAGTTCACGATAGATCTTCTTCAACTTGACGGGCTTCAAGACCTTGATGATACACAGCGTGTCGTTGAGGATGTTCACTCCTTGGAACACCTCCGAGTACTTGCCGCGGCCAATCTTGCTGATAATCTCGTAGTTTTTGATGTTGCCCCATTCGATCGTGTGGTTCTCGTAGTCCCAGTACTCTTTGGGGTTCTTTTCGTTCACGTCGGCGTATACGCGTGCGACGGAGTAGACCCGGTTGGAAATCATGAGGAAAAAAAACTACAACTCGAGCGAAGCGAGAGTTGTAGAAATAAGCTATAACTCGAGCGTAGCGAGAGTTAGAGCAATTTTATAGTGGGAGTAAAGAGCTATAACTCGAGCGTAGCGAGAGTTGTAGAAATAAGCTATAACTCGAGCGTAGCGAGAGTTAGAGCAATTTTATAGTGGGAGTAGAGAGCTACAACTCGAGCGTTGCGAGTTGTAGCAAATTATAGTGAGAGAGCTACAACTCGAGCATAGCGAGAGTTGCAAATTATGGTGGGAGTTAAGTGACCTACAACTCTCGCTACGCTAGAGGTGTAGCAAATTTATGGGGGTTAACTGAGAGCTATACTCTCGCTACACTCGAGTTGTAGCAGATTTTCTATCTACATCTTAGCCATAGACTCGCGTTGCTACGCTGTGCTGCTGGGGTTCCTTTGGCATCCGATCTGGAGACATCGGATATTTTACCGGATGTGAATTACCGATGAATAAACCATTGAGCGTTGTCACAGTGAGCGAAATGGTCACAGTGAGCGAAGCGAACTGCACTAGTCCAAGACAAGTGAATATAGCAGAGAGAGTAGAACAGTTCAGAGTATAAGTGAATATGGCACGTGAGCAAGCACAGTAAGGACTGAAAAGTAATTGACCATTTGCTTCTGGTTTTCGACCAGGACGTTTACTTTGCAAAATTAGAGTGTTCAAAGGCAATTAGCTCGTATTAGCATGGAAAGGAATAGGACAATGGCTCTATTTCGTTGGTTTCAGTACCGTTGTAATTGATAGGGACGGACGGGGCATCAGTATTCAGTAGTCAGAGTTCGCTCACTGTGCTCAAGTAGCCAAATGGTAGCACGAGTGAGTTGTTGCAGTTGTCATGGGAGCGCAGCGACCATGACGATAGATAATTTAGGATGTTGGATGTAAGTCTTGGGAGCGAACGAACCATGATATATATATATAAAAAAGCCAGTACCAGAGCGAACTGCTAAAGTTTGCTGGAAAGTTCATAGCGAATGTTCATCAAGTCCAAAGGGATGGGAAAGGGCACTCATTTATGAAGTTGGAAGTACCGTGAGCAAGCGAAATAGTTTAGTATCTATTAACTCGAAAGACCATGCGCATATGGTGTCATCTATGAAGTTGGAAGTACCGCATATTGTTTCATCTATGAACTCGGTCCATCTCGCGAAGCGAAATAGTATCTACCATCTGGAATGTGATAGGAGTCAGCGAAATGTCTTGGGCCAAGACTGCTCATAGCAACGAGTTTCAAGAGCATTGCGAGCGAATGTTAAATCAGTACCACAATAGAGCTAAAGATACTCACAAAGTGAGGCAGTGTGTTAAGTGAATTCTACAGGGCCCTGCGATTGCATGTTCATCATACAGTGCGTAGCGATTGAACATTTTGATTTGACGTCACTCTCATATAGTGAGCTTAGCAACTGGATGAACTCTCAATCAGTATCTCATTCAGTAAGTTGATCAAAAAAGAATTACTTTGTGTACTAAATGGTCACGGATATTTGCCAATGATGCCTGTTTCATACTGTAGCAGACAAAAGTGAGGGGGTGGAGAATGCCTACAGGCGATTGTGACATTCACATTATTAATAATACCAGAATACCTGTACCTATGAGACCCAGGAACAACTTAATCACAACTATCACAACATATAAGCGACCTCCACTTTTCTCTTGATATTTCTGATCATTCTATTGACCATTCTATGAAATCTATTGATCTATTTTTGGTGATCTTTACGTGTCGATTGTTTTAGGATTGCTATAACTGACTATTAGTGATAATACACGATTTTAGCTCGGTACGCCCAGGTTTTCGGATGCCGACCATTATTGAGTGCATGCAACCTATCGCGTTCTCGACTGTACTCTGATATTTCTATTTCTTAGAATGCTGCACAGTGTATACTCTTTGTTGGAAAAAGACCCCAAGATCCGTAATGATGATCGAGCAGTACATCATCTCTTTCTGATATAGAGTTTGATATCTGTTGCTGACAACGCTACATTTGTAGCTGTCTGAAATTATCTGGTTTCTCGATTTATCTGGTGATCCTGATTCTGTAGACTTGAGCCTAAAAATTATGCTTGTATTACCTGTTTGTACTGACTATCTGTTTCTCTTAGATTATCTTTTTCCCGGATACCTGTTTTAGCGAAGTGAATGATTATCACATTAACCTATTTGACAGTAATCATTCGCTTCGCTCATGATTACATTCTCTTCGCTCATGATTACATTCTCTAGATTATCTGTTTCTCTGGGAAGGTTATTGGAGAGTTCAGTTTTCTCATCAGTATTCTTTATCTGGGCCCAGAGCTAATTTATAGTACCCATTGTGTACCAGTGACTTTTTCGCATGAATGCCTGACTTCTCCACATTCAGTCTTCTAAATAAGAGACTTCTAATGCAGCACCCACATCCATTCAGCATTAAAACATGAGTTTGTGGTCTGTAGATTTAACTGTATTTTTCGCCGCCAATGCAATGAAGGAGTACTGTTTGCGTCATCTCCCCTGATAGCGATGAGCTCAAAATTTCAGTTCTCGATTTGCTTTCATTCTACAAACGGTAGTGTCCAAGTCATAGAGAAGATACTCGCATTACGAGCGAAGCGAGTAATGCATGTAGAGACAGGACAGAAGGGACTCGCATTACTCGCTTCGCTCGTAATGCATATGAAGCACTCTAAGAGTCATGTTCATGGTGGCTTCCAGAGATCTTAGTCTCTTAATTAGTACCATGCATTTATAGTGTTTGCATGTGTATGTCTATATTAGTCAACCTCGTGGGGTGATATAGGTGACATTGAGTGTAACCCTCCAATCTACCTGAAATAGTTACATTTCATTACACTCATTCCGTTCTATGGAAGCTACTACCTCAGTATAAGGCAACCGCAAGTTTATTCTGCATCTACGATTCCTTAATTTGCAGCTATATTTGACCTTCAACGTCTGTAATCGAAGACGCGAATATCAAGAATTTGGTAGTTGAGCTCTCGTTCATGGGCACTTGGCTCACGAAAAATAATGTACCGTTTGAGTGTACTTGGTTTGCTTATGGTTCGAGTTCGTGATATTGGTTTGCTTATGGTTCGAGTTCGTGATATTGGTTTGCTTATGGTTCGAGTGTGATTATTGATTTCCTTACATATGTATTCGGTTTGACAACGAGGGTGATACTATTCTATAATGATGATGAAAAGATATTATATTTATTGTGATGCTTTATGATGTTTTATGGTTCTTTTTGTAGACTTTCTTATGGTTCTTTGATTGATGCACCACATCTCCACCATATCCCTCCATGATGGGGACACATCACTACATGATGTACAGATATGGGGAGTCACCAAACCCCCCCTAGACCCCCAGTACCACCGTGTTCCCCACAGCATCGACCCTCGCCAGGTCCCCCTCTACCTCATCCAGGCATCTCCACTCACGGTCTACACGGGCGCCGAGCAGACGGAGAAATACTTCCGGGACCGTCTCAGCACGAGCCGATCGCTTGTTTTCGGAAACCAGGACCGCTTCCTCATCTTTTACTGGGAAAACGCGGTCCAGGCTCTCGTGATAAGTTTCCTGCACATAGACCGTCTTGTCCGCGCTGCGGATGAGCTCCGCGAAACGCCCTTTAGCACCGTGCTAGTCCCCCACAACAAGCTCGAGTCGAACGTGTCGATATTCGACAAGGTCCTCAGCGATAAAAGAAAGCCCCGCGAGGCGCCTCAGACCCGATATACCGCCACTCCTGACATGAGCCATACCTTGAATAAATTGATACTATCTGGACTCCGAATACGAGGGCTTTCGACAAACGGCCAGTCGGTAAATGAGAGGCTAGCCATCAAGGAGATACACCAGATGACGTATAAGTCGGCCCAGTTTGCGTTGAGAAAGTACAATGGGTCGAGGGGCGAGATCAAGCAGAGCACTATGCAGGAAATTGTGGAGAAGTTGTTGGAGGTTTATGTGGATATATAGACGAACCCGAGCGTAGCGAGGGTGAGAATACAGCCCAAGCAAAGGACGAACCCGAGCACGAACCCGAGCGTAGCGAGGGTGAGAAACACAGCCCAAGCGAGGCCGAACCGTAGCGAAAATACCACAGCCAATCGATTGGGTGAGACACAGTCAGCGATAGTTCAAATAGATGAACTGGGATAATGAGAATATCAAATACGAGCTACTTAAGAACTGGAGATGACGGCAGCACTGTCAGAAAATTGATATTGTCTAATATATCAAATACGCGCTCAGGATATTGTATGTAAGACAATGTTTGAGACAAGAAGTTTCAATTCTGGGCAGACAAAGTGATGAGATGACGATTGGGACATACAAACTGAATCGTTGAATGGGAATGTGAATCATGTCAGCCATAATGCGCCATGAGGTGAGCCTTCAGATGGGAAGACATGACAGTACTCAAACAAGGACAGGTTGAATATGCAGGATGATCAGCATTATGCCCTCATGATAACTCATGTTGCTGAGCGTCCCAGGCGGTGAGAGCTGCAATCAGTCCTTTGACAGGATAATTGTACTAGAGGCGAATAAGTGCTGAGATGTCAAAGAGAGATGTGAGCTTATTTCTTGCTTTAAACTTGCTTGTCCATGAAGGCACCAAATGTGTGCTTAGACATTCAGGGCTCTCTCTAGCATTATTTGAACCAGAAACAAAATAGCAGGATCTTGACTCTCAGCAGACAATTGACTTTTGATCCTATTTTCTGAACTCCCAGTGCATCTTCAAGTCTCTGATACAAATATTTAGCACCTCGCCATTCATCCGCTCAATAGAGTTGGAGTGCCCTTTATATAGGAAAAGCATCATCCTGCTCACTAGAGTTGGAGTGCCCTTTATATAGGAAAAGCATCATCCTGCTCACTAGAGTTGGAGTGCCCTTTATATAGGAAAAGCATCATCCTGCTCACTAGAGTTGGAGTGCCCTTTATATAGGAAAAGCATATAAAGAATGTTGATGTAAGGTTATAGAGGTCGATGTGGCGATTTGTCGATGTTACTACAGATTAAGAGTCAATTATGAGCACAAAAAATTCAAGTTGCTCCCTAGAAATCTGGGAAGCTTTGTTGGTGACATTTATGTTATTCAACCGTCTTTTCATAGGACTGTACATTTTCTGTTGTCTTTCACTCTAAGCCTCTTGAAATCATTTCTTGTGATCGTTATAAACGCAATGTTTGCCCTAATTACCACCGGCAAACCGCGAATACATCTCTGGGGTGGGCCTACTCTAACCCGGCCAAATGGCCACTTCTCTGCTCTCTGATTCTGTCACTCAGAAAGAGTTCTCGTTTCAACAAAACACAGACCTTGCTGAGAGAGCTATGAATTATCAATCCGCAAGCGGTGAGACTGAGACAATTCTAGAATAGCATAGTAGGAAACACACGCAGAAAACGGGCCATCCAAATAGACTCTACCCATTTCACAACGACATTAGAGTGCCCTATAGACTGCTAATTGCTGCTTACTGGGTTGTCTTCCAGTATCCCTTTACTCTCTCCATTCTACTGTACTTGTTCTGCCTAGTGTAGTGATTCAGCACTCAAAAACCAGACCACGTTTGCTCACTACTTTTCTTAGAACAACTAGGAGATATCAGAGAGTGAGCGGAGTAACTATTACTCTGGAACAATTTGGAGAAATAGAAGTAGTTCGCTTCGCTCACTACTTTTACTTTAGAACAATTTGGAGATACCGCCCACTACTTTTACTCTAGACCATTGGAGATATCAAAGTAGTACGCTTCGCTCACTAGTTATGAATAGTGCTTAGTGGTTCTGCTGGCAACTCCAGCTCGCTACTTCTAACGAGGGACCTAAAGTTTAGCGAGGAAGCCTCGCTCTGTTGCCAACAATTGGGTAATGGTATAGATCGGTGTAAACCTCTCATTTAGTCAAAGGAACGTTACTTCGATCACGTATTCAATATCCATCGGTACAAAAATCAATTTCATCTACATGTTCAAGATGTCTGTTTATTGAATCTTCCCCTACAATATGTAGCATAATTCAAATATAGCCAGTCCCATTTCACCAAAATATCGCTCTCTTCAATTGTCGATTTGCAACCATTAAAATTCTGCATTCTATACTATGTTCATACAGTTCACTCACATCCTACACTACATCGCATACTGCACATCTTCCTATCATCTCATCACATCTGACTTCTCGATTGAGTCTATTTACAGTCTGAGGACTCTAGCTCGACGATATCTGATCTCACCTGAGCCAAGATCAACATGTGAAGTTGATCTCGGCCGTTGAGCGTCTATAGCCATCTCCTCATCGGTTTCCCCATGTTTTCTATCTTCCTTGAAGCGTGCTTCTTCAATAGGCAGTATTTTACTGACAGCTTTCGATGCTAGCTTTAAGCTGAATGCGATCAAAGCTATACCATCAAGAGCTTTCGATGGTATAGCGCTATCAAAGTATCGAAAACCATCAATAGCTTCCAACATCCCACAGCATTCGATAGCTAACGCTATCGAATCTCGAAACTATCGACTTCAACATCCCACAGCATTCGATAGCTGGCGCTATCGAATCTCGAAACTATCGACGTCACATCCCACAGCTTTCGATAGCTAACGCTATCGAAATCGATTCGATAGCTGCGCTATCGAATCTATCGAATCTATAAGCTGCCGAACAGCACTATTTTATTCTCATCATACTCCACATGCGCCACACCACTGGCCCCCTCGCTCTGTCTCTCCAACGCACTCTTCTTATTGGACGAAACATACGACTTCTGTTGGACCTTCATATGGTCCAAGAGCAAAGAAGGGTTGTCCAAAAGATAACCTCTCTTTTCCTCACTGGAATAGTACTCGATGTCTCTACGGTGGATGGGCCTAGCTGGCAACGGAACGTAGCCCTTTTTGCGGAGGAACAGGTCTGGGTTCACGTGGGCACGCAACGACAACTTGGTAAAGTACTTTGCGGTGAACTTTCTGCCTGAGGCCTCGATGGTGGAAATAGCGAGGTCCGAGGCCCTGGACGCCTCTATGTCAAGGGGCACGGAATACGACTCGGAACCACGCGCGAGGATGATGGCGCCGTCTTGGACAGAGCCTGTGATCAATCCGCACTCCTTCATGGTTCTGATGGTGAGGGTTTCGCCTGGCTGCAAGGGAATACGGCCCTTGTTCCAGTACTCTTGGATAAGGCCCAAGTTGATGGGGTTATAGTGTTTTTTGTGTGGTCTCTTGAAGCCCACGATGGGGAAACGCTTGTAGTAGGGAGTTTGGCCACCTTCGAGCCACCACGGCACTCCTCCTCTGGCTTTCTGACCTTTTTGACCACGGCCAGAGGTCTTTCCGAGCCCGGAAGAGGCACCACGGCCAACTCGTTTGTATGCGGTGACGGCGCCGGCGTTGGGTTCAAGGGAGCCTAGGTGGATTTGGCGGGTGGTGCGGAGGAGGGGGTTGAAGAGTCGAAGCATGAAAAAATGAGCAGTGAGCGAACGAATAAATGAGCAGTGAGCGAAGCGAACTGCGAAAAACAATAATGAATATGAGAGTGAGCGAGCGAACTGCGAATAAGTAGAGTATGAGGATAAATGAGCAGGAGCGGAGCGGACTGCGATCAACAAAGTATGCCAATAAATGAGCAGTGGGCGAAGCCACTGCGATTAACTAAGTAGGAGAATAAATGAGCAGTGGGAACGAACTGTGATGAACAAAATATTTTAGTGATCAATGAGCAGTGAGTGAAGCCACTGCGATTACCAAATATGTCAGTGATCAATGAGCAGTGAGCGAAGCTCGCTGCGATAAAGTGTGAGAATAAATGAGCATAAGAAAAGAACTACGATCAAGATATTTCAGTATTAAAATGAGCATTGAGCGAAGCGAACCGCGATTAACGATACTTTTCAATGAGCACACTTCGCTCACCAAGAGTACTGGAAAATGCAGTTCGTAAAAATATATATCAAATAATGACTGATTGTATGAGTTATGGGATCCCTCCACTTTCAGAAGTGGTCATTACAGTGACTCTTCAAATCACAAATCAGTAAGCTTAATGGATGAACCATGTTATGATGGGATTGATAATGCCAAAAAATGAAGGCCAGCCATTAATGAACTCATATAACTGATACAATGATCTAGCTATAGAGAAGGAATCGCCAGGGGAGTTCTAACTCCAGATGATATGCATTATTCGGTGATCAAGCAGAATGTAGGTGTATAGGATATGAGCAGTAGGAGTATATTGTGTGTGTTATATGTGGTATAGTATATGTGTATGTATGAGTATGAGTATATGAATAAATGTGTACGTGTATGAGTGTATGAATATATGTGTATGAGTATTTATGTGTAAGCAAATGTGAATGAATATGAGTACAAGTATGTGTGTATGAGAAGAGTATGTGTATTACATGTTTGTAGGAGTATAGTATAGTAATGTGTATGTGTGTGTATGTCCTTCTTCGGTTATGCTCATTAGCTCACTTCGTTCGCTAATCGCTAATTTGCTACGGTTGTTATCTCATTAGCTCACTTCGTTCGCTAATCGCTAATTTGCTACGGTTATAGCTCATTAGCTCACTTCGTTCGCTAATTCGCCATGTCCGACGACCTCAAACAAATCTGGGACCTCTTCGAGGACTCCCCCGAAGACATCCAGCGGCGGAGACAACAAATCACCCAGAGCATCCACAACGACACCGGCCTAGAGCAGTTCCCCACGCAAATGTCCATCGTGACGGCCCTCGATGAGCTCCTAGGGTGTTTTGCCTTGGGTGGCCAGCTCCGCAACTACTACCGGTACGGCTCGCACGACACGTGTGCGCGGCAGAGGCAGAAGTTCTGGTTTGCCATCCGCAACGGCACGCTCTACGAGGGAAAAGAGGTGCCCCTCGACCAGATGAGTGCCCTGGACGTGGAAAAGCGGCTCAAGATCCAGGAGTTCTACAAAATGCGTCTCTTGGAGGACAAGGCCAAGGGAAGCAGCGAGGACGTGTGGGAGCAAAGAACCAAGCCGTTGGAGAGTATATTCAAAGACAATAGAACGAGCAATACATAGGACAATTCAGGAATATACCAGTACATAAATAAATCTATATCACATAGACTATCCGGTGTTGCTGCCACTGAATCAGCACGATCACCAGAACAGTTGTACTGAGGCGTAATCGTCGGTCTTAGATCGGCAGAAAAGTATGAGCGATATTGAATCTGGCAAGCTTATCTAGTATTCACTTTCCTTCACTGTGGTAATGATGAAGGAATGGAGAGACCTCACGAAATGAATATTTAGGAACAGCATGTATAAGTTGTTGGTGCAGAAATGGTCTAGAAATGGTCTAGAAATGGTGCAGAAATGGTCTAGAAATGGTCTAGAAATGGTGCTAATGGGTGCTGGAGAATATATGGCATATGGGTACTAGCTTAGTTTTAGTACATCTACGTAGCAGCCTGCCCCAGAGTACTGACCTTCCTGTACCGTTGGTGAGTAGAATGGCAGTTAAAGGTGACAATGGGAAACTATAGAGGCCCACTATTAGATGGTGATAGGCCAAACTATAGAGGACCACTATTAGACGGTGATAGGCCAAGCTATAGAGGTCCACTATTAGATGGTGATAGGCCAAACTATAGAGGCCCACTAATAGATGGTTAATAGAGGCTATTAGATGGTTGATAGAGGCCTTTAGACTGAGAACAGAAAGATGGAGATACAGTGGTGATGTTGAGCTGACTACTGGTGGATCACATGCAGTACCTACATACAAGAATATTCTTGTACCAAGATCAGTAATTGTATCCTTTTGTGCTGGCCCTATAATGTCCCTCGTATGGCCCTTTTATTATGGCCCTTTTCCTATGGTCTTTGCTTTTCGTCTCGGTTCTGTATGGCAGGCCATCAAGTTTTGTGGACGATTCATGCAGATGATTGAGACCTTATTTTGACTTTTCATGTTGCATTCTTGGTCATGCTTTGCATCTGTTCTTCATATGCAAGGCCTGGTTCATAACTCGTAATGCGACAGCCGTGAAAAGTCAATGGACCAAGAGGAGAGGATTCACTATTCATCTAGCTATCATAATTCTCATTACTATTCATCGGTATTATGATTCTCACCATCTGGCTATAATTATTCTCACCATCTGGCTATGATTCTCACTACTATTCATTGCTATCATATATTCTCACTAATATGATTCTCACTCACCTGGTTATAATTATTCTCACCATCTGGCTATGATTCTCACCATCTGGCTATTATTCTCATCTGGACTACTACTGCTATCTATAGTCACTCATGCATCAGATAGATCACGCTCTACTCGATCATTCCCCGACTATCTACTCATCTCTTATCTTTCATTGTCTCTGTACACCTAGAATACTCGTAGCTTGAGCAACTTGTCCCTGACCAGTTGTCGTCAGCACTATCCATTACAGCGTACGCTAGCAGCTACTATTCGGTAGTCGTATCATCATTCTCGATCTTATTATCACTATTAGGCTGCATTACGAGCGAAGCGAGTAATGCTAGTATATTCTGTCCATTCTGTCTCTTATTCATTACGAGCGAAGCGAGTAATGATGTCTCTTTCCCGCATTACTCGCTTCGCTCGTAATGCAAGTATATTCTGTCCCTCTGTCTCTTATTCATTACTCGCTTCGCTCGTAATGTAAGTATCTTCTTTTTCCCAGCATTACTCGCTTCGCTCGTGATGCTAGTATATTCTGTCCCTCTGTCTCTTATTCATTACGAGCGAAGCGAGTAATGATGTCTCTTTCCCGCATTACTCGCTTCGCTCGTAATGCGAGTATATTCTGTCCCTCTGTCTCTTATTCATTACTCGCTTCGCTCGTAATGTAAGTATCTTCTTTCCCAGCATTACTCGCTTCGCTCGTAATGCTTCGCTCGTAATGCTTCGCTCGTAATGCTCTACATCACCACACAATTCTTACTCTCCGGCTCATTATCATTAGCACCCTTTGGCTTTGCATTCAAAGCACATCTTGCAGCCTCCGAGAACGCCTCATTAACCCCCCTGTTCTTTTTAGCCAGACACTCGAGATAGCGCAAAGCACCAACCTTTTTGGCTACCGAGAGGCCCTCGTCGTAGGTGATCAAGCGTTTCTTGTGGCCATAGGGGTTCTGGCCATAGGGACTGGCATCTGCCTCGTCCTCTGGGTCCTCGTTGTTGCGGAGATCACACTTTAAGGCCACCAAAACCAACTTGACGCCATCGCAGTGGTCTGTGATCTCGCCCACCCATTTGGACTGGACATTCTCCAACGAGTCGGGCGAGTCTATGGAGAAGCACAACATGATGCAGTGGGTGTCTGAGTACGAAAGCGAGCGCAAGCGGTCGAATTCTTCCTGGCCCGCGGTGTCCCAGAGCGACAACTGTATGGACTGCCCATCAATAAAGATGTCGTGCACATAGTTCTCGAAAACAGTGGGCTCGTACACCTGGGGGAAGTACCCGCGCGTGAACACATTGAGGAGCGACGTCTTACCACACGCACCGTCGCCGAGAATCACAATCTTGCGCTGGATAGTTTTGGGTGCAGATCCGCAGATGGCCATGTTGATATTAAACGAAAAAGCCGTGTGAAAACAAGAAATGGAGATGGAGCGAGATAGCGATATGGAGCGAAGCTCCATAGAGCATGGTACAGACAGTATAGAGCATGGATCAGGATCATAGGATTAGGATCATAGGATTAGGATCATATCATAGATCATATCACAGGACTATTTCACAATCACACGTAATCAGATATCAAATCATAATACAGACATCTGAATCGACTACGACCATGTAACATTGCTGTGTTCTGATGACAACTGCCATATATGCAGCATAATATACGTTACACAGAGCCGAGATCAGGTGTGTGCAGGACGTGACGAGGTACTGGCAGTGAGTGAGACATGTGCAATCGTGGACTAAATGGTCATTTAAGAAATATCGTCAATTTTCAAATCCAGGGCAAAATGTAAACATAACGAGAATGAACAGGGAGAGGATGAGAAGAGAAGGTATAGGAAGAAGGGTTCATAGACAGAGATGCAGAGTGAATGTTAGTTAAGTGTTTCCATATGGTGGTGGTGGAATGAGAATTGTATGGGAAGTATAGAATTTTGTATAATTTTGTATAATTTGTATGGGAATTTGTATAATGATCTTGTCTGATAATTTGTATGAAAATTTTGTAAATGGTAGTATTTGTAAATGGTAGTATTTGTAAATGGTAGTTTGTATTATGGATGTTGATATCATGACCACTAGGATCTTCTTCCCTATCAAAGTCCTGAAATACTCTCTTTTCACCCTTTGATCACAAAAAGGAACAGCTAGAATAAACGAGCCTTTTGAGCCCAGACACAGAAAAGCAGCGAACATAGCGGGGAATGTCGGGATCATGGAATTCTGTTGGTGTAGCGTCAGAGGGATCGAGGTGAAAAGAGGGGATTAGAGGATGGAGTGCAGAAGGGAAATAAACTCACTAGTTCGTGTTATTCCAATACACAAGGAGGAGTGTCTTCTGTAACTCACTTTGTATGACAAATGGAAAAGCCAAGTTAAAAATGCCTTGTCAGCCAGTGAGACGTGGGAGAGTAAACCTATTCCTTTTTTAGAGAGACCAGAGGACTACTGAGAGCAGTATGGATCAACTACATCTCAAGAATTCAATATCGAAGGCATGAAGTATCAAGATCTCAAGAATTCAATAGATATATGAAGCGTGAGCTATTCAAATTCAATAGATATCTGAAGAATGAACTATTCGAATTCAATAGATATCTTAAGAATGAAATTCGAATTCAATAGATATCTGAAGAATGAACTATTCGAATTCAATAGATATCTGAAGAATGAACTATTCGAATTCAATAGATATCTGAAGAATGAACTATCAAGATCTCAAGAATTCAATATATATCTGAAGGCATAAGATCTCAAGAATTCAATATATATTTGAAGCATGACGATCCACGACATTCGACTCATAGACATCGGACATGTAGATCTTATTAACATCTAAAAATGACTATACAACTTCTAATTCAAACTTTGAGGTATCCGAGGTCATCCTACTACTTACTAATTGTTATCATCTCATGGTCTACCGCTAGATCTAACTGGAGCTACAGCATCAGTATTGAACTGCACAGATTTAAGAGCATGGTTCTTTTTGTATCTTACTCTATCTGTTGGAGAGAGTGAGCAACCGCAGCAAGAATATCATTTGATCTGGCAGAGAAACAACCAGTTATGTAGATAGGTTGAATATAAAACGATTTTGGTAACTTCACTAAGAAGGTTTGGCATTTGGGCAACTCCACTAAAGGTGAGCTTTTTGTAATTCACTACAAAAGGGAGCATTTTGTAATTCACTACAAAAGTGAGCTTTTTGTCGCTAGAAAAGTGTCACTGCTGCAATTCGGTTGTGAGTATATCAGAGTCAAAAAGTAGCGGTGTGGTGAGATGCAGATCACTAAGTCACAGTTCTCTTCGCTAACATTTCACCGATTAAGTGCGCTACTACTCCAGTGATTCGTTTGCTCAACCAACATTTCACAGTGAATACACTGCTAGCTAATCCATATTCGCAGTTCTTTCGCACCCAATTAGTCAATTCAGATAATCGCAGTTTGGGAAAAAACCAGAGTTGTATTGAGCTGTCTATAAAGTTGTTAATTTAGAAATAACACGCACCCAACAAATCCTTGGGAGACGGGTGTTTAATCTCTTGAAACTGACAGCAAGGTGTTTCAAGCTATCAATTGCTCTACCCTGGTCGCAACGGTACAAGCAGTGATCACAAGAGCTGTCTCTGTAGTAGTTGTCTTTATCCGTCTAATATTAAAATCCTACACCAAATATAACAGAAGTTGGCTGTAGAATCGAGATATAGACCGATAGGATAGTTCCGTTTTTCATCCAGTTACTATCACCACGTGACACAACAATGTGATATTTCCTCCAAAATAGACTTGGATCTCGTTTATAGGACCGTCCAGCCTTACTGAAGCATCAATCGCTTGGTTGATGTCAAACCTGAACTAGCGCAGGTGAGCGACTGATCAAAGCGAATTTGAAATAGCAAAGGTCAAAAGAGTGATTCTAGTGAATGACGAAAGCCTAACTAGTTTATAAGAGGTATGGGACATCTACCCGTATGCAATATTGAAGGACATAAAAACCTAGTACCTGTCTCAACTCTGTATCTATGCTATGCTATTTTGCTAGTGCATCACCTAGCTACCTATTCAATATTCTGCAAGAGCAGGGTCAGTATCTTGTTTAGATGTCCCTCCTGCTTTCTATCGCAGCCGTAGATCAAGGTCTGTTCTCCAGCGATCATACTCGATTACCACTTGTAAAACACTTGATACACTTGACAACACTCGAACACCTGATATACAACACTCGATCCACTTGATATGTGTACTGTGTTCCTCACTTGATTTGTGATTATTCACTGGTTTACTGCACCTCCTGTGGCTACCATATGTAGGCAGGTTGCTCCTCACTAGTCAAGGAATCGCAGGTCGCTGCTCACTTAGTCACTCGATGTCGCAGGTCGCTGCTCACTACCAACTTCATTAATGGGCTCGTTCGCAGCTCGCTTCGCTCTGCCAACTGATATTCAAAGGATCGCATAAATCAATGGGTCATTTGCAGCTCGCTTTGCTCTGCCAACTTATTTAATGAGCTCGTTCGCAACTCACTTCGCTCTCTGCAAACTTATAATTCACTCGATGTATCGCAGCTCGCTTCGCTCTGCCAACTTGTAATTCAATGACATTCGCAGCTCGCTTCGCTCTCTGCAAACTTATAATTCACTCGATGTATCGCAGCTCGCTTCGCTCACTGCTCAAGTTATAATTCACTCAATGTATTTGCAGCTCGCTTCGCTCACTGCCAACTGGTGTTTTATGGACTCGTTCGCAGCTCGCTTCGCTTACTGCTCAAGTTATAGTTCACTAGATGTATTTGCAGCTCGCTTCGCTCACTGTAAACTATTATTCAAAGGATCATCGCAGCTCGCTTCGCTCACTGCTCAAGTTATAGTTCACTAGATGTATTTGCAGCTCGCTTCGCTCACTGCCCAACTTTCCTTCGCAGCTCGCTTCGCTCACTGCTCAACTTTCCTTCGCAGCTCGCTTCGCTCGCTGCTTATTCATCCCCCAACAAATCCTCCAAATACATACTCGGAATAGTCTTCCTCGTCTTCCCCTGACTCCCCACATCTCTCTGACTTCCATTCCTACTCTGTCCCGCACTTTCCCTTCCATTCTGGCTCCCGCTCTGGCTTCTTCCCTGCTGGCTACTCAACTCGCTATGAATGTCGCTATTCAAAAAGACATTTGGCACGGCCTTTGACTGCCCCCCCTGGACTGTGGAATTACTCCAGCCGCCCTGGGACAAGTTTGCGGTGCTCATGTTGAGGCTGCCGAGATATGTCAGCGAACGCATGCGTTTGTGCTGCATGACGTCGGCCGTTGGCGAGAAGAACATTTTAGTGACGTCGCTCTTGCTTGCGGCATGTTCATCAAACCCATAAATCAGCGAGTCGGCAATCAGCGAGGCTCCTGCCCCAAAGCCCCCGCCAATGGATACGGAGCGCAGATGAACGAATGGGGCGGCCGCACCGCCATAGGCCAAATTGTTGTTGTCGCGGTACTTTTCTAGCACCAGTTTCTCAGAGGCTACGGACTTTTTGGCTGTGCGAGCGGCGCGGAGCGTCACAATCAAGTGGAAGAGCGCAAACGCAGCGAGAATGGCCCCTACAATGGCCCCGACGGCAATGAACACCGTGCCGTTGGGGTTGTGCTGCCGAATAAGGTACGGGTTGTTGTCGCTGCGCGGAACACCGATCGAGGGTGTGCTGACGGCTGAGGTACTGGTCAGGGTCGAGAGCCCTGGGAGACCCGTCGACGTCGTGAGACCGGGAAGCGATGCAGAAGAAATCCCCGGGAGCTTCCCGGTGGTGCCAGTGGTCTTGTCAGTATTTTCAGTAGTCTTGGTTGTGTCAGTATTGTCAGTAGTTGTTGTTTTATCAGTCTTGTCAGTAGTTGTTGTTTTATCAGTCTTGTCAGTAGTTGTTTTGTCAGTCTCCTTATCAGTAGTTGTCTTGTCGGTGTTTGTGGTGGCCGTGGTGGTTCCAAGGCCCGGCAAGTCATCACGCCTGGCAAACTGCTTGAAGGACATGTTGAGAAAAGACAAGATTGGTATTTTTTGTTTACGAGGAAAAGGGGTGTTTTTAGGGTAGCGAACATTACAGGTGCCGCAAATATGCGGTTCGGTGAGAAAATTATGCTGTTTCATGAGAGACTAATAACACCTGTGAACACTTGTAAACCTGTGAGTACCCATGGAAAACATGAGTAGTGAACATGAGTAGTGAACATGAGTGAGGCTCGAAAGTCCTGCACAGAAGTTGAGATGGCGCAGCCTACAAAGTCAACACAGGAGCAAGCCAACACAGGAGCAAGCCAACACACCGAGCAAGCCAACACAGCTCGCTTTGCTCGCTGTGTTGGTACCATACTCGCTTGCCTCTGTGTTGGTACCATACTCGCTTGCCTCTGTGTACCATACTCGCTTGCCTCTGTATTGGTACCATACTCGCTTACCTCTGTATTGTTGTACCAGCTCGCTTACTCGCTGTGTTTATATACACTATACCACACTATACCATCACAATAGCAATACGTAAATAAACAATACAGAACCTTAAATACCTTATATAGAACCGTTAAATTATAATCAATACACGACATCCACCCAGAGAAGATCAGACACATATGAGAATAGAAGGACGGATGGCAGGCGGTGTGTGGTAATTCTGTCGTAGCAATTCTGTGTCGTAGCAATTCTGTGCCGTAGGTGTATGTCGTGATTCTGTATGTCGTTCGGTATGTAGCATTCTTTGGTATTGTATTCCTGCATAGTACTCTAGTATTCTATTCTTCGTGCCCGATAGCAACTATTCTACATATTATTGCATCCTGTATCTCATCTTCATTTTCTATCTTGGATCACATCTGTATTTTATCATTATTGGGGTATTCCGTGGGTATTTGTGACACATTCTCACCCCATAACAGAAGACCCGCATAAACACCGCTGATCGTCACTCGTAATTGTTCGTTCCTGCGTGCAAGCAGGTTTCCCTTAATACAGGGTGCACGTTCGCCAAGCAGGAGAAAGTCCATCGTGAAATGATAGGACGATTCGAGGGGTGTCCTCACGCTAAAAACTGCCGTAAGAGTACTGAGGGGTAGGAAAAGGTACAAATAAACTAAAGAATAATATAAATTCGAACACGTGCTCCATGGTGAGTGATGTAGTAAGTGTTCCGGTAAGTGGTGTAGTATTAGTGTATGAGTATTAGTGGTGTAGTATTAGTGTTGAGTATTAGTGGTGTAGTATTAGTGGTGTAGTATTAGTGGTGTAGTATTAGTGTGAGTATTAGTGGTGTAGTATTAGTGGTGTAGTATTAGTGGTGTAGTATTAGTGTGTTGAATATTAGTGTAGGTTGAGTGTAGTGTAGGTTGAGTGTAGTGTAGGTTGAGTGTAGTGTAGGTTAAGTATATTCTCGCATCCATACATATGGGAATTACTTTAGTTGGATCACGTACTAAGGCGTGCACCCCTAGAATCGAGTTGGATGGCTGAACCGGGGCTGAATATTATTGGATCGGACGCTGTAGAGTAGATGCCTTGATCAGTGCTTGACACCGTGGATTAGTTGAACTTGAGAATCTGCCATCAGGTGTCGAATGGTAGGCATACCAGTAGATGAAGAGGTGAGCGAGCTGAACTCAAAGTGGACAGTAACAATACGAGCGACAACAGCACAGTGAGCGAAGCGAACTGTGAAATTTTAGAGGACCAACTCGAGCGTAGCGAATAATAGTGAAAATTGTTTACAACACAACAGTGAGTAGCCTCGCTCTGCGTCGCCAGTGTAGTCAAGACTTATACACTGAACGAATGATCTTCATACCCGAATCCTAGTCGTGGACATCAGGGAGCAACCATGTTCTCTGTAAAATATCCAGAAACTCTTCACTTTTAAGTAGTGGGGAGAAGCACCCTATTGGACTATGTGTACCCTGTACACTGTGGCCTAATTTCGGGGCTTGCCCTAAGCCTAATGGCTTGGGCTTGAAAGTCCAAAAGCGGATGGACCATCCAAGTATAATTTCTTTTTTTTTTTGCAGCCACATTTGTAATGTAAGTACATGTGTGTACTGGATGCTGTATTGGCTCCATTTGAGGAATAATATAATACAGCAATCAGTCAATTAGGTCTTAAATGCTGGAGTATGTGTTTTTGGGTACTTTTGCTCATCAGCTCACCATGAAATGGTAGTCATTGCGGTTATATAAGTACCACCAGGTGGGTCATTATATTCACAGAAACATCCTCTAGTCCATCCCTTGCGTCCTCAATGACAGGGTGATCGCTCTATCCCTAATCGAAGAAGCTACAAGAACTCACTACCACTGACTGACTCACTGACTGGCTTACTCACTGACTCACTACTCACTGACTGACTCAACTGACTCACTGACTCACTACTCACTGACTGACTCACTGACTAACTCACTCACTTCGTTCGTTCGTTCATTGATAACCCGTAATGCATAATGCTCAAGTAATGGTATACACATGATCATTTCACCATCACCGTCAGGGAAGGCCCTGTGTATTTTCTCATTGGAAAGAACAATATTGATATAATCTCTAATACACTCTTCTCTTGTATCCGAACAGCCATCAACAAATTCATGGCACTAATACTGACTCACAGCCGATAACATCCAAAAGATTGCAACAGGGATACCCCGCTTAAATATTGTCGGTCTCATTAGTTCTAGATCCTACCAGCTTATAGGGGCCTTGCATCCCCACCACAATGCTGTGCCACTCTTCTCCCTTCCGTAGTCTTCCTACGAGTCTACCCAATTAAAGAACTTCTCTGGTTTGTGCTGATTTCAAGATATAGAAGACAGTTTATCCAAAGGTAGATAGTGGATTATTCACAACCCATACTGGTGGGTTTATGTGGCATTAATTCCAGAATGCCAAAGAACTACCTTATCTGGTGAAGAGTCCCATCTTGGGTGCTACCATCCCAAATAAGGGGTACGATCTGCCAGGATGCAATAATATACTCCACAGTAAGAAATACCCTTGAACTTGATTCATTTATGAATCACTTAATTACCTTTTGTGCTCGTATTCCAGTGAATTGTGAGACATGAGGGTGACCAGTATAGTCGAGTTTAGACTACTAGTTTTCATAAATGCCACTAAAGCGTATGATGGTTCTGGTAATGCTGTTAATCGAGCTCATGCCCTGATTCAAGCGAGCTTCTTACCTCAATTCGACAATCTTGAATGCTTTTATAGCTATTTAAATTCCAGAATTAGTCACATCAAAGCCACTTCAGTAGATACAGTTCATAGCCTATTGTAAATCTTACAGTTCATAGCCACAGTTGTACATCTGTTACATAGCTCATGTCTTGTACATCTGTCTACATCATGCCTACAGTTTTGTTCACGTGCCATCATTTATGAACTAGAACGGCCACGAGGGAAGAAACATCTCGAGAGTTAAGTTGAATAAGTTTGGCAGGTAGTATAGTCGCCGACCCAGTTGAAAGGTAAAATACATTTTCAAAGCCACTCATCGTTAATATTCATCTACATAATGTCCCGTGGATCTGTGTACGATGATTCCCTTGGGTAATTATCTTACGTTCTTATTATTGTCACTATTTTCAGTCCCTATTTGGCTGTATGAGTTTTCAGTATATTCTTCCTCTACCATCCTCGTCTGGATTCCTGACTCACTAACCTACCTCTACTCCCTTCTAAAGACCTCTTCATGGAAGATCATTCAGAAGTTCTCCACAGAACGATCTCCATCCTCAAAGATTGTACAACTGTATATTATCGTTAGAGCGTCGCTATTTTATCAGTATTCTGTCGAAATAGACGTTGCTCTCTCGTGTGGAGAGACTCCAGTAGCTGTATTTACTGAGGTACTTCTTGTATCTTGAATACCCACACTTACTCGGGTTCAGGTATTTAATTCTTGATTAGATCCCTGGAGCTCGGGTATTGGCACCTAATAATATACTTCTCAGTCCTCAGCTAGGTAGAAGTCTTGTAGGCTATAGTGATCGCTGCCACTGTATTCAATTGGTACTGTAGTCACTTGGTAAATACCCGAGCGGAGCGAGGGTATTTACTCAGGTATTAGATACATATTACTAAATAGTGAGGTGACATTTTTAATCATCAATGTCGATAACTTTTCCTAGTGATTTCGAGATGACATAAATGTTACCTAATCGAACGAGGTCATTTTAATCATCAATGTCGGACTCCTCCTAAGTGAAGTTCCTAGAACTTGCATGTCTCAGTCGATTCATAAGGACTCGAATTTTGCTCTCTCGAAATCATAATGGATCTCCGTTTGACTCGAAACAGACGAGCGGGCGAGGGTATTACTCAGGTTTGTTCATTTTGTCTTAAAAGCGAGCGGAGAGAGGGATTAAGTTGATTCATATCTTAAATACCTCGCTTCGCTGGGTACCCACTCAGGCATGGTTTAGTTTTTCGTAAACCCTCGCTCAGGTTTGCTCAAATATTAATGCATTCTAAATACCCTCTTCACTAGGGAACCAGGTTTATTCATTTTATTGAAACACCTCGCTTTGATTAAGGTATTTGATTCATTTATCGTAATACCTCGCTTCGCTGGGATTTAATCAGATATTGGTTCTTGGTATCTTAATCACTCCGCTCGGTACTCAGGTAGTTAGTTTTTGATATCTTAAGTACCTTGTTCCCCTATTAACTTGATTCATAAACTTCAATACCTCGCTCCCCGTACTGACTTGTTTCATCTAAATATTCTCGCTCCGCAAGAGTGTTTCAGGTATTTGATTCATTATGCCTTCGTCACTCGGCATTCTTGATTAAATTGGCTCCGCTCGTGTATTTCCAGGTATTGATCGTTCAAATACCTCACCGTTGGGTATTACTCAGTATTAGTCAGAAATTGGTTCTTAATATCTTAAATACCGAGGAACGAGGTATTTACCTTCGAATATCTTGATACCTGAGCGGATTTACTCAGGAAATGGTTCTTGATATTTAAATACCCTCACTCACTCGCATATACTGGTTCATTATCTTACATACCTCGTTCCTCGGTATTTACTTTAATGCATTTTACCTTAAATACCTCGTTCGCCAGAGTATGCTCAGGTTATTCATTTTGAATCACTCGCTCCGCTCGAGTTAATCAGGTATAATTCATTTTGTTATCTCGCTCCACTCGGGTATTAATCAGGTATTTAGTTGATTCATTCATCTTGAATATTCCGCTCCGCTCGGTACTACTTCATTATTTGATATCTTAAATACCGAGCGAGCGAGGTATTTACTTGATTCACTTTGGTATTAATACCTGCTCGGTATTACTTCATTATTTGATATCTTAAATACCGAGCGAGCGAGGTATTTACTTGATTCACTTTGGTATTAATACCCGCTCGGTACTACTTCATTATTTGATATCTTAATGCCTCGCTCCCTCGGTATTACTTCATTATTTGATATCTTAAATACCGAGCGGAGCGAGGTATTTATTTGATTCACTTTGGTATTAATACCCTCGCTTCGCTCGGTATCGTTCTTTTTGATCTTAATTCCCTAGCTCCGCTCGGTATTTACCTGATTAATTATCTTAAGTACCTCGCTCCCTCCGTTTGCTTTATATTGATACTAAATACCCTCGCTTCGCTCGAGTATGCTTTATTTGATACTAAATACCCTCGCTCCACTTGGTATTACTTCATACATTTGATACCTTAAATACCTCGCTCCCTCGGTATTTACCTGATTTATTATCTTAAGTACCTCGCTCGCTCGGTATTTGCTTTATTTGACACTAAATACCCTCGCTTCGCTCGGTATCGTTCTTTTTGATCTTAATTCCCTCGCTCCGCTCGGTATTTACTTGATTAATATCTTGATGGCTCGCTCCCACCGTTTGCTTTATATTGATACTAAATACCCTCGCTTCGCTCGAGTATGCTTTATTTTGATACTAAATACCCGAGCGAAGCGAGGGTATTTCTCAGGTATTTAATGCATTCTAATACCCTCGCTCCGCTTGGTATTACTTCATACATTTGATACCTTAAATACCTCGCTCCCTCGTTATTTACCTGATTTATTATCTTAAGTACCTCGCTCCCTCGGTATTTGCTTTATTTGATACTAAATACCCTCGCTTCGCTCGAGTATGCTTTATTTTGATACTAAAACCCTCGCTCCGCTCGGTATTGCTTCATTTTGATACTAAATACCCTCGCTTCGCCCGGGTATCAATCAGGTATTTAATGCATTCTAATACTCGCTCCCTCAGTATTTGCTTTATTTGATACTAAATACCCTCGCTTCGCTCGGGTATGCTTTATTTTGATACTAAATACCCTCTCTTCGCTCGAGTATGCTTTATTTTGATACTAAATACCCTCGCTCCCTCAGTATTTGCTTTATTTGATACTAAATACCCTCGCTCGCTCGGGTATTAGTTCATTTGATGAAAATATCTTGATACCTCGCTCCGCTCGGTATTGCTTCATTTTGATACTAAATACCCTCGCTTCGCTCGGGTGTGCTTTATTTGATACTAAATACCCTCGCTTCGCTCGGGTATATAGGTATTTAATGCATTCTAATACCCTCGCTCGCTCGGGTATTAGTAAAATATCTTGATACTCGCTCCGCTCGATCAAGATATTTTCATTATAACAACCGTCACATCATCCTCCTTCCCCCCAAGATAAGTCTGCCCCGTCAACCTACTCAACTCCTGAGCAAACGCACTGGGAAAATTCTCATCCTTTGAAACACGCACCACCTCCCTCACCAACCTCTCCAGAACAGAAACAAGCTTCTCCGTTTGGTGGTCACGGAGAAAATTCCCTATATCCTGGGGCACAACATTATCTGTGACCCCGTCTGTAGCAAAAACCACAATGTCGTCCTTCTGGAGGTCCCACGCGTACTCGTCTGCTGCGTCCGGGGTGTCCATGATGTACCTGCGCCCCTCGCGAGCGGCCTGGTCGAGGATGTTTTTGGGGATCTTGGCCAATTGGTACGGGGTATTGAAGTTGTGGGTCTGGAAAGCTGTTTGGTGGACCACCGAGAAGTCGCGGAACACCCCACACCACAGATCGCCGAGATTCAGCACGAGTAGGCGGCGTTCTGGCGTGAGAACACCGAGGCACGCCGTGGTTCCTCCAATCTGCACAGCAGGCGAGGAGAGAATGTTGGAAAATGCTAGCGAGAGAAGTTGTTTGGGAGTAGGGGATTCCAGAATTTCAAACAATCGGCGTATCTCTCCACACAACTCACGGGAGATGGCCAGACTATCGTAGCCTGCCTCGCTCCACCCCCCCACGCCATCAGCAACACCTACCGCCACGTATCCGTCCCTCAGCGAGACAAAAAGGTTGTCTTCACCCGTGGGCGAAAGACTGGCTGGGGTAGGGGAAACGGCCCTAAATCTATTGGAAGGCGTACGCAGCTTTGCGTGGAACGCCACTGCGACCGAACAGTGGGCAAATGTGTTGAAACGGTCGTCGTAATTGGCCAGGGAAGTGGCGGGCTGGGGGTATACGGAGGGTTTCTGTGTACGCAGCAGGGTAAAGAAGGACCTGAAGCTCTGGCGGGCCCCTAGGCGGGATGGTAGTATGCCTGAGGAGCCTATGCGGCCAGCTATGTTGCCGCTGAGGATCCCGTTCCGCGAAACGAGTGCAATCATAATAACAACAAGTGCAATGAACCCAGCAGGTTTTATGAAAAAAACCATCCAATGGGAGAAAAAAAAATACACACATGTCTACTTTCAATGTCTTGAGATACTCTGCGCTCGGCGCGGGCCTCGTGTACGGCGCGGTCCACAGATACAACCTCGGCAAGGCCGAGGAGAACAAGAAGGTGGCCGAGGCTTGGAAGAGCGAGGAGAAGTTGATTAGAGAGGCCAAGAGAGAGTACAAGAGATTGCACCCGGTCAAGGAGGTGAAGGGATCGATTAATTGGGAGGATGAGAATTTGGACTGGGGGAAGGCGTTGGAGAGTTTGGTGGAGAAGTTATAAGCGAGAATCGCGAGCGAAGCGAGCGATTCGAGCGGCCACAAGCTAACAACGAGAATCGCGAGCGAAGCGAGCGATTCGAGCGGCGAGCAACGAACAACGAGAATCGCGAGCAACGAGAATCGCTAGCGAAGCTAGCGATCGAGTGGCCACCAGCGAACAGCGAGCGCGAGCAAACCCAGCAAATTGAGCAGTCGACCGAATTGAGTTAAGGACGCTGATAGTGAGAGTTACAAGAATACGCTGATATGGCACCGATACGCTGATATGAGTGAATGATCCTGATGGTAACCACATACACATGGATGTACATATACATACCGACGGACATGTGTACTTGATGGTTTATGATAGTACCTGATGGTATCTGATAGCATCTCTCATTATCCGAGGATCAATGCCGGTAGACTTGTCGTGTATAGAATACAGTCTCAGATTAGCTATGTAGATATTCGAGTGGCTTTCGCGAGGTCGGATTTTTTCGGCTGAAAAGAGAGATGCACATGCAGGATGATAACTAGTATATCGTAGATACGTGCAGGAAGAGGCAGAATACCGAGCGAGCGTTAACTTAGGGATTGTTAGAACACTGAGCAAGCGTTAGCCTTGGATTATTGAACACCTAGCGAAGTGGGTTCGTTACCTTAAATAAACACTGGGTAAAGCTAACCTTAATGGATTATTAACACTGATAGAAAGGAGTGTTCGTTAATTTAATGGATTATTGAACACTGAGAAAGCGTTACTCTTGGATTATTAGAACACCTAGCGAAGCGGGTGTTCGTCACCTTTATGGATTATTGAACACCGAGCAAGCGAGGTTCGTCACCTTAATAGATTATTGAACACCGAGCAAGCGAGGTTCGTCACCTTAATTGATTATTGAACACCGAGCAAGCGAGGTTCGTCACCTTAATTGATTATTGAACACCTCACTTCGCTCGGTGTTCGCTAACCTTTATATTATTGACACTGAACAAGCGAGTATCGTTAGCTGGGATTACAATCAGAATCCTTCGCTGAGTTTTTATTCCTACGATATGAATGACAAATCCCCTTCTTGCTCAGTGTTATGAAACAGGATTTTGAGGACTTACTCTAGTTGAAAATAGTTACTTAACAATATACACAGTATTTGTATGCTCTCCGCATCTTCTATTCTGGAGTGGGACATTCTTGGCGGTACCTTGCCTGAATGTCCCAAAGATAATCCTAAGCTGACGTGCCATAAGAACCCAATTCTACTCAGTGACAGTAATTCAGTTCCAGTACTATTCCAGTCTATCAGTGACAGTACATTCAGTGACAGTACATTCAGTTCCAGTACTAGTCAGTGAGAACTCCGGTACGTTGCATCACACCCAGAAAATAAGGATCATCTATGATAGTGCTGGAACTTATAGCTCCTTAGCTGTTTCTATGCAATCCATTGGAATATGCCTGAAACACTTAGCTTGAGATATCTCGGATTTCGGTGTTCTAGAAACACCTAACGAAGTGAGGTGTTCATAAATGTAAAGATCTCTAATGGCCTATTGGATTAGCTATACATTGCAGCGTTCACTAGCATGAGCTCTGAATGAGCTACCCTAGTGCATTCCTCAGCTGGCATGTAGGCAACAAAAGAAGGGAACTATCGCTTGGTCTCTACGTTTCAGCATAGCACATACGCAACATCACCCACACTCGCATAGACGTTAGACTCCTTGGCCGTGTTTCAAGACGGGCGGTGTATTCATCCAACACTTGAAACATTCACAACATTTGGAGCTTCAGGTGAATATTTGAGCAGTGCGAAGCACTGCGAATTTAAATGTTGGAATGTCTTGTAGCGATTCCTGGCTAAACACGTGTTCGATCACGTGTACCCGCTCTATACGTGGGTGGGCCTGGGAAACAGTGCAAGACG